>JBCAQO010000006.1:0-60030 GCA_039111635.1 Heterobasidion occidentale
GCGATCCATCGATGGAACGCCTTTCTTCCTTAGAGATCTCCAGTGCCCTTCGAAAGCCAAAACGTACCCATCTTACCAATCCACCAGGGCAGTATTGAGTGATTGAATACCGGCTCTCACCAGCCTGGATGGGCGTGGTTCCGTGTCTAAGGCTGCTAGAAGGTATGAGGATAGTTGAGCCTGGAGGGAATCTAATCGCAAGCCTCAAGTCCCATAGGTAAAAGTAACCGCCCTCGTCTGGATTGAAGTCCCCAAGAGCGGTTACAGAGCAAAACCCTTGAGGAACATTAGTGCAATCATTATGGTCCAGGCATGTTGTATCAGGGCCCATGTTGAAAGTCATCGTTGGAAAGACGCTGTTATCGAAGTTCCATCGAAGTTCCGGATGACGCTCTGTGAGCTGGCTCATGGTTGTTCTGTAGAAATCATAGGTTTTCGGCGCATAGGCTCCGAATGCAGCTGAAAAGCCAGCCAATCAGCACATCATTAGTTTGAACCGTCAAGAGAAACTTGCCACTAGCAAAACCTGCAATCCTCTTGATGCTCTTCTCCTTCAACAGGCTTTCGAGGACCCTGTTCTGGTGATCAGAATGACAAAGGTTTCCTGGTTTCTGTGACGCTCAATTAGCAGCTGTTATGCGTCAGTTCGCTCCACCTCACCTTTTGGCCGCCGCCATAAGACGGACCGACCGCCAATACCGCATAATTTCCCCTCCTATGACTTCGCCGCCCTCGCTTCAGGAACCGCTCTGACTCCAGCCGAGCAGACTCCAACGCTTCTGCTGCCTCCTTCATTGAGTTGTCCCAGCGGTCCTCTGGTCGCCGATCACCATCGTCAGATGGTCGGCCGACAAGAGCACCAATGACAGTGCCCTGGCTATCTAGCAGTGCATAAGGCTTACTGGATGGCGATATAGACTATTAGTACAGAGATCAAGCTGTACCAATGCGAAACTCACCACCCATCCCACTCGAAAAATGAAAACCCTTGCTCTCGAAGGTCTTCATTCATCCACGGTGTCGCAGACAGGCGGCGCATTGTCTTGGCCTTGTAGGCGCCCTTCGTCACCTTGTAATTGATTGCATTGTAATCGACCTTGATAACCCCAGGCTCGCTGAATTTCGACACAAAGCTTGGCTTCTGCCGCCGGGTGAACGGGCCCTGGGCTTCCTTCTCTGCCTTTCGCTTCTTGCTTCGACGGCGCTTCGAACCCTCTCGTTGCGACTCTCGAATTGGCCTCGTGATCAGAGCGTCAAAGGGAGACGACAGAGCCGGTGGTCCAAGAGATAGCGGAGGTACTGCTTCCACGAGTGAAGACGTTATGGAATCCGCCGTCTCGCCTGTAGAGTCAAGGGGTGGAGTGTCTGGCGGTGTTGAAAGAGGCGAGGAGGTAAGCGGAGACAAAGACGTCGGTGACCACGAGCCCTCGTCCTCCGCCTCTTGTGCATCAGCGAGGGTATCATCACGAGCGATCGCCTGACGCAAGAGGGCACTGAATCTCAGGTTCGTCGTCAGGGCTGTCGGGAGCTCAGCAAGGGTCGAAGAATCCCTCGCTTCGACGTTTGAGCTGGAGAAGATGCGGCCAGATCGCGTCTACATGATACAGAAAAGGTTGAGCCTCAAAATGTGTACACTAGAGCAGTCGGCTTACTTTGGAAGCCATGGTTTATGTAGATAATAAGCTGATGTCCTGTGGGTGGCCGATTAGCAAAGCTATTCATCAGAGAGAAGACAAAGATTGCTTTGGTCCTCAGTGCCCTGGTCGGACTCATCGGTACTTCCGGCAAATCTCTGAGGTAGCGCGCAGGTTCACAGCCATATGCCCTCAGTGCCCTGGTTGGACTCATCGGCGCAACCGGCATGCCACTGTGGCTGGAAAAAACAAACGGATCTAGGTAGACAACCACATTACCTGCAAATGAAATACAACAATGGGGCTAGCAGCGTCGTTCGTGGTCGTGGTCGTCGACAGTGGCTGGTGGGAGTCGCGTCGTCTCCGTCGACAAGTTGGTGGATGGAGACAAGGTTGGTTAGAAGCTGACCAACTTCAACAGCACGCGCCTGTGGCTGAACATAGGCGTCAATCTTCAAATCGAGATTACTAAGCCGGTTATCATCATGTAAAAACATCAGTCGACAACTTATCGTATCATAGCCCAACAAACGGCTGAAACAGAGATGGAAGGTGATATTCAATCTATAGGGTAGTTATCTATACTCGCCCCCAAGGATGAACATCAGCATGGTTCACCTTTCCCTCGCTACTACTCCATTCGTTGTTGCCTCCTCCTCACCCGAGTCATCTCCGACATCTGGGCTCTGTAAACCCCGAGTGACTGCAGAACAGTGTGAGCTCACAATTTGATTCAACACCAAGTCGTCTGCGACGTCCTTACCCTATAAATCTAACCCGAGTCGCTTGAGGCGTCCTTACCTTGTAAAAACCCGAGCCGTCTGAGAGGCCCTTACCCTGTAAGCCAGACCCGAGTCGTCTGCGACGTCCTGATCCGAGTCGTCTGCGACGTCGGCTCTCTGTGAACCCTCGGTGATGGCAGGACGGGTGAGCAGGAATTTGGTTGAGCAACAAGTCGTCTCAGACGTCCTTACCCGGTAAGCCAGACCCGAGTCGTCTGCGACGTCCTGACCCGAGTCGTCTGCGACGTCGGCTCTCTGTGAACCCTGGGTGATGACAGAACAGGTGAGCAAGAATTTGGTTGAGTAACGAGTCGTCTCTGACGTCCTTACCCGGTAAGCAAGACCCGAGTCGTCTGCGACGTCCTGACCCGAGTCGTCTGCGACGTCGGATCTCTGTGAACCCTGGGTGATGACAGAACAGGTGAGCAAGAATTTGGTTGAGTAACGAGTCGTCTCTGACGTCCTTACCCGGTAAGCAAGACCCGAGTCGTCTGCGACGTCCTGATCCGAGTCGTCTGCGACGTCGGCTCTCTGTGAGCCCTGGGTGATGGAAGAACAGGTGAGCAGGCATTTTGTTCAGCAAGAAGTCCGCTCAGACGTCCTTACCCGGTAAGCCAGACCCAAGTCGTCTGCGACGTCTTTGCCCTGTAAGTAAGCCTGTGCGAGTCGTCTGCGACGTCCTGACCCGAGTCGTCTGCGACGTCGACCCTCTGTGAAGCCTGGGTGATGAAAGAACAGCGTGAGCAAGACTTTGGTTCGGCAGCAAGTTGTCTGGGACATCCTTACCCGGTAAGCTAGACCCGAGTCGTCTGCGACGTCCGCGCTTTGTAAACCCTGGGTGACTTCAGAAGACTGTCAGCTCACACATTGATTTAGCACCAAGTCGTTTGTGTTGTCCTTACACTCTAAGTCTAACCCGAGTCGTCCGAGTCGTCCTTACAATGCTGAATACAATGAATTTTAATCGTAGTAGAGCAGAGGCAGAGGGTGAGCCAGTCGTCACCCAAGCTCGCTCACAGTGTCTTGTGGAGCATCGCGATAGGACCGGCGATGTGTGCCGATGAGTCGATGCGTCGTCGATGCGGCACCCTCACGTCTGAAAGACGGAGGGGGGAACTTCACGCCCGAGGGGCGGAAATGGCCAGCGACGACGACAAGCAGGATGAGAGTGATACTGATGGAAGAGATATTCAGCACGAGCAGCAAATAAATCAACAATCGATGTACTTACCTTGTGGCAGTTCCAAGAATCATAGGCGAAGTTTGAGGTTGATGGATGCGGTGTGGTTGTGGATGGAGCGAGGATGGATCGGTGCCGGTCGACTCGGCAAGATTGTAATCGCGTCGCACGTCACAGAACGTGACCGTGTCGCGGCGACGCTCTGCCCACCTCCTTGTCCTGCCTCAGTCCCACCCACCTCCTCCATGTCCTGCCCCATGTCGCTCTTCGTCGCTCCACGCTCTCCCCGACAGTCTCTTATCGCTTCAACTTATAGCTGTTGCAGCTAGGATCTTTCTCATCGGTAAGTAAGCTCAGGTATATCTCCTTGGGCTTTCAATCTCATGTTCACTTAGCAGCAGACGGCCTACCCACGCACGCGCATCCCTCCCTCTTTCCCCTAGTTCTCTGGGAATTTCCGCCTTTCAGGCGTGAAAACACAGCTCCGTCCCTCGGACGTGAGCTGCCTTTGACGAACGACCGGCTCACCGACCCACGCACCCGGCGGAAGACCAGGACGAGGACGATGGACTCCAGCGGCGGATAGGGGGAACAGACCCGCACGTTTTCTGAGGATGCAGGTACGTCGCCATTGATGCCAATCCTTCCCGAGATGCGCGCCTCCATAAATCTCATCCCTGCCCGAACAGCCGAAGAGGCGCGTCCTCCCTTCCACTGGCGACCCTCAAGCTCGTGTGGAAATCATCCGCATGCCGTGGACGTCGCGGCCGACACGGATTTCACAGACGGCCGCGAACGACGCATGCATGGGATGCCAAATGCTCCGATGAGTCCGACCAGGGCACTGAGGGCAGATGGCCGCACGCCATGGTCGGTCTCGTTCGCCTGCGTCTTCTCAAGTGGCCCGCGTCGCCCTTTGTCAACAGCCTCCGCTTGTGTGTTGGCCTTGCTGCTCCCGCGGCGTCTCCGCACGACCTGCGAGTCGCTCCGATCTTTCAGCGCATTGTCCCACCTCCCACCCCTCTGCGACAGACCCCTTGTCATCAGAGAAGCCCAATGCCGGTGAGTTCATTCATTTTTCGCCGCTCAAAATCGAGCTAACATAACAACAGGATATAGCCATGGGCCTGTGGCTCAAAGGGATGGACAAACATGCGGGCGCGTGCTGTGGGCTCGAGCTCAGGACGGGCGTCATAGATGTGGGAGCGACGGTCGCCACCTAATCCTACCAGGTACGGCACACGGCCTGCCACGCTGAGCCCCGACCTGCAGGCGGGCGCGATGGGAAGCGCGGGGGTTACGAGTATGACGCGTCCACGATGCCTCTGAAGTCCTCGAGGCATGTCTGCGCGGAGTGGGTCTCGCCTCGAGTACGGTGCGAGGCGAGGATTCGTAGGTAAGTACCTTACGTCGCCCTTTCACGGAGTCTAACCTTATCTTTATAAATGAATAGAAACATGAAAGACTCGTGGCTTGAGCGATATAAAACACCTCGCATGGCGCGGCCGTCCGACCCTGATGACTCGACGCATCAACAGATTGGCAATGCGAAGGTTCGAGGGAGCCTTTATCGAATTCCAGAGCGGCGTCAAGTCTGGCAAGGAAGACGCCCCACAGATGAGGCGAGGGCTATATAATCGCCATCGCGTCAGCCAGTATCTCCTCAGTCCCCGCTCGCCATGTACTCAATTCCAATCTTGACCCCACGCCCCGACGTCTGGCAGCGATGTCGGTGTCGCCTGGGCTAAACTGCCGAGCAAAAGAGCAAAAGTTCACCACAGTATCTATCCGACAACCCTTCCGAGGACACCCGTGGCCTCGATCTTCACAGTTCACAAGTAGACACCGATTGGGAAAAGCGTGTCAAGTTGAGAAGAGGGTGAGATGGGTGCGGTTCATGTTGTGGACCGGCGTGAGTGCTTTAGCCCCTTCATTGCGTGTGATGCTGACCAGTTGGCATTAGACTGGTAGGATACCCGAGATCTTTGTCTTCGAGGCCCAGCAGGGCTGCTTTGTGCCTGGTATGCAATGCGGGGTGCGGGACACGATGATGAAAAAAAGGGGGGGATGTCCGATGGACTCAATGGAACCGGACAAGGTGCGAATGGGGTGAAGCACTGACGATGAACTCGGTCCTGACCTTGGAACGGGGCGAGCATACCGTCCTGGGGCGGCTGGAGGGAGCGACCCAATGCCAGGACTTGGGTAAGGCCATCCAGTGGGCAGATGTGTCGTTGGTGGGCCCCGCGGAGGGTGCCTCGTCGGACCAGGACAACGTGGCAGACATGGTCTCCACTCCGGAGTAGGGAGGCACAGTGAGAGTCACCAGAAGGTTCGGGCTCCAGCAGAGACTTTCGGACCAGGCCTGTTCATGTATCCTCTTATTTTCTGTCATGTTGTCTTTGTTACTACTGCTCTCGATCTTGTGTTAGTTCTTTCTTGCGACCGCTGTCGTGTTCTCCTTATTGGTGCTGCATTAGAACATGACTTGATTGATTGGTGTGGACGTTGAACAAGGATTCTTGAGCGCTAACGATACAACAAATACAAAGGTGTGAACTCATTAGATTCCACAGTCCACCACAGACGACTAGGGCCAGGCCTACAGAGAGCCGACGTCGCAGACGACTAAGGTCAGGCCTACAGATCGCGGACGTCGCAGATGACTCGGGTTGGGCTTATGGGGTAAGAATGTCTCAGACGACTTGTTCCTCAACCCATGTATTAGCTCACAATGTTTCATGGCACGGGGAATGGGATGGCTCAGATGCAGAGCCATGTTTGGACAAGGCGCTATGGCATGAAAGTTCATGCGGAAACAGTACGTCCTCAGCCTATGTCAAGTAAACAACTTTTCAAATTTGCTGATGCATTTCAGTAGGTATTTACATGTTGCGTGAACAAAATATCAGAACTCCAGGTATAATGTGTGCGACATTGGAAAACGACACGCAACAGACCTCACAAGTCTTGCTCGAGCAATCATGTTCTCCAATATTTTTCGCAGAAGACCACCTTTGCTTCTCCGTATTCCAGTGCGCCCATACTCTGCCGCATCCTCGCCACCACCAACTCTAGACTCGGGTGAGCAAGTCATCTACCACAAGCTCACCGAACGGTTCAAGCTCTTCGAGCTGCTCGTCTTTCACCGCCTCTTGAACACGAACTCAATATTCGTCGAACGCGGCAGTAGAAGGTACAACTCAAACGAGCCACCAAAAGGTAGGTGTTGAAGCCGAATCAGTCAGTGTTGCACAACGACGACGGACATCTTCGTCGGTTTGAACATCTGTAGGTCTCACCACTGTCGCTTGCATGTCGAGACGAGCTCGCGAGGCGGCTCTTTTTATGGATGTAAGTTTTCTCTAGATCTAATACGATGATGTACTAACGATACAACGTTGTATTACTGCGAAAAAGGGGCCGCAAGAACCGTACACCGACCCTCGGCTGTGGTGGGCGCACCCGTCGCAATACAGCAGACAATTAAACAAAAAAAGAGAAATCGAACAGACTGTACTGGAGTTTTTTCGGTACTTGGCGGGAAGGGGAGTAGTAGGGGCAAGCGAGGTCGTGATTAAGTAAGTTCTGTTGTTGACTACGTTGTGTTGGCGATACTGATCTTACTAGCTCAACTAAGCACCAATCGTACCCGCGCCGCAAGCAAGGGCGCGAGCCGTCCCACCACCACAAGCGTGCGCACAAGTATTTCGACCGCCGCGACCATGTGCAAGTTGCCGTGTATGGAAGCAACGGTGAGGGATGGAGTGTGTTATCCCCAAAAGGTGTGTTATGGCGGGAGCTCCATATCCCAGAAGATCGAGAGGAGTGGGACGTTGTCGTGTTCTTGGAGGGTTAAAAATAGCGTGTCCGGCTTGAGAGCGGTTTGTACTCATTGCTGTCGTGTTGTCTTCATTGCTACTGCTCTCGTTCTTGTATCACTTATTTCTTGTGACCGCTGTTGTATTCTCTAGGTTGGTACTGCATTAGTTCAGCGGACTGGGGGACAGTAACAATTCACCAGGTACATTTTGAGGTTTTTCGTGCGAGCACGGATCCAATCGTCAATTGGGGGACTAAGACACACGGGCCCAAGATTGAGCACCGGGAATGTAAACAGTGCGTGTTCCATATCCACTGAACCACTTTTCTGATGGCAATTTGGTTACATAGCATTGGCAGCACGCTTCGGGATGTGTACGGCTGGCATCTAGGGATGTTCAGGGGGGCATGAATCGGCTGGTCCGTCGTCTTTTTGTTTTTGTTTCGCTTGTGAGTCTTTCATCACGCGTGGCTGGTTCGTTCTGCTTCGTTGATGGTGTCCTATGTCATGTCAGTGCTTTCTTGGATCTCGTTAGTGCTGTGTATTGAAATATAGACCCTGCTCGTCGGTCGTTCCGAGCTTCGCTGGTGCATGCTATCTCAGACGGCCACATCTCACCTGTGACGGCTGCGTACTGTCTGAGATGGCTGCATATCGTCTGAGATGCCCGCCGGTTGTCTGTGATGCCCGCCGGTTTTCTGTGATGGCTGCATGTTGCCTGCAATAGCTGCCGGTCGTCTGCAACAGCCTCATAGTCCGTCTGTTGTCTGAGCACCTCGCTGGTTGTCTGTGACGGCCGCGTAATATCTAACACGGCTGCATGTTGTCTGAGATGACTGGCAGTCGTCTGCGATGGCTGCATAGTGTCTGAGACATCTGCATGTCGTCTGAGATGCACGTAGGTCGTCAGTGACGACCTCATCCTGCCTGCAATGAATGCCGGTCGTCTGAGACATCTGCGTGTCGTCTGCCACGGCCGCACACTGTCTCAGACGTCTGCGTGTAGTTAAAGAAGCCGGTCGTCTGCGGCGGCAGTATGCTGTCTCAGACGTCTGTGTGCCATTAGAGCAGCAGGTCGTCCGCGACGGCCGCACACTGCCTCAGACTTCTGTGTGTCGTTAGAGAAGCAGGTCGTCTGCGGCGGCCGCGCACTGTCTCAGACGTCCACGTGTCGTCTGAGATGCAGGCAGGTGCCCGATGCATTCATGGCCACCGGCAGACGTGACCTGCCTATAGGGCATCCCCGTCGTCAGTGACGGCCTCATCCTGCCTGCAATGACTGCCGGTCGTCTGAGATGTCTGGGTGTCGTCTGAGACGGCCGCACACCGTCTCAGACGTCTGTGTATCGTTAGAGAAGCAGGTCATCTACAGTGGCCAAATATTGTCTCAGACATCCGCATGTCGTCTGAGATGCAGGCAGGTCGTCAGTGACAGTCTCATCCTGCCTGCAATGACTGCCGGTCATCTGAGACGTTCGCGTGTCGTCTCAGATGCACACAGGTCGTCAGTGACGACCGCATCCTGCCTGCAACAACTACCAGTCGTCTGAGACATCCGCGTGTCATCTTAGACGTCCCTGTGTTGTCTGAGATGCATGCAGGTTGTCTGCGACGGCTGCACACTGTCTCAGACATCCGCGTGTCATCTGAGATGCAGGCAGGTCGTCAGTGACGACCTCATCCTTCCTGCAATGACTGCTGGTCATCTGGGACATCTGCGTGTCGTCTGAGATACACGCAGGTCGTCTCCGAGGGCTGCACACTGTTTTAGACGTCCGCATGTTGCATGAGATGCACGCAGGTCGTCTGAAATGACTTCCGGTCATCTGAGACGTCCGCGTTTTGTCTACGACGTCCCCATGTCGTCTGACATGCACGTAGGTTGTCTCCGACAGCTGCACGCTATATGAGACGTCTGCCAGTTGTCTAAGACATCTGCATGTCGTCCGACGGCTGCACGCTGTGTTGAGATGCACACAGGTTGTCTGCGAGGGCCGCACACTGTATAAGATGTCTGCCAGTCATCTAAGATGTCCGAGTGTCATCTGAGATGCACACGACTTGTCTGCAACAGCCACACACTAACTGATGTCCACATGTCATCTGAAATGCATGCAGATGGTCTGGATAGTGTCCGAGACAGTTGCATGTTGTCTGAGATAGCTACCTTGCCTGCCTCCTTGCCTGCCTCCTTGCCTGCCTCCTTGCCTGCCTCCTCACGTGACTCCTCAAGTGCCTACTCAAGTGCCTCCTCACGTGCCTCCTCACGTGCCTTCTCACGTGCCTCCTCATGTGCCTCCTCATGTGCCTTTTCGGATGCCTCCTCGCCTGCCTCCTCACGTGCATCCTCACGTGCCTTCTCACCTGACTCCTCACCTGCCTTCTCACCTGACTCCTCACCTAGTCTCTCACTTGGCTCCTCACCTGGCCTCTCACCTAGCCTCTCACCTGGTCTCTCACCTGCCTCCTTACCTGGCCTCTCACCTAGCCTCTCGCCTGCCTCCTCACCTGGCCTCTCGCCTGCCTCCTCACCTGGCCTCTCGCCTGCCTCCTCACCTAGCCTCTCGCCTGCCTCCTCACCTGGCCTCTCGCCTGCCTCCTCACCTAGCCTCTCACCTGGCCTCTCACCTAGCCTCTCACCTGCCTCCTCACCTAGCCTCTCACCTGGCCTCTCACCTGCCTCCTCACCTGGCCTCTCGCCTGCCTCCTCACCTGGCCTCTCGCCTGCCTCCTCACCTAGCCTCTCACCTGGCCTCTCACCTAGCCTCTCACCTGCCTCCTCACCTAGCCTCTCACCTGGCCTCTCACCTAACCTCTCGCCTACCTCCTCACCTAGCCTCTCACCTGGCCTCTCACCTAGCCTCTCACCTGGCCTCTCACCTGGCCCTCCCTGCCTCCTCACCTAGCCTCTCACCTGGCCTCTCACCTAGCCTCTCACCTAGCCTCTCACCTGCCTCTTCACCTGGCCCCTCACCTACTCACCTAGCCTCTCACCTGCCCCCTCACCTAGCCTCTCACCTGCCTCCTCACCTAACCCCTCACCTGGCCTCTCACCTGGCTCCTCACCTACCCAACATCTTGGATTTTTTCGCCTCACCTACCACCCGCCTACGACCTCTTATAACCTAAGTAATCGGCGGAATGGGGGTCCATAAAAGGGCCTTGCAATTGTCGCATAACTGTGCTCCAGGAATTCCTGTACAGGGATCTGCCACACCGTCGATAAAATAACCTGGGATCAGTCGCCGACATACTGTGTCCTTGGCCCACGGAAGGAGAATCCCAGTGCCGAAATCACAGGTTTTTCGATCGGGTAGAGCTCCGCGTGAGGAATCGACAAAAGTGACGGCATTGGCGGGCCTGCCATCGCGACCGGCGCGGTTTTCTTGTTGGTGCTTGTCGAGGGCAGTATAAGGAAGATCAAAGTGTACGACATCCCTTACGCATGGGAGATCAACACCGCAACCTAGAATGCTCGTACACACCATGATTTTTTGCGAACCTTCAACCCACTTGCGAAATACAGTATCGTTAGCATCGCGCAGCTCTTTCTCAGACTCGGCAAAGAATGCCGGCACACCGAGGGCGCTAGCGACTTTCTGAGTGTCGGCCTTTGAGCGACAGAATACCATAGCTCGGTCGTCTGTGTGGTAAGACGTCGTGCGTTCTTTGACATAGCGTATGAGTTCCGAGAAGACTCGGTCTTTGGGTAGTAAATATACGACATAAGCGAGTTCCGGGCGGGCTGTCGGCATGCGAATGATGTCGAGGTATTCGAGACCGGTGACCTCCCGAAAGGCAGCTTCAAGCGTCGGAGGAAGACAGCCACATAGGAAAGTGAAAGGACACGGTAGGTCTTGTAAAAGGATCTTGACATGGTGAAAAACATCCCGGTAATCGATATCGGTGAGGACTTTGTATGCTTCATCAAAGACGACGCGCGCGAGCCGTTTTTGGTTGATGAGGTCCTTACAGTAACTTACCGCACATATGAGTTTGCGACGAGGGAATTAGATAGAATAACTCACATAATGAAGGAGGGGAAGCTTGCGTGCTCTATGCTCACATAAATAACACTGACGTTGGGGTTAAAGTGACCGTCTGGGAGCCATTCGGAGTAACTGACGGAATGTTGATCTGCTCGTCGACGAAAATCGGCGTGGAGGCCGGATAAAGGTAGGAGGAGGATAGTGACCTTATCGTAGTCATAAATCTTGGCCTGGAACAAAAGCATGAAAGTCTTGCCGATTCCGCATGGAAGAATCGCAAGGAGATGATTCTGCCGTGATTGCATCTTTTCGACAAGTTCTGCTTGCTCAGGATGACGAAACGAGGCATTTGGATCACCAAGGAAGATTTGGAGGTCGCGTATACGCTGCGGATGGACGAGAACCGTGGATCTTTGCCGCAGGGCATCAGAAGGTCGCAGAGGCGGAGGCGGAGGAAAGTATCGATTTGTGAGGTCTGCCATGATATTCGTCAGGGTTGCAGACATGAAAGTTTCTTGCTGCAGGCGGCTTGCGGCCGCGATGGAGTTGCAAAAGTGTGTGAGGTCAGTGCCGACAGGAATAGCGAAAGATGAATCGGGGGCCATCATGGCTGAATTAGGAACAAGAGATTCGGGCGGGGTCGTTTTGTCTACTATCACGCGAAGGGGGTTATTTTGACCAATGTTGATTATCAAATGCCAGTTGATAGATGTCTTGATGCAGCCCTTGATGTGGCGATCATCAGTGTTCGGGACAGCACTGGACTCGACGCCGTAGATGCGATTGGAAGTCTCTGTGGAATGATTCTGCATGTCGTCGAAGAAAAAAGACTTGTTTATCTCGTAAAGAAGGGGGTCCCCGTGGGCACGCAAGAAAGTGCTGATGACGTGGCGATATTTGCGAATTTTCAGCTCGACTCCTACGTATTTGAGTGTTGCTTGGCCGAGAAGGGCACTTGCACTGTAACCACGAGTGTCGGTCTAGAAAAAAATGAGTAAGGGCGGATGCAAGATAACACATAGCACTCACGGCATCGACAACGGCATCAATATCGTATCGCGGCCATAGGTATATGTGAAATCGGTCACCCGCTTCCTTACCGCGAAAGAAGGTTACGAGCATGCGTTCAAACGGTCGGAAGATTGCCAAGTTATATATGAGGCCATGGCTAACGTCGTAGGTCGGGCAATGGGGTACAAAGTTGTTGCGCAGATACTGATGGCTTGTTTTATCTTGAATCGCGACGAGGCAAAGATTGTGGTACAAGATGTGGACGTTACGATGTTCCGACCCTGCGCAGTTGCGGAGAAGCTCACGAAGCACCTCTGTGTCGCGACAAGATGGACCGGCGGTGACGATGGACAGGATAAGGAGTTTGGACCGGGCTTGCTGAAATGCATCAAGAAGCGCGAGGCAGGGTGCGGGTCTCCATACGAGGCGACCGGCATGAGTATAAGTGAACTTGTATGCCCGATCTGGTTCGGAAAGTAACCAGCATGCGTATGAGTTCTTGAGCTTGTCGAATCCGTTGCGAGGGTCATCTAAAAAGCAGAAACCATGCGTGAAGTTGCGAGGGTTGTCGAAGAGCTTGCGAATGTCGAAGTCGAGCTTTAGGCTGTCGGGAACATCCTCGCCAAAGAATATATCTTGCTTCAAGATTGGCGGATTAGCGTATTCGTCGTGGACTCCTGCTGTGAGCTTGGTGAAGCCGTCGATGTGGATATAATCCCCCTGGTAAGTTATCTCACGGCAGAGCGCATCTGAGAACTGCGCTGTTGATTTGCCTTCTTCGGCACTTCGAATGGATTTGAGGAGACAGTGTGTGTTGTATAGGAAGGCCATGGGGGTTCCTGCATGTCGGTAAGGTACGGCTTGACTTGCTCGTAAGCTCTAGAAAAGAGTCAGGGCGCACATATGAGCAACGACAAGAAGACTCACTGATTGATATTGATATTTTGCTCCGCCATAATGACCTCGCACTGGTGGAGCATCGTCGCACGGATGCTATACGTCAAGGCAGCGATAACCTGTGTGATTTCAGAGGCAAGTCTGAAGTAACCTTTTGGATGAAGGCTTGCGAGTACGAGAAATCGGTTGACGGGCGAGAAATATTTGTCGTCTCGATGGTCAGACTTGGAGTGAGCAAATAAGGAGAAAGCGAGTCGCTGGAGGATGATTCGAACTGCGCCATCGTGGTCACCATCCTTTAAGGCTTTGTGGAGGAGCTTTGCATTGGTCTTCTGGTCAGCAGTGAGTGGAAATTGATACTTGTGCGACCACCCCCTTGCGGATCGGATGACCGCGACAAGGAGCCGGCACATCCACGACGCGTACTTGTCCTGACTGTCGGGGTCGACAGGATTGAATAAGTTGAGAACTTGATTCCTGCGATGGATAGAAAAGTGCGTTAGCGTGTTAAATGCAGGAGATGCCGAAAACACTTACTCTCCGATCTGAGCAAACCTCTTTGGTATGCCAAAAGACGCATGCTTGCCAATGAGATCCTGAGTGTCGACAATGTATCGAACGACATGTCGGCGCAACAGCTGTAGTGGCGCATCTACAGAGGCAGCCGCTCGCACCATGTCAGCGATGTCCTCCGGTGCATAGCCCTTGATGTGGTCGAGCCAGCGTTCACGATGCGCAAACGTGCCGAGATCTTGGTTATGAGCAGGTGTGACGAGGAGAGCAGTGGAAGGGCCGTCAGGTGGAGGGAGATGATCAAGGAAGAGCTGTACGTGGTTTGGATCTATATCACTGCGGAGCGGGAGAGATTGAACATCTACACGGAAGAAGGCGCGGTTCTGCCTCTCGTAAACGTCTGGGCATAACCTGTGTCGCGCCCGATTTACGTCCCTGTCCTTGCGAGGACACTTGAGCTGGTCATTCTGATGTGAACGCAGAGAGAGTTTGCTCGAGTAGCCTCGTCCGCAGCGGTCACAAAAGTGGTAGAGGTCGTCCTCGATGGTAATGCCAAATAAGGGCGGCGGGTTATCTCGCGGGATCGAAACGGCGTCCAGCGCTACAATGCTAAACTCCTCTGCGAGTGAGGGGCCTATGTTTGGGGGTACAGGAATAGTCCGAGAGTGACTCTGGAGGTGGCTAGTCAAATTTTTCAATTCTATGCAGTGTCCACAACGGATGCAGATGACGACGTGGTACAGAGTGTTAATAACAATTCCCAAGGCCGGTAGATTGAATTTGTCGTGTGTGACGACGGTTTGACTGTCCGGCTGTCGTGCATACATGCTTTCGTCGTAGGTCGTGATCATCATCACTAAGAGGGCGCCCAGAAGCAGATGAAAGTGTTGGGGTGATAGGTGGAGGCACTAGAGGACCTGGTACAATCGAAGGGGACCTCGAAGGTGTGCCCGGGAGGGGGCCTAAGTCGTTTGGATCAAGAGATTGGGAGGCGGCGTAGTCTTCAACGTAAACGCATGCCGCGCAATGGTTCTGCGTGGATTGTAAGCCCCTTGCCGTAGAATCGAGCGCCTCTACATACCTGCAAGCTGACTGGGTCCGCATAGCCCCTAGCGCACCGATCACAATGAAATCTTTGGGTGTCCGCATTGCGGAACACCTCATAAGTCTCGTCCTCTCCTGGATAGGCGACCTGCACCGATGCTTGATGGACGGTCCTGACATGGTAAGCGACGTTAGTAAAAAGTCCGGGGCATTGCTTGCACCGGCGTGCTTTTGCAGTCCTGGAGTCTCGGTCAGTGACAATAGACCTACAAGTATGAAAGAATGGCTTACTTTTGGAGAGCTGAAACATGAGTTGTTTGCGAGGACATGTCAACGCTATCGTGCGCGTGTCGTGGTCGATTTGACGGGGCTCGGTCAGATTGGGTCAATAGGTCAGCACGATACTTGTAATTATAGCAAAGTCAGATTAAAAGCGGGGGAGAAATAAAGATAGAGGGACGACAACACAAAGAAGGGAGAGAGGGGAGAGGAAGGAAACGAAAAAACGAAAAAACGACGTGCAAGTCCTTGGGGGAGGATCACTGACGTTATGTAGAACGAATTGGGATGTTAATCAACCCCTTTCTGAATGTCTTGGGACGCATCGTCGCGGGGAGGATCTTTGACGCTTGAAAACATGAATCGGGAGAATTTGCGATCCTCGTTGCCTCGGACGCGTTATGACTAAGCGCTTAGAATAGGAAAAGTAACTGATGTTCTTGGACGGGGCAAGAATCGCGCGCGTGCGTGTGTGAGGAGATAGTAAGTGCTCTATCAAGGAAGTATGGCTATAGCGATTCAATGTAACCTCTAAGAATATGTTGAATGTACTCCCATGTCAAATCTAGCACAATGTGTTCGGGGCAAGGAAGTTCACAAGAATGATGCCAGATGTTATGAGATAACACGTGCACATCGGGATATACCTACTGTTACAGATGAAGAGTCCGAAGCGGTAACGATAGTCATTCTTGGGTTTGTTTTATCACGCCACCGAAGAAACTGTGATCGTCCTACGAACCCTATATGTTTCCCACTCATGACAATTACGAGATTTCCACTGTAACCATCTATGTGTGTCACCTGTCCAATCGGGGCATGAAACTGTGTGCCACCAGGGATTTTAACGTCTAAGTAATGGAGACCAAAATGACGAGGACCATCGAGAAGGATGGTTTCAACCACATATCGACTTCCACGAGCACCGTGAGTCCCGGCTATGTCGTGGAAATACAATTGCAAGCGATGCTCTTGCATAGCCGCTTGAACGCGAGCGTGTAAGAGCCAGTGCTCTTCTGAGTTAACCACGCTCGGCAATGTAGATCCAGCCCAAGTCGTGGCCAATTCAAACTGATTCATGTCTGCCGTGCCTTCTGTGACAGGAGTCGACGGCCGAGGAGGAGACGGCAGACGTGGCACATCAATCAATTCCCTACAGTGGAGGTGAATACAAATCAGTGCGCATTACACGATGACCGACGTACCTAGCGTGTTCCATTGGCACGGTCTTCCACTCATGACTCGCCTCAACTACCACAATGAATACACCATGACCCACGGCCCTCACTTCCCCTCGATACCCCTTGTTGGGGCCATTAATTATCTCCACCGACTTGTGGATCATAGGGTCCAGTTGGTTGGCATGCCCTCCGAGTTCAAATGCGACATAAAATCGAGGCACAGTAACCTAGAAAGCATATCAATAACCCATACGAGTAAAGATGGCCATCGACACGTACGAGTTCTGACGTATGGGTGAGGGAGATCACGATATTGTCCTCGTCCCGAGATTGTGATGTGGGATTATCAACGATTGATCTAACGCGTCCACGACGATCTTTATGTTGACCGCATATTATCTTAACCACATCGCCTTGTTCAAAGTGGAGAGCCAAGGAGTCGATGGCAAGCGAGGAGAAGCGGTCCTGATCGCTGAACCACAAAGTAGCCACGGATTGGGAAATATCAATGATTTGACCTACTAGATTTCGATGCGAGCCGTCCAGCACATGTACACGTGCACCCCGAACGAGATGTTGTTGACATAGCATGCGCGCATGTTTTGAAAAATTGAAGTCCGAGTCGGGAGGACAAGATACGGCGTCATACATTGAGATCACGACCTATAAAGAATGTGAGAAAACGAAGACGGAAGACTGCCACTCAGCACCTGATTGTAGGTTATCTTCTCAATCACCACCAACTGTGTATTTCCGAGAGAGACTCCTCCGCCGATTTGCTCAATAACCAAGCCGGTATGTCCCTTGTGTAGGCCCGCAATGATTTCCACGTAGTCTCCGACTTTGAACTCCAATGCGATACACGCCAAAGGAACATCTACAGAGATGTCCACCCCGTCGCACAACATGGTCAAGACGGCGTAAGTTTATGTATGTCCACGACTGTCCCGACATGACCAGCATATTCACCGGCAAACATGTGCACGCGAGATCCAACATGGACAAACGATTGTGAACGATGTCTGCGAACCGCGAGGACAAGATCGAGTACGTCAGTCCCAACTGAACAAAAGCCGGCATCGTGAAAATCGACAAGAAGGCGATCATCAAAGTCTGCTGTGGGACGCATGAGATCTGAAAGGGGATCGTGAACAAAGAGATTAGATAGAGACGTATCACGATATTCCGTGACCATGTAACCATGATAAAAGAACAAGTCGCGTGAGTCCCAGGCGATGATACCATTGTCTAAGAATTCAAAACTTTCGTCAGGGTAATGATTGACATCAAACAGAGCGGGGTTAGGAAGTGTTCCAGTCTCATGTGGTGTTATGCGAGGTACTAGTGCGATCTGAATCCAACCGGCGTGATCGTTCCGCATCGCAAAGCCGATATCGCCGTTGTAAATAGAGCGTGGTTCGTTCACGCGAATGAAGGAGAGCGCGGAGATGGAATGGGAGGGAGGGAGTGAAATTAGGGACGCCAGGCGCTCATCCAGAGGGACGATGTGGGGAACCTCGTTATCGATTACACCAGAATAGAGCGGGCGCATGTCTGATCCGCGAAAAAGACAATTGAATGCTTCAGAGAAGGAGGACGCCTCAAGATACACGAGGCCTGAACGCGAAGGCAAAGCAAAGGCGGAGAACAGGTCAGGTCCTCCGCGGCGCTCGAAAATCGACAAGACGATGTCCGTTTCATAGCCAGCCTGCATGTTGTTGAAATCCGTCATATTGTGACATGGAAGTCAGGAACCAAAAACTTGCCTTCACTTTGCACACCCAGAGAGGAGGGTCTTCATCGGTAGGCTGAAGAAATAGATGCATTGCATCCGACAAACCAGTGTGCGAATCCAGCGTGTTCGAGGCCCGGTAACGACTGATGACATCCTGAGCCAATTCCTCCGCAGACGGTGAATGCAAGTCTGCAAAAATTGGTATGAACCGGAGCATATAACTAATGACAGAGACTTACCCTCTGTGGATACCCGTTTGGGTGTGTCGCGCGCGGCATCTCCGTCCTCGATGTCCTCATCAGACGCGCCGTCATCCAAATGACCTTCCCCTTGATCCTCCTCTTCGGTGAAGCCGTCGGACTCTTCATCGTCACCTTCAGCGGCTGAGATGTCAAGAAACCGCGAGACCTTTCGAGACAAAGCTTAAGTGCCTAAGTCCGCATAGATGCCTGACTCAACTTACTGATAACAGCTTTCTTTTCTTAAGGGGAGGCATTAGTGTGCTTTCAATTTGTTGTTCTAAGTATCGTACGGCTAACTACTATACAACGATAATCTGACGGTGAAGAAATGGACGTGTACTAAGAAGATAGATGTGGAGCGAGAGAGAGAGGCGTGAGACCGACGCGTGAGATATAAGAATCACGAGACTTTAGGGTGAGTTTGCCACCCAAATAAGGCAAGTCCAACCATTTACGAGCTGTGGCTGAGGGTGGCTGAGATCCCGAAAGGGCAGGTGGCTTAGCTACTCGCTGTGGCTGAGACGTCCCGAAAGGGCAGGTGGCTTAGCTACTCGCTGTGGCTGAGATCCCGAAAGGGCAGGTGGCTTAGCTACTCGCTGTGGCTGAGACATCCCGAAAGGGCAGGTGGCTTAGCTACTCGCTGTGGCTGAGACATCCCGAAAGGGCAGGTGGCTTAGCTACTCGCTGTGGCTGAGACATCCCGAAAGGGCAGGTGGTTTAGCTACTCGCTGTGGCTAGGACACCCGGAAAGGAAGGTGGCTCAGGTAGGCGAGGTGTGGCTGAGAACTCCCGAAAAGGAAGGTAGCTTAAGTACGCGCCCCTCAGGCATCTTGAATGACCCTATCGAGTCATTGTATACGAAGCGTAAGCCATGAAATGGCTGAGATTGTAGTTACATGTTTGTCTCACTAAAATTTACATAAATCAATCATTTTTGTCGTGCCCTTTTCGCTGTAACATCACTGACGGCACTCTCGTAAATGAGCAGAAATGTGAATTTAAGGGAAAAGCCATACTGTTGTGTAGCATCGGAACGGCCTCTTTTAGCTCTGACGTCGTTCCCATCGCTGGACAGACCCTGGTTTGAATTTAAGCTAACATTACGAGACTGCGGCGGTGTTGGAAGTGATTTATGGTTGGTGTTTGAAGCCCGGAGTTTTGCGCGCAAGTCGACAAAGCGGATAGCAGGAAGAGGAGGCTGGGGGGTGACCGCCTTGTGCGTCGGTGCATGCGACACGGACTGCGTCAGTGCAATAACCATCAAGGCATTCGCAACACAAACGTGTCCGTGATTATCCACTGGATAAAGTGTGAGCCTGTCCGGTTGCTTTCAGAGACAACACTTACCTCCGACAGAATAATTGTCCGCAGTGAGCCGGCATTGAGCATGAATGCAGTCGAAAATGTATCGAGCAACGACAACCTGAAAAAACTGTAAGTCAATAAATAGAAATACATGATAGGGACCTACCCGAGGTGTCTTGTCGTACCACCTGGTATGTTATCGAGCAGCTGAGTTGCTTCATTTGATAAGAGGGATCAGTTACATACCTAGTCACAAAGTCAATGTCTCGCATTGAACTGCATACAAAGATGTCGGCTGGCATCAAGGCGTCGACGGCAGATCCGCCCTCGTACACTGCAGCACAGTTGAGTACAGAGAATGGATAACCCGACATGCTTACCATATTCTTCAACAAGTTCATGATCGACGTTCTTACTAAACAACGCGCCTAATTGTCCTTGAGCACGAGAGTGTGCGTGGAGGAGGAGAGAACCTACGAATGCCTTGGAAAATGAGGGGAGACATGTAGTTGCGAGACGAGCGACGACGCGAAGGCATCCATCAACCAGACGCGTGACATCATATGACAGGCAAACCGAGAACCTTCTTTACATGTACACAGACAGTTAGGAGAACATATTTGAATTCCGGGCTCTACTTAAGACATGTAGGATAGCATAACTAGAATATGTTTAACACAACAAGGAAGAAGAATGGGGGTAAATGAGAGGATAAGTGTAGTGAGGTGCCGCCGGCGGCGCGCTGTGTGGGGCAGGCCTTCGCACCTCACCGCCCAAATGTGCCGCGCGCGGCACATTTGGGCGGTGAGGTGCGAAGGCCTGCCCCACACAGCGCGCCGTCATTTTTACACTCTGCGCACTCAGTCCGCTGGAAAGTGTTCAACCGCGGGTATCTCTGATGTGCCACGCAGCGTGAAAGTGCCACGGAGGGCTGGCGGAAGGGTCGTCATCGGGGACAGTACGAAGGTGAGGGGGAGGTAGTGGATGGTGTAGCCGGCGAAGCCAGCGGCGGCGCGCTGTGTAGGGCAGCGTGTCGCGCATCACACCCCAAAAGTGCCGCGCGGCACTTTTGGGGTGTGATGCGCGACACGCTGCCCTACACAGCGCGCCGCCGTTTTTCAAGCCAAGGGGGTTAAGGAGGGCACTGGCGGTAGTGCATGACGTCGAGGGGGCGAGGGTGCGTGCGTGCCATAACCTAAGTGGGTGTCGATGGTTGAGGGGGCCGAGGGGGCTGAGCATAGGGTTGTGTGGCGTCAAGAGAGGAGGGCGGAAGGGACGCGTGTGCAGGGAGGGGCTGGCGCGAAGAGAGACGACGTATCTCGTGGATAACACCATCGTCCGTCCCTTCTCTCTTCCCAGCGTGTCTCTCCGCCACCGCCCTTCCTCTAAGTGGTCGTCATCGTCGTTGACGCTCGGACGGTCGCGACGCTTGGCTCGTCATCGGGCAGCGTGGGCGTGAGGGCGTTAGTTGAGCAGGACGCCTCAGCGGCGGATATCATAGATGGCGCAGGGTAAAGATACGGCAGTAAGCGTGTGCGTAGGCGTGGACGAGGACAGAGGACTAGATAGTAGAAGTAAAGAGAAAGGTAAGGAAACAGTACACGCCCTCGGCGATACTTGCTTTCTCAGGGCCTCGGCGGAGGCCCATCGTCCGCTTGCATCAATGAGAGCGCGAAGGAAATGGGCGCCGAGAAGGAAAAGGAACAAAAGGTAACTCACGACGAGGTTAGAGGAGGGAGAAAGGAAACGAGGCCGGCGAAGGCGGCGGCCGCGTGCTGTCTGCAGCAGCCAGTCTCCCCACAAAGCCCAAATTCGCCTTCGGCGATTTTGGGCTGTGGGGAGACTGGCTGCTGCAGACAGCACGCGGCCGTTTCTGCAACACGCGCGACTCGTCTACTGCGGAGCCCTGGATGTTGAGGTTAGTGGTTCGTCCGCTGTGGCTTCGCTGATGCGTTGGTCTAGAGGTCAGCGCGCCGTGTTCATGTCGTGGTGCAGCAGGTGGTGGTCGAGCGCAATGGGTGGCGGGTATACGTAGCGTCGAGGGCGGAAGCGTGAATAGTCGAGGGGACGCAGGTGGAGGGATGGGTGGACGGAAAAAGGAGTGGTCAGTCCACACATGCGGGGAGGAACCAAGGTGGTTGAGAAGACGAGTGTGTGGGGGTTCGAGGGCGGGGATATCGAGGGAGGGGCGGGCGGAAAGGGCGATAATGGGAGGTACGTACCGCCATACCGCTCTGCCTGTTCAGCGAGCGTGTGTCCGTCTTCATCGTCCCCAACCTCGTCTCCCGACCGCCGCCGCCCCTCCTTTGCCTCTGTCACCATCCGCTCCTTGTTCTTCTCGTCGATGTGCTCAAGCTCACATGATAAGACAGTCGCTTTGCTCCAGGCGTCGTGAGTCAGGGTGGGCGCGGAGCGGTTGTTGGAGGACAGCGCCGGCACGGATGTCGTGGATGTTGACAAGAAAATAAACAGGAGTGGAGGTGGGAGAGGGCACGGAGAGAGCATGGAGCGAGTGCCCCGAGCATTCCAGCTGCAAACTGTAAAAAAAAATGCTATCAGCAGCGCGCACTTTCTCAGAGACTCAGCACAGATCTGTTGTCCGCTAGCATTGTCGAGAGCATGTGGATCGAGGAGTTGAAAAAAAAAGTACTCACTGATTGTGTCTGAAGTAGCCTGAGAGACCAATGTTGCTACGAGGAGAGCTCGACTGAGGACGCGTGTTGCGCTCAATGTTCAAAGGTGCGGGGATGCTGGACACTTGCTGGACGCGACGTGGCGGCGTGTTTGATCACGAGACGTTGGAGGGCACTGTGTGCCGACACAGTCGGAGGGAAAACTCCGACTGTGTCCGACACAGTCGGACTGTGTGGCGCGACAATCAACGGACTGTGTGCGGCATGGCCGGACTGTGTGCGGCACGGCCGGACTGTGTGCGGCACGGCCGGACTGTGTGCGGCACGGCCGGACTGTGTGCGGCACGGCCGGACTGTGTGCGGCACGGCCGGACTGTGTGCAGCACGGCCGGACTGTGTGCGGCACGGCCGGACTGTGTGCGGCACGGCCGGACTGTGTGCGGCACGGCCGGACTGTGTGCGGCACGGCCGGACTGTGTGCGGCACGGCCGGACTGTGTGCGGCACGGCCGGACTGTGTGGCGCGACCTTAGGGCCAAATCCCGGACTGTCACCGAGAAGCCGGACTGTGTGGCGCAGAAACAGCGCCAAAACCCGGACTATGTGCGGTCTCGGCCGGACTGTGTGGCACAACAGAGAGACTGTGCGTGGTGTGACAACAGTGTGACGACAACGTTCCCGCGATCTTCCGACTGTGTGCCGGCTCTCCCGATGCTGACTAAACTGTGTCTCCAGGTTGCAGAATATCCCCAAGATCACAAACAATTCCATATCTTTGGATCCCCTGATCCAAATGATACAATTAAGGTATCAATCAAAAGCTATGGTACATTTTCACATTTGCTCTGTTTTATGATTATAAAACAATATAAATTCAGTACTGGATGCCTGCTTTTTTAAGTTTATTCTTTACTTCTTTATTTTGTCCTTAACAGACTCAGTGGTACATGTCTAGTGATAAAAAATTCAGGATACCATTCTGAATACCTTTCAAATGTCTTGAATCAGACACAATTGTGTGCAACACAGATTTCATTTCCCAAAACCCAAACTGTGCGAAGCACAGTCTGGTTTCAGGGGGTAGACTGTTTAAATCCATATCTATTGAACCCCTGATTTATTATGGCTGATTCTGGGCCTTAAAGTTGCACCAGGGTATGAAAATCACAAAACTTATTTTTTTGTATTTATAGCTGCATTAAATTGGCAACACAGTAGTTTCGGATATCGGTGGACTCAAATTGGTCGGTAATACTCCTAGGTCGTCTGTGACGACTGCCCGACGTCTGGGACGTCCCCCCCTCGTCTGGGGTGAACACAAGGCGTCTGCAACGGCTGAAACGACGTCTCAGACGTCGCGTCTCGTCTAGAATGCAGGCAGGCCGTCTGCGATGTCTGCCTGACATCTGAGACGTCGCATCTCGTCTCAGACGACTGCTAATTGTCACGGACATCCTCATGTCACCAACAACGGCTGCACTCTCTCACCTACTCTCTCACCTGACTCCTCGCCTGCCTCCTCACCTGGCCTCTCACCTAGCCTCTCGCCTGCCTCCTCACCTAGCCTCTCACCTGGCTCCTCACCTGACTTCTCCCCTGCCTCCTCACCTAGCCTCTCACCTGCCTCCTCACCTGGCCTCTCACCTGGCTCCTCACCTATCCAACATCTTGGATTTTTTTCACCTCACCTACCACCCGCCTACCACCTCTTATAACCCACTGCACAGTTGGCCATCTTGGACAGCGGGTTGTGCAGAGGAACATCAAGTGCAAACTTATCAGTCTACCCACTGCACAGCCCGCCGTCCAAGACAGCAGGTCAAGGATATGTGCGTGGTTGAATGTGCATGCCAAAAAAGTTTAAGGTAGGGTTAAGGTTCTGCATGCCAAAATGCATACCTAGGTTCATGGAAAAGGCCTCATAACCTAACCTAACCATTACGATGTCTTGCTCTTGAGGGTCCCGATAGGTCAAGTCATAACAAATATCACCCTTCTTCCCTCATTCTCTAGCGTGCATCGCTCACCTTAAGCTACCAATTCCAACACTTTGATATATACTATACTTGACATTGACTGAATATAAAACAAGGTAATTTTAAGATATGCCCAAGCACACATATATCTTTGACAGTTCAATAGATCTCTATCAGTTTCTTCATATCTGCCTGGGGAGTATCACCCAACAGCGACTTCTCCAGCAGCTAAGGCACATGTCGTCAGTTCATGAGTATGCAGGGAAACAATGGCAAGTACACACCTTATTGACCGAGATATAACTTTGAACAAAGTCGACACCCAAGATATTCGCCACAACAGCATCACTAGCCAGACCTTCCCTTGCCAACTTGAGATTCTTCGGAAGGCGTCCAGTGATTCCCTTCCGTTTCCTTTCCTCCTTGGTCAGCGCCACAGCCATACCCTCACATTCTTCGATCACCAATTCCTTCCCTTCATATATGCCTCGCATTCCAGAACTAAGGAGAGCTGCTAGCGTTAGATATGGGCTCGCTGTCCCATCAACAGAGCGCACCTCGAAGCGGCGATTTCTAGGTGAACTAGCGACGCGGACCAGCGACTCCCGATTATCATGACCCCAGCAAGCATATGTGCCACCTGATCTGATACCATCCTGCACGCGCATGTACGAAAGAGGCGTAGGGAGCGTAATCGCTGCGAGCGAGGGAAGGTGCTCAAGTAAAGATTGTAA
The DNA here is from genome assembly GCA_039111635.1 of Heterobasidion occidentale. NCBI lineage: Eukaryota > Fungi > Basidiomycota > Agaricomycetes > Russulales > Bondarzewiaceae > Heterobasidion > Heterobasidion occidentale. The sequence continues at coordinate 24,958 of JBCAQO010000006.1, forward strand.
GAATGAGCGCTGCATTGGCGCCATGGCAGTGTCCAGGTCAGGCGTCTTCCGCGATGTGCTCTCGGTATTATGCACCGAAATGTTGACTTGTGATGCACTACCGTCTACGAGAGAATGAGGACGGAAACAGCAGAAGAAGGAAATGACATACATGCATCGGAGAAAATGCGCGGGGCAAGCATTGCGCGCATTCCGTGTTTTGCCGCGATATTATAGACCGTCTCGCGGGTTACAACAAGCGCATCGGCAGCTCGGAGGGGAGGAAGAGGTCCCGTCACAATCTCGTACTACTTGCCATTCTCATTCACAAGCCATCTCGAGTGATGTTGTTGTCAGACTCACTTGTCCTGGACCAGCTTCGGCATGGTACATGAGCACCTCAATGCCAGCTTTTTGTAGCACACGCGTGATTTCCTCGAGGATTGTGGAAGGGACAGATCCAGAAACTAATTTGGCAGAAGACGACCATGGGGCGTAGCTGACGGGTTGAATAGGATCAGTTGAGCTGAGGAGGACAAACTCGGTCTCGATTCCAACGAGAAACTCGACGCTTGCCGCTTTCGCATCTCTAAAACAAGATCAGTCAGTATCCAATACCAAGTATAGCGACGCGATGGCACGAATAAACGAAGATGACTTGCCGTTCGATGCGATGGAGCAACGTGCGAGGGCACAGAGCGACGTCAAGCGACTGGCTACCGGGTGCGGGCTGCTTCTATTGAAACCAGCCCATGACGCTGGCATGTCCAGGTGCGTACGCGCAGATGGTGAGTGTGTCCAAGTCAGGGACAAAGACATACTCCCCCCTAGTTAGAAACCCTTCGGCTAAAGTGGTGTTCACGATGCCAAGGCATGCCTTAGTGATGCCGATACCTGGGCGGGGTGCCTCGAGCAATGCACGAAACGAAGAAAGAGGGACGACGCGAAAGCGCGTTAGGTTGGTAAAGTCGTTCCATTGTAAGCGTACAAAGTCGATGCCGTGAACGGGGAGGTCATCGACGGAGAGCCGCGCGTGAACGAGAGTAGACGGGGTATAGTGGATGCCGTACGGTTGGACTGGGGTGGACATCGTAGAGAAGAGTAAGAGGACTGGTTGATAGAGCGAGGAGAGTGGCCTGCGCTACAAATACTGACTAGTGACGCGCGCGAAGGTCAAGGATCGACAGGAAGCCATGGAAGCCTCGCACAACAGACGAGAACTAATCCCGATTGGAAGTGGAGTTCGTCGCAGGAGTGTAGCGCAACATTCGCCGATAAATGTCGGTGTCAAACCGTCCTAAAGTTATCGGCACCACCCAAACACCGCCAGACACGCCGCAAAACACGCGGATTTGTCGCCTGGTTTCGTGGAGCTTTCGCCCGCAATGCTCGGCGTGGCCGCACTTATCTTGATAGAGGGTAGACGATAGTGATGAAGACAATGAATGATCCCAGAAAATCAAAGGAGGCGAATGAGGTGCTATCCAGAAATTCTACACGCGACCTGTAGGCTGTCATTCTTCATACTACAGTAGAGACAGACGAGACGCTTACGATGACACTGAACATGAGTTAGGGATTAACGCAGAGCAGCACTTTCCCTGCGTCCATCAACGTCATATGCGGAGCTAGCTGTCGCTCGTATCGCCTACGCATCTCCTCGCGAAACGTGGCTGTGACAGACAGATCAGTCCACTTGGTGCTAAGCAACTGGTAAATCGAGAGCTGAACGTGGCGAGGGACATACTCCCGATCATACCGAGCGACATGCCATAGATCTTCAGCAGACTCGATTCAATTCAATTGAACGCTGCGCGCATTCTGCCACATCGTACACACACACTGGTCCGTTCAAAAGGTCATTTCTGCTCGTGCGTCTACTCGCTCAGCGGAGATCCCACGCCAACATGGACGACCCCAATTTCTACCACCGGGACCTCGTCGTCCCACTCGAACGGACCAGCGCGTGGAGCGACGGACTTGTCGTACTTGAGAGAGTCGTCTGAGGATACCGATAATGTCCTGGTTGTCACACGCACTCTATCTCGTGAGAACGAGGGCAAGGGTCGGTGCGAAGGTGGGTGCGAAGGGGTGTGGAATTGCGAGCCTGGGCGTGCGGACGAGGGCATGGCGACAAGGACAGCGACCTGGACTGGCCCCGCGTCGGCGTATTGCTGCGGTGGGGTCGACTGATGGGAATCGAGCTGTATGGACTCGAGAGAAGACGAATAGGCCTCGGATGGGCGCAAGTGCCTCCATCGGAGAATACCGGGCATGGTGAACTTGAGAAAACGCCTCATTCTCCCTCCCGATGGATTCGTTTCGCCAGGTGTATTCGAGATGGTCGACTGGATTGTTGGAAGTGATGTTCGGCGAGGAGGATCTATCAAGGTCGCGGAGACCGGCTGTAATAAATCTACATGAGATGACCAGCAGAACAGAAGACAGTGTTGAGAGACAAACTGCCAGGGACGCCCACTTCTGCGAGCGGGCCCTCTCCTCGTCCAGAAAGACCTCGTACATCCTGGGTTTCTCGCCAAAAACTGACTGATTGGCGCGGGATGGCGGGGACGGCGGAACGTAGGTGCCATTAGCAATGGCCGCGAGGATAGCTGCGCGCTGGCGTCTGCGGAGGAGCATCGATCGGAAGACGATGGTGGCCGATACGGCGAGAAGCAGGACAAGGGTAGCTGTGAACGAGAGTGAGCATCGGTCGATCGAACATGAGGGAGTAGAATGCATACCCAGGAAGGTGTAGACTAATTTTGAAACAAGCGAATTCTTAGATCAGTGCACTCGAACGAAGAGATGGGAGGTTCAGGGCGCACGGTAAAGCGAGGAGGATGAGCCCGCATCAGGGCCGGTCTGACCACCTGCGCCTACACTTCCAGGATCGGGTAGAGCGCTGGAGAGAGCCGGAGGGGTGAACGTTGGGGTCGTAGCATCAGAAGTAGCAGAGGCCGGGGGAGAGGTTGTCGTGAGAGACGAGGTCAGTTGTGAGGCGACAGTAGACGACATGGGGAGGTCAGCGGTGAATTAAAGCAGTTCGTAAAGCAGCAGGATAATGATACAGCAGCAAGGGCGCGTCGTCGTCGCAGACGGCGGTATACGTTGGGAACGTCGTCGTGGAAGAGGACAAGGAGATGTGAGAAACGGGTCGGGGTGTGTGAGGATCTATAAATAGCCGGGTGTTCGGCCATCGCACGGACATCGGCGGGGTGTGCGCCGAGCTCGCCGTCGACCACGCCGAGCTCAACACGTCCGACAGAGGCACGGTTGCATCGCAGACAGCGTCCAGCAGCCGCAAGGCGCCGCCGGGCGTTGCGCACAACATCATCCATGACATCAGGCCCCCGAGCACGTGCGACTGCGCGTGTGCGATCATACATAAGACCCGTCCGCCGCCCGCCGCTACCCTCTTGCTCTTTCTCTCATGCCCTCCCTCATCGACATGCCTTCAGACAACTCTTCCTGGACGGACGGTATCCTTCTCAAAGTAAGCAGAATGCCCGACTTTGCGTCCCATTCTCGCTTCACATGCATTCCCTAGATCGCAAATATCCTCGTCTACCTCCTTTTCCTTGGTTCCAACATCTACACCGTCGCCGCTCCCACTGACATCTACTTCACCGGAAAAGAGACTTATGTCACACCCGCACCTTGGGCGTTCCTCATCTGGTCTATACCTTGCCTCCGTTTTTCTATCAGAGTGCTGACCTGTCCGGCTCAGGTCCTTAATTCACTTGCTCCTCCTGGGCACCATCATCTACCAGTTCTTCCCTAACGGAAAACGCATTATTGTCGACGGAATTTCCTGGCGCCTTCCCCTCCTCGGAGTGCTCAATGCCATCTACGTCAACCTTTGGGCTAGCCACCACTACATCGTCGGTTCGTTCTCTCCATCGTCGCCAACATTTTACGCGCCTTCCCTGACTCTCCGCAGCCTTCATCTTTGCGCTCTTCGTCAGTTCCGCCGTGACCCACATTTATTACGTCGTCAAAAAGTACCACGAGCCCGCTAGTGTGGCGGATGAGCTTTTCGTTCACCTTCCCTTCTCCCTCTACCACGGATGGACCACCGTCCTCGTCGTTCTTACCGCATTCGAGGCCTTCGGCGTCAGTTCCTACACACACAAGGCGGGTGTCTGGACCAAAGTCTTTGTCTTCCTCGCTCTGTGCGTCCTCCATCTCAGCGCTCTGCATTTGTACCCCTCTTACTTACGCGTGATGGCCTAGGCTCTTCCTCGAGGGTACCGCCGCTGCCTACGCGTTCTCTTCTCCCGAAGGCGACCTCCCGGCCTCGATCGCGATCGCCTGGTCACTTTTCGCCATCTTCGCCCACCAGCGGTCGTCGAGCTTCATCCACTGGTCTTCGCTTGCTTTCGCGATCCTTGCGTTGGTGTGGGTTGTCAAGGGGGGTGTCGGTCTCGGCAGGAAAAGCTGGAGCCACGGAGGACTTGTGTTGGAAGATGAGGAGCGCGCGCCATTGATTGGAGGGAACTGAAGGTGGAGCTGGGTTGCATATGGTTTGACTGCGCTACGTGTACTTGTGTAAAGTAGGACTGTCGATTCATAATTCAAATCAAAATGTTGATGGATTTCAACGGGGATGATGTCACGGCATCATAGCCGCCAGGACGCGACGTCATGCGCGCGAGGTCGAGCAGACGGCGCTCCCAAGTCACTTGAACCACGACGACAATCATGTCTACTTTATCTCTCATCCAAACACCAGGCTTCGCGGGAAAGGGAGGGCACATCGCCACGGCCGTTGGACTCGTAACATCGGGGCTGCTCTCCGGTAAGCATAATCCATATTGCGGCACAACAGGCCCTTGCAAATCGTAGCAACGACTCGTATTGCACTTGATGGGGTATCTGGACTCCATAACGTTCAACCTGTGACGATGGTCCGGAGAAACGGCCGCCCGATCCATCGCTGACGACCCCTGACCCCACAGGCGGCATCCTTTCCTTGTCCGTCGTGGCCGCCCCCGCACTCTTCCCCGCAGCCTCCTCAAATGAGTCGAACCTCCTGGCGCGCCAGTGGGCCGCGCTCTATCACCGCGGAAAGAGTCTCGCCCTCCCTCTCGCCGCGCTCGCCTCGGCCAGCTTCCTCTACACCGCTTACGCCCACTATGCCATCAAATCTCCGCGCTGGATTTCGCGCAGCTATGTTGTCGCGGGAGCAGCCTGTATCGCCATCGCACCGTTCACGCTCACTATCATGAGTGCGAACGTCAAGGCCCTTCTTAGGGCTTCCAAGGGAGCGTCGGAACCGACGCGCAAAGAGAGGGGAGAGGACGGAGTCTTGGACGTCGAGGGTCAGGTTAGCGAGGTCGTCAAGTGGGTCAGGCTCAATTTCGTTAGAGGCTTGATGCCGCTCGCGGGTTTCGGTCTCGGCTTGTGGGTCACCCTGCAGTGACTACGCGATAGCAAAGGCGCTGTCCACAGGATGTGGTTGTACTAAAGCGCACGGTGAATATGAAAACAGCACGAAGATGTTTCGCGTGCCGGGGCTCGGGGCCTTGAACGACAGTACGGACCGAAATCAAACGCCCGAGATACGAACGAAAGCATGTCAACTAAACTTCGAACGCTGAACGACTCGCTACCTTCAGCTCGGTCACCCTAGAACTCGAGGTCCCGCGATCGATCTAGCTTGTCGAAACGAGGCCGCAATCGGATCATTCACCGAGAGGCACGTTTTGAACACGGAGCCTCCTTCAAAGCAATCGGAAACGATCGAAGCACGACGGCCGCAGCCTAGCACCGACAAGCAGAGGGCCAAATTCTGGAACCTGATTCCCGACCTTACATATGACAACTTCTGGGTCAAAGCATACGCATCGGCACGACAAGGGCACGCTGTCATATCGTTCGAGAATCAAGGGTCCAGCAAATGATGGACGTGGAGGTGGCGAGGCGTCTAATGGGTGATTCGGAGGCGCCCTCCACGCTGTCTCATCCAAGCTGCCGTCGATGGAAAGGCTGTGGATGAAACAGTGTCGCGCCCATCCAAATAGTCTGAAATTTGACAAAGTGCGCTCACGGTGTATCAGCATGGAGCTGACTCCCCAGAATGTTGAGAGGATAATCAACTCGGCTGAGCGTTCCGACACTCTCGTTCCGTGTGTTCACTTTTTAAGTGACCGCAACAAGAGTGTATTATCCTATTTCTGTCAGTCCAGAATGTCAAGGATGTGGGATTTCTACAAACCATTGATTTGTAGTTGCTCTTGAATATTGAATCCGCAAGATATGCACTGGCGGAGTGGAGTCTAAAAAGACCGGATGTGGCGAGTGCTTTCTTTGGCGTGCTTTGGGGTTAGGGTCATAATCCAAGGTCTTCTGTCGACGATCAACAGCTGTGAGCAGGCCTCTCCTTATTTTACTCTCTGGCATCGATATTTCTTCCGGATATTGACGTGGGAATAAACATCGCAGATCCTCTTCAAGTCCGCGTCGATTCCGCCAGCAGCAACCAATGGCTACTTCACCCAAATCCCGCGTGGTAGGCATCTTCCTCTTCTCGTGCCATGCACCAGGTCATACCAGACGAGTGGCGCTTTCAGCGAAGACGCAACGAAGCGAAGGAGGACCTATACTGATAGCTCAAGAGCAAAGATAGGCTGACAATACTGTTCACGGTCTATCGCGACCTTTCAAATTCGATGCTAACCTTCTCTGCCTGCTTTATGTCGACTTTGTAGGTCCATTTGAGCTTTATGGGCTAGACCTCCTTACCTTCAACCGCTGATGAGTTTTAAGTTTCGTCGCTCGATAACTTCGATCCATCCTCCATCCCTCTATCCAATCTCAAACACGCGGATCCCATATTCGTGGCTCTTCAGCGTGTCTCAACTCGGCCGTCATCATAGGGCGAGGAACAGCGAGCCCGTAGTAGTCGATTCAATCCGTACTCTGGAGCCTCTTCAGGAGTTCTTGCTCGACTACGGCGCCTGTTCACATGGGATCTTTTTCTGAGTACTGACTCGGCTTGCTTACGCCTGCTGCTGAGGTCTTTAAATAAACACTCTGGCCTGATTCAAAAAAAGGTCGATTTTGAGGGGTGGTATCAGATATATGTAACTGACTATTGGACGACATTTCAAGACGTCAGTTTTGAAGATCCTCAAAAAAGTCAGTTTTTGTCTCTTGTCTTTTAAAAGAATGACTCATGGAATCTGCGCACCTAGCCCGTTTGCTAACCACGATGAAACGCGTCTGTCTTCCTACCCCTTACCCTGCCACCCATCGTCCACACTGCGGGTTTCAAACAACGCAGATTGGACGGCGACTAGCGCGGAGGTCATCTGTCAACCTCCCTTACAGCGCCTTTCATATGCATCCCTGCGCGATCATCCTCGGGAGGCCTTCAAAGAACTCCCAGCCGTGACGGTGTGTATCGCCTTCGCTGTGTGCCGGTTGTCGTCGGATTACTCTCTCAGCGCCATCTTCTACTCACCCTTATTACACCGTGTCCTGCATTTTCAACCAATGATTCTTCATGCGTGCGATCTAACGCGTCTTTGCACCTCGCAAAAACGCCATGGTGGGGCTGGATGGCTCCGTCGTGGCGGATGCGAATGGACGGACAATTGTATGCAAAGGGGCTTCTTCGAGGTCCGTGTGGTCGGCCGAAGCGTGTTCATAACGGGGATACTATTGTTAATCAGGGTATGTGGCGATGACAAGTTTCCATTGATAACATGAATAAGTCTGAGTTTGGCTTTTTGTTCCTTCCATAAATATCTTGCAGCTAGGGACGTACCCCACGACTCTTCAACTTCTTTCGAATGCTTTGTCGCCGAAACAAAGGTATTTCTGTCTTACCGAGACGGTCCGCACTCGACCGAGGTGAGTCCTTGCCTGACGCTCGGGGCTCAGGATGGTTGATATAGTGGTCCCCTTGCGGGCCAGAGAAGGGCCAGATGTGGGCGTGCGAGAGGTCACAAGATACAAGTGATCGCCCGATAGACTAGAACGCCTTCGTCATCGCATCGCTTTGAGTCCAAAGATAGCAAACTGCCGGCAGCTCCACACCTTCTATTTGCGCGCTCGGAGCGACAATCAAAAGTCAATTCTGGATGGCGCGCCTAAGACGCTGAACGGTGCTAGCCTATCCATGTATGTTCTGCATCCTCGTGCCAATGTTGAATCTGAATTGGACCTAGTCATCCCGGTCTTTTCGATATTCAGCAAGGTTAGCATACCCAAAACTGTCTGCCCCACGCGCGCCAGGAGACCTCCGCTCTCCGAGCACTTCTGACGCCTGTGGTTTGTAACCCTGCGGCGGCCCTATCCTGCGCCTCACCGTCAGGGCCGCAGTACATGCGCATGAGTGTTGCTGATAGATGTCATAGGTGGGCACAATTGTCTGCATACGTCGGGGAAACTACATACGTTTTACGTAGTTCCTGTTTATTTTTGAGATGTCGAAACAGAGCAATAGTCCTTATCAGCTAGGCATGGCGGAGATGTTCTGACTCGCGATGAAAACCCTACAGGCACGAGCCAACCATAGCCCCAGCAGATAGGTAGATGATAGATGACCTACACGCCATGGTTACGGCCATATGAAGCCAGTGTCACAGCGTCCTCTGTTGGACAAAGATATGACCTTTCGCAGCCTAAGTCACTGCCGGTTTGGACACTATGAAGTTCCCACTTAGTATAGCCATAGAATCGTGCCATTCAAAGTCGGACCCTATATTCAGCTTGAGAGCGGAAGAGCTGAGAAAGCCTACCTGAGGTTTCACAGACACGCGAGCCTGCCAATACAATAAATTTATGGCTGGATGATGCACCAGTTCAAAACTACAACCCGAATGCATCTGCGATTTCGATCCTGGAAATAGAAGTTCGAACCCGATGCTTCCTGAGAGATTTCGGCATACAGGAACCTGGAGAAGCTCTTGCTGGAGTGTCAGAACAATCAACACCGGTCATCTGAAATCGGCATCTCCAACTCAGTTCAACCTGGCTGGGGGGAGATGGAGAGCTTATATGATGTGCTGTTGGGGAAGATTGAATTGATGACAACGGGCATATGCATGAAAAGTGAGAAGACGTTGTTGGAACTTCGATTCCATTGTTTCGAGCCACGCCGCCGTTCACAGCGAGATTGTACCGAGAGTTGCTCCGACGAATGATCTTTAACATACTAGTATAACCGACTGTGAAATTTCGAGTTAGTTGTGATGCACAAGTCTCGAGGAGGTTGACAGCTGCGTTCCAATAGTAACCCTAGCGCTCTCTGGAACACCGTAGAATATCCCGATAAATATAAGTCTCAGTATAATGCATGGTGGAAAGGAAACGATAATTACATACAGAGCTATATATACATGTATCGACGTCTCGAAGCGTGTCCGCGGTTTTGTACACAATAATATGGGTCAGTAGAGTAAATGCGAGTGAATGTCATGATCCGATACCGAAGAAACGTGTCAACGCAATGCTAGACAAATAAAGAGTTGGAAAGGTCGACTCCTAGGCTACCAGAGAAATGGGCCCATAGCGGATACTATTAGTAGATATTCTATGCGGTCAGTAGTGGAAATGAGCACGTCACGCCGATCAACGTCCATGCCCGTAACTAGTGGAGCTAGAGTTGGCATGGACTAGACTACTCGATCAGCAAAGCTCTGAGGACGCCTGAGACATCGATACATACATGTTGTTGTCATCTGTTGCATCTGAGCGACCGAAGTCCACGTTGCTCGAAGCATGCTGCGCTCGCGTTCGCTGGACGCAGACATGGTACTCTCGCTGCCCAACCCGAGGTTGAAGGCCATCTTTGTTGCCATCTGGTGATGATCAGGTCAGGCAGCTTTTACATAGGGAGGAGCTAAGTGAATAGCCCACCTGGCTATACTCAACGCAACCTGGAAGAGATGAGTGGAATAGTAATTCCAAATCACAAAACGCTCACTGGACGTCCGACCGGCTTTATACTCTGTCCAGAAGAGGATGACTACAGCATGTAAAACCTCAACATATGGGGTTTCTGAATTGGCTGCGAGGAGACGCTGGAAGAATATGATTTATGCGCTCTGAACTTCAAGGTTGACGGTGACTGATGACACACCTTTGCGACGTTACAATAAGCATCTGAGACTTGTGACACTCCTCTTGTCAAGACTTCAGGGTTTGTCGAATGACTTGTACCAGGTTCTAAGCCGAAATTATGCAAAGGTCAAGATGGGGGCGTACCGGGAACTGATGGCAGCGATGCTATTGGCAAGTATTGGGGATAGAGAATTATTGTATAGGCGCCTCGAAAGATCTTCGTATTGAAGGAATGGAAAATTGCGCTCGAAGTTATTGCAGAAAACGCCCAGCAGATGAACCATGAGATTAGGATTAGGGAGGTTAGGCTGCCGAGGGTCGAACAGACCCGCGGACGACGTAGATGAACGGCCGGAGTATGTAGTGGATAGGTCTTGAGGAAGGCCTGTTGACGATGCATATGATGCATAATCATTGGGGTTGCTGCCAGAATGTGAGAGTGGGGACGATGCATAATGCGGTCTAAACAAATTCTTCAGATGCACCAGGAACTGGGATAGGACGACGGTTACGATACCTGTCGTATACAGACTTCGAGACTTCAGGTGGCTCAGGTGAGAGCCACATACTCGATGTTGATTGCGCAGAGGCACCACGGGGCGCTGGAGTGGGGGAGAGATAGCGCAATTGGTGAACAGAATCCAACCGGGCAGAGTGTGTACTACCAGGGTACCAGCTATGGCCATCGGTAGGAGGACTTTCATAGGCGCGGTGAGACGATGACACGACTGATTCTTCTCCTGATCCCACACTGGGCGTCGAAGACCGCCGAGCGTGACTTGAAGAGGAGCCGCCGGTCGATCCGGTAACGATACGACTGCGCTCAGCGAAGTAGCGCTCTCTATCGCGGAACTGACAGTCCACGCTTGCCGTCTCGCAAGCCTCGCACTTGCCATCGGGGAGTTTGAGCTGAACACATTTGATCTTCTTCAACCGACTGGTGATGGTGCGGCTCAGAAAGCTTTCAGGGATGGAAAGCAAGGGATGGAACACACCAGTTATCGCAGGAAGTGACTAGCCTTGGCCGTTTCTTCTGTGTTTGCGCGAGGTGGGGCGACTCCAAAACGAATCGTAGATTATCCATATCGTAGGGAGCGAAATAGAGCGTAGGGTGGAATGCCCGGAAGTAAGTCCAAAGGAAGATGATGACGAGGAAGCATTTTAAAGCGCATCACAAAAGGCTTAGAGATCTTGATCCATGCGCGGCAAGTCTAGGGTTGGCGGAGTTGGACTTTCTTTCCCAGTGAGCCCGGCGCAGCAAGCCCCCAGGGATGTCTAATTGGTGCTTCTACCCAGGATCAGCCGTACCTTGCGACCAGATCCGACACACACGGGTGCCCTTGCTGCATCGAATAATTACAACGGGTCTACAAGACACCTGGCGTCGCCTCAGCCAGACACTCTGAGTCGCCTCACCAGCGCCTGTCCGGCGCTTTCAACAAGGGCATCGGCCTGGAAGCTTTAGCGAGTCTGGCACCATACTTGCTCAGGACCGTGACTCACCAGTACGGGCTGTACATGCTGACCCATCCGATCCCGATACCGCGGTGCACCTCTGACCATCCACGCACGGGCGACGCGGCACGCACATCTGACCCAGACGCTTGAGAGATTGTGTCACCAGGCAAGTCAGGCCCCCACAAACCCTTGCTCGGCGGGCCTAGTCCGTGATCTCGATATCGCACAACACAGCCGTCAAATCTGTAAGTTTGCTACAGGCAATGATCTGCGGCATCGGACGGCATTGTGCGGCAGCGTATTTGCTTCCGTCCTTTCGCTTCTCTGCATCTCGTATTCCTACATGTCCCGATGGAGCAACGAAGAATCCCTCAACACTGACGTATTATATCCACGTGCCTACCATGGGTTCGAGAGCTCAGTCATTCAATGCAAAATTTCAAAGCCGGCCTTGAGATACGCGGGACAAGCTCTGAATCGAGCGCAGATTGCCTTCCGATTAAAATTAACATCGTCGCGGAAGCGACAAAATTAAAAAGAGCAGCCGCGGAGGTCTGGCTTGAGATCACTACACCCGACGTAGGTGGCGACTTTTGACGAGGTGAGGGTGGGTTCACTAGGGATGACGCCGCCGGAGAAAGAGCCCGCGCATATGGAAAATAACGCCAACGTCCTCCGTACCTTTCCATTCTCTGGCTTTCTCGACCCTCATGTCGGCTTGAGTTTCTCCGTGCAGCCCGCGAACACCCACAAGGCCTGCGACATTGCTTTTAACTCCGGCGGACCTCGGAGTTGATTTATCGTCACTATACGCCGTAAACAATGCGCGCTACAATCGATCGAGGCGACGCTCGAAATAACCACTTCGAATCACGGTGTAAAGGGCAAACCGGGATGTTCTCTGCTTTCATTCAATAAAATGACCCTTGCGCAAATTGAGATGGCGTCAGCGCCAAAATCGATCGATTTAACGCCTGTTGGCCGCGGGGAGCATGCATGCGCTTGAGCCACCGATTCGGGATTGAAGCGATCACAATGAGAGGTCGGGATAGATTTCATGGCCTTCGTCTACGTGTAATGGATTATAAAGAAAGTTAGATACACTTAGCAATGTCGGCCAAACATATATCACCAGACCGAGTCTCCGTAAACACCGTCGAGAACCTCACCAACCGTTGATAAGCAATGGGTATGTTACAGATCATGGGTTAGGGGATATCGTACCTATCCTCATCCCTGCTTGCGAAGGTTCATCATCAAAATGGCTGTGTGTGGGAGGGAAAGATCATCCTCGATGACGATGGCCGTCTTCAGAAGAATAGCGATACTCATCCTCTTGACCATCAGCCGAGAACAAAACAGGAGCGCCGCGACTCTCTGTGCCTTGTCGATCGTCCTAAGTCAAACGTTTGAGCATCGTTAAACCCATTCGTGCATATAGCAAACTCCCATGTGGAAAATGATGCTTGGCGGATCAACAAACTCACCCTATCGAATTGCTCCGTACTCGATAAAACGAGGGGAGCAGTCTCGTGGCTGGAACCAAGAAGAGAACCGTCTTCCATGTCAACATCCCCGTCTGAAACTGGATTTCCATGGGCATCCAGAGGTACTGAGGAATCCATGGACTTTCGGTACTTGTGGTACGTGAACAAGCCGATACCTGAACGAAGACCAGAAAGGGTGAGTTGCGGCAGGGCGCCAAGCCGCGCTGCGCTTTAGCGCACGCAGGAAAGAGGAAAACGCACCACATATCGTAATTGCGACGCCAGTAATGTTGAGAGGTGTGAGCTCATCACCGAAAACCCAGGCCGAGATGGTGATAGTAGTAACTTCTTTTGCTATCCCGGCGATCGACATGGGAACAACTCCAATTCGTTGTATGATGCTATTGGACAGCACGTCGACGAATGTGAACGACAGAAATCAAGGTTTAAAAATGAGATTTTACACGCACTAATACTCACTCAAGACCATACTAAAAGCCAAGACACCAGGTATGAAGAGGGAGACGATTGTTGTGAGCGTCTCTGTCAAGCCGCTCAAAAATCGGCTTCGAAACAACGTCGTCCAGCTCTCCACAGCGAGGCTGACAATTGCTAGTGACACACCCATTACAGGAGACAGCCAAAAGATAGTCGCGGCAGGGTTATCCAGCCCCATCTTTTTATTTTTGAGAAGAACTTGCGTGAGACTCCAGCGCAAGCCACCAGATGCGCTAGCTGAGAGAACTAGGATGAGGCCGGAGAGAACGAAGTGGGTCTCAGTCGCAACCATCAGGAGAACACCGATGAAGATGAGGAAGATGACGCCGACTAGGCGGTATGAGAACTTTTCGAGGCGGAAAAGGAAGGCGAAGAGAAGAACGAAGATAAGGGAAGAGGATTTGCACATAGCTGTGAGGAAAATGACCGTACATGTTAGCTGACGACGACCCCTGAGAAATCCGGTGCGTGAGTGCTTCTTTAGCACTTACTATAGAACGAAAGGGTGATTGTTTTGAGGGACAGATTCGAAAGACCAATGTCCAGACCGGTCAGGATGCCTGTTGGGACGGCTTTGCATCTGAAGGAGAACCATACATTAGTACACATTCGAACCACCTCCAGACAACTAAAAATGAGATTGATAACACCGAACCCAACCACATCCAAGCAATCACAAATACTGGGTCTGCAACGCGACTGCAGAGAACAAGGACAAAGCAAGTCAATATCAACACCTATTTTCTCAATATCCCTTCTCGAGCACAAATGGGAAGATCACCAGGTATAGACAACAACAACACCGGGAGTTCGAAAAAGCTGGACCTGCGACACGGTATTAAGACCGAAAGCGTCATCCTCCGCTCAAGTCGTCGTTACGAGTTCGGTGCACGATTGGATTCAGCTGGACCAAGAGCATGTCTGAGATATTCGGCATGGCACTGGCATTCAAAAGCTCCGCGGAGTTCGACCCCTCGCATTGCGCGATACTAGCATCAAACCGAATAAATGCGATCGCTAAGATCTTTAACTAGTTAGAACTAGTGAGAGTGTGCGTCTGAACACATGCACTCGGTTTGGTGTAGAACCTCACTACGCCGACGGCGGACACTCCGGATTTCATGCCATGAAAGTGCGCAGAAGAAATATAAATAGGTTCGTTGACTCACCCATAGTCAGCACGGGATGGAACGTGTTTTGGGCGAAATCGTCGAGGCCAACCGTATCGCATGATCGCAGCGAAACAGAACTGAAAGAACATCTGAACTGTCGTCGCAAAAAGGGGATATGGAAAGGCAAAGTGGTCCGCAGAGAACATCCATTTGTTATACAGGGATATAACAATCGCAAATGTAAACCTGATCACATCCAACACCAAAGACAATGCAGTGTATCAGTGCTCCGTTGGGACCTCATTCATGGGCGACGCACCATGATGCTATGAAAGCAGCATTGATGACGGCATTCCTCCACCAAAGACGTTTCTTTTCTAGAGAATCAGCGAAGTGTATATCTGTGTTGAGAGTTGACTGAAGTCCGTTGAGGTCGTCTAGAGTGTACTCGGGAGGGTATTCAGGAGGCCCGTTCTCGTCATGAAGACCGGACATGAAGTCGAATGTAGCAATCGTGGGAATATCATTCTCCTCTCAAGTCTTCGGCTTGTTCGGCACGCGAAGTGCAACACTGTGACTTCAACAGAGGCAACCCGGAAATGGTCTGGACAGATCAGCCTTGTCCAAGAACGCTTTTAATATCCTTGCACAACGGGATAGAAGGGCTATACATATAAGTACACATTGCAGCCAATGGCCTGTCACAAGTCATCTCAGGTTCTCAGCGACTCGGGCGTTGCATGCGTGTATTCGAGCAGCAATCATATCCTCGGGAATTTTCCGATCCATCGAGACAGCACAAGCGTACAAACGAAGCGATATGCGGATGTAGAAGATTGTAAATACTTCGCAATAAACGAGGTGTTCAGACGGAACGATGCAGGAATCAGGCAAAGAGTACTCACTGCTCATCATGTTATGATGCATATGTAGGGTCAGGATGGGCCTAGTTTTTTCTCGTCTTGCGGGATTTGTACGGTGAGACCCAGTTCTGTTGTGAGGGCACTCGAGGGATTCAGGTGTTTAGCTTCTCGCCTGTGAGGCCGTCCATCAATCAGCATGTTGTTTTGACGAGCCCCTCTCATACCATGTCCTCCAATGGTCGAATTGCTTCTGGTTCAGATATTCCCTCCATTCGTCCTTCCCTATCTCTGCTCTGAATTGAGCATGCTGTAGGAGTTCTAGGTGATGCAGAGCGTGCGGGTATCTAGAGGGCGGTAGGTCAAAATTAACGGACTAGTAAACAAGGGAAATTCGAGTGACAGAATGAAACGCGCGTAGTCCTTTGCTTTCCAGTACTGGAGGTATTCTAAGTAATTGACGAAGGCGGGTTGGTTGAGGATGCCTTGCTGAGACAACGAGTGAAGGTAGAAAGGGTTGGCGAGAGCTTGCACGAACTCCAGCTCAAGCTCAAAGCGAGCTCGATTGGAAGATTTTGTGTCCTGTGTGTAAGCAGGAGATTGGCTCATAGATCAACAACTTGCTACCAGTATGTGATACCGGTATGTGATCAGGGCTCAGGAGGCAAGGTACAGAAATTCAGAAATCCAGAAATCAGACGCGTGTGTCAGAGGCCACGTGCGAGGTGACGCGTCGCGTTTGCTTTCGAAGTGCCACTGAAATTTCTCTTCCTTCACGAAGCAACCAACGATGTCTGGCGAAGATGATTCCAGCGGTTGGCAACTAACCGAGTCTGATCCTGGAGTTTTCACGTACGTTCACCCTTTAATGAGCACAAAGAATACCTGTTCACTCATGATCTCAGCGAGCTGTTGAAATCCCTCGGTGTTCCCCTCGTTTTCGATGATCTGTATTCTCTCGACGCCGTCTCGCTCGCTCCTCTGAGACCAATCCAAGCCCTCATATTTCTTTTCAAGTGGCTTCCGGGTACTGGAGAGCCAGCCAGTACTGGTGGCCAGTACGATGATGAATTTCCCGGGTTTTTCGCCCATCAAGTGGTCAACAATGCCTGCGCAACCCTCGCTGTACTCAACGCGCTCGGGAACATCCCTTCTTTGACCTCAGGATCGCAGCTCTCGATCTCATGAACTTTACCGTTGGGATGGACCCGCAAACACGCGGCATGGTTGTTACTAGCGCAGACTGGCTTCGCGAGGCGCATAATGCACTAAGCCCTCCTTCCTCAATATCTCTCGATGGCCTTAATCTACCGAAGACAACAGAAGATGCGTACCACTTTGTTGTTTATATTCCATTCATGGGCTCGGTATATGAGCTTGACGGGCTCAAGAGATCGCCCATACGACATGGTGCCTATGAAGAGCACGGCGAAGGATGGGTCAAACGGGCTAGGTGAACCTTTCAGCCATTGATCGTCTTGATTATCCTGTCACTAAAAGCTAAATCGTGGTAGGGAGGTCATCGAAACACGTATTTCGACTTATCCAGCCGGAGCGGTCAGTCAATTCTTTAGCCTCGCATGTTCGTCAATTAAGTTTTTCTTTTCTCGCGAATAAGCTTGAATTCAGTCTTTTGGCGCTTCATACCGATACTCTACCAGCTCTTGAAGCTCAACTAGTTCAGGTCCAGTCATCAGGCAATGACCTTGCCGTGCTCGAGCTCTCTCAACAGATATCTAACGAGAAAGCGAAGCGGGAAAGATGGGCAGTAAGTTTCCCCTCTAATCCACCGTTGCGTTCATGTTGATCAATTGACAACAATTCGTTTTCACCTAATCAGTTTGAGAACAGTATGCGACGCCATAACCATGTCGGACTCATTCACGCACTTCTGCTGGCACTTGGTAAGGGAGGGCAGTTAGACGCTGCGTGTGATTATGCACGGACGACCATGAAGCAGAGGATAGATACACGGAGAGCAAAGGGCCAGTCTATGGAGGATGATTAGGTGATATTCAGTAAGTCAGTCAGACCCTCGCGCGTACACACTTGGGGCTCATGCACCTCCGAAAATTCAAGATCTTGGTCGCCGACTGTGTGAGGTCGACGTATATGTAATCGCATATCTGTATGTCTCCTGACGGGATTAATGTGATCTCATGAGATCCTCCATAAATGGTCCGAAGAGTTGTGGCGACTCATCCTGAAAGTCTCGGATCTCGCTCAAGTGGCAACCCCGTCTGGATGTCGTCGTAATGACAAGAACGGCTTTCCGTGACCTTCCGTCTAAGTGGAACATATGTAAGTAATTCCGCCTTGCTCGATCAAAGATCCTTGATGCCTCCCGAATCACAGAAACTTGCGCTGTAACCCTGCAGTGTGTGACGTACCGTTGGCATGTTCCTTGTTCTGCTTTGGGCATTTCCAATAACGACGTGTGGGTCCTATGTTTCACCTCTCGTGGGTCCAAAACGGCGATAACAGCTTTCGGCTTTTGTAGTAGTTAGCCACATTTGGCCAAAGGTCAGTACGGAATAGCATCTCCTGACCCGTCTTAACCCGTCTTCGTATTACCCGAGCGCAGGCCTTCGGCCTGAGTCAGGCGCACGAGCGGTTCTCAACGGAAGAAACCGTCTTGACCATGGGGTTTCGCACGGGGGGGTGCCTTTCTCCGATTCTCCGCTCTGAACGCCGGTGCGTGATCACGTTGATCTGTCTACACCACGTGGATTCGTTGAATTTAACATAATGCTTGAAACATATTTGAGGAGACATGTCTCGGGAGTGTAATTAATTTCCTTCATGGTAGGCCGCCTGCTATCATGGTCTTCTGCGAGCGCGAAAGCGCAGACAAACCGGTTTCAAACCCCCGTGCGTAAATATGAGTAAGACGAGAGTTGTTGGCTCATGATCACTAAGAGCGTTGCACTATTTGGAACCTCGAATCATTTCCCACCAGATTCAGCATGTTTCCAAACTTGTAGACCTATATCCAGATGCCGGCCCCTGCACGCGGTTCCGAGTGACGGGATCCCGGACTTCGTGAAGGCATTTCGCATGAGGACTCGAAGTTGTCCGACTTGTGCAGGCCTTCCATCTCTCCACGGGGATATTTGTGATAGAAGTCGAATGTCAGATCTCATCATGCAACTTCGACCCTGGCCTTCTTGCGAGTTCCTTGACTCTTTCCCCAGTCAGAATCCGGCGCTCTCGATCACGACTTACACATTCCCGCAGCACTGTTCATTGTCTGGTATGTCTTATTCATGTTAAACATGAAATGCAGGGAACGCAGGTCTTCATCAATATCCCGAGGTCGATTCGGCGCCTGGGCCTGCTGCATCTATTTGGTCTACGGCGTGATCCACATTGATTTTCGACACGACTCGCAAAATCAATAAGCTAGACAATCATAGCAGATGGCGGTCTTCTCAAAAATGGGTAGGAAGCTATCGTAGCTTTCAAAAGTTAAGTCACTGAACCGCGCTAAAGATCTAAACTGAAGTCGGGACCCGTTCTCCTCTTACATATCATTCAATCATTCCGGAAGAGATCACGGGGCCAGCACAAAGTCGGCACACAAGTAGACACAAAAAAGAGGTTTTACACTTCACCGAGAAAGATTCAACACCCTTGTAGCTAATTTAGTGAAATAGATTACTGTAAGGCTTGCACAATCCTGACTACAATCTTGAATAATCTCCTAGCATAATGCATCCCTGTGAGGATAGCATGATTGCCACCATAAACGATGTACTCCAAGCAGAAAATCATACATGAAAGAATTGCAAGGAAACAGACAGACATTGGCGAGGTAAACCATGCAATGATGAAAAGCAGCAGCAAACTTGAGAACGAGGAAATGGGAAGTGCGGGGAGGGGTAATTGCGAAACAACTGATAAAAAAAAGAATGATTCATATAGATCTTGGACGAGCCTCTGTGGGAAGCGGCGATGAGCCAAATGAAGCAGAATAACAAAAAGCTTTTACCTCAAATTTAGACCCATCTATGCATGCATACTTCAGAAAAAAACAGGTGTTTCTGCAGAGACCTATTTTGGATATGATGCTTGATACAGCAACTACATGCTTTGAAAGCCCATTCATTCTTAATCTGGAGGATTCAGGTGTGAACCCAAAAATAGTGACATTGAGCCTGTACAGTATAATATTTATGTGAATCCTATGCGTTCACTTAGTAAAAATGCAAGTGAGCGTACATTGCAATTCCAATCAGCTAAGAAATAATGATCGGATCTCTACAACCTATAGTGAATGTCCGTGATGAAAAAACTTACTAATGCACTAGCAATAGACCATTTAGTTAGAAGCCTCTTCTGAATGACCTCATAATCAGAGCCTATATAAGCTTCTTTTAAGTCTTGATAGTAGGTGAAGTTGTTGAAAGTGAAGGAAATCATGGTGACAAGTGAAGATATTGCAGGAGCTATCTTTCTATGAACCCGAGGTGATGCAGAAAACTTGATAGTTACATCTTTGAGTGCTGAAATAGGGGACACGTCGAAAGTGTTATACTCTGAGTTCAGTGACTGAGGATGATGTTCTGAAGATTCTTGTGATTCATGGCTAGGAAGTGATACATGGTCACCAAACGAGTCCTTGCAGAACTCATTGATCTCGTAAGTGGCATCCACAACTTCTTCCACAACCTATGTCTCTATGGTAATTACAATACCGGCCAGCTGAGAAGGATGACTGCCATCAGGTGGATGGCTTCCGCTCCATATTCATGGCCAGCGGCACAAGGACTGGTATGAATTGCCTACAGTCACCGATGACTGAGTATGGCAATTTGATACAAGCGACTGCATACCATGGATATATTTGTAATGTCAAAATAACTTTGATCAATGCTTACAAAAGAGCTAAGACTCCCAAGGCCAGGGTTTGGATCAAAGGCAGAAAGTCTGTTGGACATTGGTGAAAGATAAGAGGGCCAACTTGCAACTTGTATTTGCATCATGAATAAGGCTGTTGTCGCCATAGTGGAGTGGATTATGTTCAGAGTAACAGCGACTAAAGGAAAGATCGTGATGCCGAAGGGGGACGGGGCTTCTGAACCCAACCGAGCTATACCATAGAGCACTTTCGTTTTCTGATTCTGAGGGTGTTGGAAAATTGCAGGAAAGCACTGAGATATGATTGTGTGATGACTTGACAGGTGGAAGGACGTCAATATCTAACGAATTTTTGCTGGTATAGAGCGGAGATGATCAAGAGGATAGGAGTTGATTATGCCAAAAAGACCGGTTGAACCTTTTCATAGAGTGAGAAGGCCATGTATGATCCCGAAAATCTATGAATTCCTCTTGTCACCATAACGTGTCATGTTTTGACTTGATTAATAGTCGTTATGCAAAGAGCGTGGTATATGCCTTCTCCAGATGTCAAAGATCATGTTGTTAAAGGGCATTGCAAAAGAGCTCCGTCCAATAGTCTAGTGAGGGTGTGATGAAGGAAGGAAAGGAAATTTGGACAGACCTCAGAAGTAGGCCACGAACTTGTCAGCTTGAGTCATAGTCTTTGTAACCTGTCCTAGGATTCTGTGTACGACCAACGATGCTCACAGAATTGGAAATGAACACAGTATTTTTTTTGTTTGAAAGGCAGCTCATATGCTGTATGTTGATGAACTTACATAAATTGAGTGGAGTGAGGCAATGCAAACCTATGCAAGTGTTTTAATGCTGAAGACAGCGCAAGCCGGCAGAAACCGACGGATTTGGGGCTCCGCGGTTACTGTTCCGGCCGGCCACTCATGCCCATGG
Organism: Heterobasidion occidentale; assembly: GCA_039111635.1. Lineage (NCBI taxonomy): Eukaryota > Fungi > Basidiomycota > Agaricomycetes > Russulales > Bondarzewiaceae > Heterobasidion > Heterobasidion occidentale. Next base: position 46,216 of record JBCAQO010000006.1, read on the forward strand.
TCGAGGACACTTGCTTCTGACATCCGCTGCATTTGGCTTGCAAGATGATTAGCTTCGCGCCAGAACTTGCTATTGTCCGTAGCATTTCTGACCACAAATTTTTCGAGAACTTGAGCAACGTCAGTCCCATAGGCAAAGTAGTATCGTGCGCTGACTTTGTGCAACGAGCCGAGGCCCCATTCGACCCGGGAGGGTGAGCCAGATTTAATAGGGACAATATAGAAATTTTACGATTTATTTTCATGTTTTATTTCTGCAACAGAATTCTCGCCTGTCAGCCCTGTTTTTATAGGCTTTTGCACCCGTCGTGCAAGCACCCAGTCAGTTCAGTCCTTCATTGTAGAGCGTTTAATTCGCTCAATTTCTACTGTGGCAGGTCGCCTTCTTCACTATGAGCTACAAGATCATGTCGATGGAAATTAAACCCTTATCTTCGTTCTGGTTCACTGATATAGTCTGCGTTCTCGCATGAATTTCTCTGGCACTCGATGCTTCGGCGCAGTATCTTTCGGTATCTCGACGGATTGATGCTCAACTCAGCTAAGCTCACAAGAGTAACTGCGTGTCATAAACATTATCACTCGCCCACGAATGGCACTTGGGACAAAGAATACACACTTTCGTCGTCAAGGACATCTAGCAAACCTTGTGTCAGATCAAGATACTCGGCGAACAATCATCTGTCCTATCTATGGGAGTGTTTAGTACTGTCCAAGCGAATACATTTTATAGAACTTTACGGCACACCCATATAGCTGTCATGATAGCCCGAAATCGAAAGAGTGAAGCCTCGAAACCCGCGGCCTACACGTTCAAATTTGAGGGTACGTTTATCTTTGAGGAACGCCGAAGCAGCCAAGTGAAACAGCACTCTCTCGTGTCTTTCTGATTTAGATGCTCCAAAACAGTCCTATTCGTTCTTTACGATATCATTCGTGGATCATCGAATCAGCCGTACTTATCTGCGTTGAACAGTCGGCCATGCCTAGAACTAGCAACGAAGGGCACCTCGCAAGTAAGGTTACATTGAAAAACATCGCTTCTATGCCACGCCTCACCGTCTCCGAGCCACCCAATGTCCGTTAGACATATCTGGCCAGAATTGAACAAGTTGCATCTCACGCAATGTCACTTCACCCGCCGATCAGGAAGTGGGGTTTTACCGAGGTCTGGGGCCTGTTGTATTGGATGGGGGAATGCGCTCCGTTCTGACGGATGAAGTTTTATCTGAAAAAAATGAGGCATGCGTCTATTGGTGCTGTATATCAGCACGGGAGTGTGCGTCTCTGTGTGTCACTCGCTACGACACAGAATGTTGTAGGAGGAAACATACATAGCGATGTCAAACAATTAATGAGAACATATGCTGTACGACTGATTGGCATCGGCGGGAAATAGATACCAATATTCGAGAAGGCTGCGATGATTAGCGAGAGTGTCAAACACGTTGTGGAGATCGAAAGACGAGTTTGAGAAACAGTCGTCTCTTGTTCGAGGTGCATGATCATTTTCAGCTGTGCGGAGATGCTGAACAGAAGTGATCGACGATGCCGGAAGGGCAAAAATAAGAACAGCGCCAACACGACCACGGACGGAGACCCGCAACATGTATCTCCGAGGGCGATGAAACACAGTCAAGGAACTCACGGAACAGAGCGGTAGATGGAACCTGACATGAGGGCTCATGAGATTCTAGGCTATTGACATGGACCCATGTCAGGCAGCATCTCAAAGGCGAATGTCAAAGTTGACGATGTTCAATTAGTACATACCATCCCATGGGAGCGCCCCTTCAAATACATTCGTCTGGGGCGCAGGGCACCATTCAAAAATATCCCGCAGCTCTGGCGCGGATACATGATATGCATGAACACGAGCGTGTGGGTTACGCGATGCGCGTTTGCTTGAAAGAGGGGATGGCATCCGTACAGATCCGAAGAGTAAGGAAGGAACGAATTTTGAAGCTAACAATAGAGGGTCGAGAAGGGTGGTCGTGAGGTCATGACGTTCATTCGTCAGCGAGACCAACTCGGGGGACATTGTCAACGGCGTACCTCTCCATCACTAGCCTCCCGTTCCTCTGAAGAGCCTCCGAGTGAGAGTCCAACGTATTTCAGCACAGCCGGTGACCACCGCAGTGCTGCGCGATGCAGATGCTCAAATCGCTTCCGTTTGAACTCATATCCCACAATCGTGATTTTGCGTGGGTAGGCGCCGGTATATTCGCGAAAGCGCGCAATGGAAAACAGAATGTTCTGGTATGAGTCCAGCGCAAATGGTTCGGTAGTGACGCGGTGAAATGAGGAAGGGGGAGGGAGGGCTGATGAGACAATCGCAAGACGATGATACGACTCGGCTTCAGTCGTAGTACTGAGGGCGGATGTCTGACCTCTGTACCTGTACAATCAAACATCATATATGTCAGACGATGTATGCCACATACCCGCTAAATATGAGCAACGAGTTTTCGTCCTCATATGCGAGTTCTGCACTGCCAGACGGTCAAAACACAGATGTCAGAGAAGGTAAGTCGACTTACGCTTTAGAGATATGCTCTAGAAGAGCAGCAGGCCGGCCTTTCCCTCGCTGGTATGGAGCAAGAATCCAGGCACTTTCATCCGTAAGCTCTCGTGTATGGGCCCCAGTCCATATCCCATGGCCGGGCACCATGATGAGATGGGTCAGGTTTCTTGTATTGCGAACGATAGTTGATACCAGGCTATTTGGAACGGCATAATCGATTTCAGGATAGGACGAAACGAGGTAGTGTTTGAGGTTGAGGAGTAGGGAGAGCGTAGCGACAGATACCAAAAGCAAGACACCAAGGTTGGTGAGACGCGACGGTCGACGGAGGGTGTCTAAGGTGCGGCGACGGGGCCTAACCAAAGAATCACGTTTCGGGAATGAAATGGGTGCAGGAAGCATCGCGGCCAAGCATTACAGAGACGAATCTACGTTCAGCTCGTAGCTGTCGGCGACGACGACGGAGGATACAGACCACGTGACCTTAAATAAGTGATTTAAACTTGCCCTTACAGGCAAAAACATAAGAAAAGTGTAGAAATTCTCAGTACACTCTCTTGTTGGTAGAGAGATCATAAACAGGTTTAGCTGGAGCTATGAAACACACTGGAGAGGATAGACGGGACGAGGAAAATCCCAAGATATATCGCGAGCGTTCCTTCGTAGAAATAAGAACAAATGTTCTAAGTATGTGCGTGATCGCTAACACTTGTCGTCGCACATACTTGAAACACTGCGTGAGCTGCGACACAAGAAAGAGAAAAATTCCCTTGCACGTCTTAGTGTCTTGTCGCTCTAGCTACCTCTCGTTTGAGCGCCCACTGTACGGCAGCCTCGACGTCGTCAGCGATATGCGTAGGGGCGTGTGTCGGAGGCCCATGTAGAGCATCATAGACGCCCGTGCGCACCAAGACAGAAGACCAGCCTGCTGCGTTGGCACCTGCAATGTCTGGGATTCATTGTTGGCATTGAGCGTTTGGAGAAAGATGATGGGAATGAGAATACCTACCTGATTCGGGATTGTCTGAGAGAAGATGAAGAGTCAGTGAAATCGCTCATTAGGCAGTGTTCATGCCTCACCTCCAATCATATACCTATGATCAAGAACAACCAGTTTCAGCAACTTCGAGGAACTCAGAAGAACAACACCTGAGCCTTACATATTTGGCATGTGTTGTATCCGTCGTCCCGACAGTTCAGCCAGCCTATCGCGCATCACAGTCTCGGCGAACTTATACGTTGCTTCCGTTGGTTTACCGTACTGTATATATGGATACTCCGATCCAGCGAGTTCCTGAGAACCATGATCAGCCCTACAGAACGTTTCCGCCCGGTGTAGTCAACTAGAAAGAACCTTATACACAGCCTGGAATGCGACCCGGAACGCGCCCTGCCCAAGTCGCGGCCGTTCGAACTCGGCACGCCACTGAAGATCAGGATTGCAGAAAACGAGCTCGACAGGCTTGTGTGATGTGGGGCGCTTGTGCGGGAGGACGTAGGGTGCACCGATGAGCCCACCGGAAAGAATCACGTCGGTTGCAATCTGTACATCAAGGGCCCAGTTTGCGTGGATCGTGGAATACGAGGATAGAGGTGATGGGGGTCTTGGAAAAGTCGATGGCCTGGTGATCCAGGGTAAGGCACGCGTTCAGCAGCCACGTTCATGGGACGTTACCTTGGTAGACGCAAGTTCCTCGGGCGTAAGGTCGTGAAATGGCCAGATGCTCGAAACTCACATGAGCATTCAAGTGCAATCATGAATATATCGCGGAACATACTGGGGGTTCCAGGCTTTCACATCAAGAGTGGTATAAACGTGCTCATAACCATAACTTGATGCGCAACTCAATGCTTGCCCAACAGATGTGGACCTAAAATGACAGCTCACCTCTCTGCCACATTTCTGACTGTATTTCCATTTCCGCCAAGCACTAGAACAGGTTCATCTGCAGATGTTTGAGCATGGGATTTGAGGATGGTGTGCGCCTGGAGAAACTGCGACGGACTGATCTATACTTCGGCTAGGTCGTATTGAAAATAAATTGGATTGTAGCCAAATGAATACTCACTTCAACGCCCAGTTTCGACGTGAGGCTTTTGCAACGATCTTCTTCAAGCATACCACCGCCGTTCGTCAACTGGGCAGGCTGTGAGCTCACTGTGTCGACCGTCTTTTCCGAGAGAGGTATTAATGACGCACCAGAATGTATGGTATCTTCCTTGGGGCCATTTTCAATACTAGAATGAGCCATAGAGAGAAGTACAGACATCGCGAAAGGATTCTTCCCGTCAAGCATGGTCAGTGCGCGTCGCGCAGCTGGCAGAACAGTCGCTCCACGCAGGAGAACGCCATCCTGAGAGGGTGTGAAAATTGGTGGAGTTGTGTGAGGCGAGTTTTTCTTACGATGTCGAACGTGAACGCAAGTGGGGGGTCAGCCGATGCAATGCTGTCTGGGAGGCCGTCCTGTAAGTCAATGTTTGGATGCGCTGCGAAATGTATGCGCACCAGATATCCAGCGCGACGAGCTTCCGATCTGACTGGGGCGAGAATACGGGAGGGAGATACGCCACAGAGAATTCCTGGCCAGCATCTGGACTGTTGGACGCGACGATCGATGCGTAGATGTCAAGGTCATTGCGAAGAATCCGGAAGACGTCCGGACTGTCGGTCCGGTAAGCCGCCTCTCCCAAGTCTTTTATCTCCAACGTCCTCATCCCCTTCGCCGTCGTCAATGGCTCCGCCCACGATCGCCATCATCGCAGCTGGCGCCATGGGCAGTCCCGTTGCCAAAATCCTCGCCACAAGCGGCGTCACTGTACTCACCAACCTCGACGGCCGATCCGAGACTACGCGTCGCCGAGCGCGCGACGCGGGCATGGTCGACGCGCCTTGGTCCGACATCGCCCTTCGCGCGTCTTGTATCCTCAGTATTGTTCCACCAGCAGAGGCCGGAAACCTTGCGACGCGTTACCTTGAGTCCCGCAATGCAGTGCGTACACACACAACCAAGGTTCAACAGCCGATCTTTGTCGATTGCAATGCTGTCGGTCCAACCACTGTGCAAGAGATCGCTTCCAGATTCAATGGTTCGGACGTCCACTTTGTGGATGGGTGCATCATCGGCTTTCCGCCTTCTCATCATTCCTCTCCTACCTTTTACTTCGCTGCCAACGAAGCGGACGTGTCTGCCCTGAAGGAGTTAGAGAACCTCGGCCAGTATGGCTTGAAGTTGGCGACCTTGACGGGAGATGGGGCTGGCGTAGGGACGCAAGTGCACTCAAAATGTCTTATGGGGTGCGTCTTATATCTGTTCGGTGTCCATCACTCTCTCACTGCCTCGTTGATAGGGCATCTTGAAAGGGATAACGGGTCTCTTCACTACTATGGTCTTGGGTACAGATATTTTGGTCTTTTTCTGTCGCAAGTCGATGAACTCAGCTTTCTCCCAGCCGCAAGTGCATCGTCTTCTGCGACCACGACGGCGCTCTTGAACGAGCTAGCTATCTCTCAACCCTCGCTTCTGCAGCGGTCGACGCAGACAATCCCAGACATGTTTCCCAAAGCCTATCGTTGGGTAGATGAGATGCGCGAAATTTCGACTTTTGTCAGTGGACCCATGGGCGACGTCCATCGAGGTCTGGCGAGCGTTTTCGAAACCGTTGAGAAATCTGTCAATGGAGACGGAAATGCGAGGCAAGTTTTGGAGAAATTCGTAAAGGATGCAGAGGTTGTATTGAAAGACACACAGTGATGTATTGTGCGTCCAGCATTTTACGAATGGACTCTAGGTTGGCTGATTTCTTCACAGCGATCTAAATTTGGATAGCCTATTGCTACCATATTCGCACACATGACAACTACTGATCGGCTATTTCCAAAAACGATGGGAAACCGCGATAGTTCTGCTTGTTCTTTCACCACCACCAACACGTTCTCAGATGTCCCATACCATCGCCATCGTTGCCGCAGGTGCAATGGGAAGCGCCGTCGCGGCACGCCTCACTGCAGCAGGCTGTGCTGTTCTCACCAACCTCGACGGCCGCTCTGATGCGACACGTCGTCGTGCACTCGAGGCTGGTATGATTGACGTCCCGTTCGCTGATATCCCTCGCCGTGCATCGTGCATGCTCAGTATCATACCACCGAACGACGCGCAGTCCCTCGCAGAACGCTACCTCGAAGCCTGCAGGACATCAGTGAATGCAGGAGTTGCGACGCCGGTGTACGTCGACTGCAATGCTGTCAATCCACAGACAGTCAAGGGCATTGCTACCCTGTTCAAGCAAACTGGCGTTGGATTTGTAGATGCGGGTATCATCGGAGGTCCGCCGCGAGAGGGCTACTTCCCGACCTTTTACGCGTCTGCTGATCAGCACGATCTCTTTGCGCTTGGAGCCCTAGAAGAGTTGCGGACCTATGGGATGAAATTGGCAGTGCTGAAGGGTGATGGCGCTGGTGTTGGAGATGCGAGCGCGCTGAAGATGTCGTACGCTGTATGCGGTTCATTCCATGGATATCTATCTGGCACTGAACTTCGCTGAAGGGTATCACGAAGGGCTTGACGGGACTGTTCACCACCATGATTCTTTGTTCGTCTCGCTCGCCTTCTTATCTTCCAGTGCTGTACGCTCACGTAGCCGCTCAGCCGCCAATGCGGCATCTCCTGCCACCACGACTGCTCTCCTCCGAGAGCTTCATGCTTCCCAGCCTGCGCTGCTTCAGCGCGCGACGCGCTCCATTCCCGATATGCTCCCTAAAGCTTATCGGTGGATCGGCGAGATGGAGGAGATCTCCGAGTTCGTTGGAGAGCCGTTACAAGATGTGCACAAGGGTATGTCGAATGTATACAGGCGCGTTAGAGATTCGGTGGATGGGGACGGGGATGACCAAAGGGTACTCGAGAAGTTCGTGAAAGATGCGATAGAAATATCGGAGAAAGAAAATATCTGAGTGTTCGACTTGAACCAGCAAGCATGGGACTGAACGGTACGCGTTTATGAGGTCGTTTGAGCAACAAAACTCATGAATCATAACAGATAACACGCGCCTTGTTCAGAGAAGTGTGGCGTCCATCATACATATCTTAACGCATCAGGAAAGGCGCTTGCGGCCTGTACATGTGCTCAAGAAGGTGTACTATTTAGGTCCTCCTTGAGGTCAAACATTGCCGCCCCGTTTCTTCTCCGCAGTCTGCTTCTACACACATCAGAGCACACATCCTCCAACGAAGACCGCATACGAGGGGATATCTTGCTCACCATGCACAAAAACACTGAATTACTCCCCATGTTATTCAACCGTGATATCATACAGGGCGATGAAGAACTTTCGATTGCAATTACAGATTTGGAGTGTAAGCTCGGTGAAGGGCAGGGATCGTTGATCTTAGAGCGTGCGTTAGCGGAAGACAACATGATTCCTCTCATACTTGCAGGTCAGTCTTCACGCCTTCTCTTGTGTTGAGCATGGCTTTATCTCCGCTGAACAATGCAGCGATCGACGACGATTCCTACAAAATAGTCTCCAAGTTGATATTCGATCAGTTTCCTTCGATCGTTGACCGATACTCGCCATCGCTACTGACATCACGGTGGATAGCCTATCTCTATCAGTCTCTGTCTTCCCTTCAACTTGACGCACCTGCCGATGTTTCGGAAGGACTCGCAGTATGCCTTCGTGATACCGTTCTTGAAACCCCGGTTCTCAACGCTCTTCGGGAGACTGTACAAGGATCGGGCTCTAGCAAGGGGTTTAGCCCGACGAAAAGGCGTACGCGAAACAACCCCGATCAGACGGATGAAACGAAATTCGCCATTGATGCAAAGCCTTTCATTCGTATGGATATCAAGGTCCCGACGACGATGGAAGCCGTTCGAGCATTGGGAGATGAGATTCTCCGAAAGCAAAAAAGCATTCTCAAGGTGCGTGCCATATCTAGGTTGCGGACGTGATAATTGACTTTTGACAGAGCTTTATGGGGATCTATCGGTTACCATCGCTCCTCCCGATTGCGAAGAAGAGTTACTTAAACCTTTCAGTTGCGTCAACACTCGGGCCAGCCGCCTTAACAGATTTACCCCATTCCAGTCCCATCATTGATCTGGCGCCGACGACAAAGACATCTCCATCGACGCGTCTTCTTTCGCAGCCGTTGAGGGCATGGTTGTACTTTGAGAGCGCCGAAGGTTTCGGTGATCTAAGGATATATTTGTCGGACAGAGGACAGGCCGATCTACGCAAGAGGAAAAGAGACGATGCTCAGTCGTATGAGATTGTCCTAAACAAGCTCAAGTAAGTCCACTCAGCGAAGTTAAATACATCTTGTATCTCACTCAAACGTCTGTTCGATGTGTAGAGATCTCTCTCATGGCCACTTTACAAACTCTAATAATAAGAGACTAACTTTACCAGGGATGAGCGTCCCAGTCTTCAAAGCCAGGCTTCCTGGGGATGCCAGAATATTAGTAAGGCGGTCACACTATCTTTCCAACACTTTCATCACGTCTTTCCTTAGTACGTTGAAGATACAGTACAAGAATTTGGCCTGAAGGTAAATGACCAGCTCGTCACAAGGTATTCTCCTCACATTCACCGACCTTCGATCATAGGGGCCCATCGTGGTATTTTGCTTTAAATGCAAGATATTGTACCCGAGCTGACTGCGAAGTTCACAGTCCTGACTATTCAAGGCATCTATAAACATGCGGAGATCAAGCAGGATTTCTGGAACCGGTTCAGTTGGGAGCGGGCTCGCAATCAGCACCTCGAGCAAAGCAATTTGTATGGCCTCACCTTATTCTACACCTACCTTTTTTCGTGATCCTTCACTTTGGTAAATAAAAAAAAACCCCGAAATGCCAATTTCCTCTTTTTCCTCTTTTAGGCCACAGATCAATGAGTCCAGCGTCATCAAATACAAGCCATCTGACCTCTCAAAAGGCGACTTGACTGAGGTATGCCTTGACGTTCTGTTCAGCTCCTAAATGCTCATATTGTCTGAAAAGCTCCATTCCCTCCTCGCGTGAGTTGTTGGTATATCTCAATCACATCGACTGTCTCTGAATCACTTTGCTATGCTGCAGGTTAGAAAAATATGTGGTCTTATCGCAGGTACGAACTGTTTGACCAAATATACAACATTTACTTTAATTACCCATGACAGAGCGTTTTAGACTGTAGGCGATTAATCAAGACTGAGATTGTTTAAACCCCTCTAATTCTCAGATAGGTATCATGGCAGATGAAGATGTTGCTCATGTTTTCCGTGTTTCGTGAGCAATCTTCCGCTCGCCTTCGTGGCTAAACATTGCCTGATCGCGGTATTGCCAGCCCTCAAGAACAACTTGTGATCGAACATCCCCATTCCTGCTACGTCCTAGGTCGAAGTGGAACCGGGTACGGAAGTATGTGTTGATGTACCTCCAAGTCTGATAGACGTCCTTGCAGGAAAACAACGACCATTCTTTTCAAGATGCTTGGCATAGAGAGGGCCTGGGTGGAGAATGGTTGCATGGGGCCCCGGCCTCGGCAAGTCTTCGTGACCAAATCTCGGGTTTTGGCTGAAAAAGTCGAAGAATATGCAATGAAGTTCATGAGGGTGCTGGCTCAGGGAAATCATGTACCATCCCACATCGTCCAGATGCTGGAACAATGGCGAGGACCCGCTCCTGAGAGACTGACTCACAACGCGGATGATGACTGCGTTCGCGAAGACTTACCTTCGAAATTCAGCGAACTTCAGATCATCATTTCCCACTATTCATCACCATTGATGCAGTGAGTTACAATGGCTACGTTTCCACTTCCTGCTAGCTAACGCTCTTTAGTTTCGTGCGTTGGTCGCAGCTGACGTAGCGGGTGGAGTGGACACAGCTCATCCCTCTCGAGCTCTGCAGAAGCACCGCCACGCGAGCCGCTTGGTTTCGTTTGAGGTATTCAAGCAGGAATATTGGCCACACTTTCCTACGTCAATCACCAAGGGCCTTGGTTCGTCGTGAACCACCCGTTCTCTCAAGCACCGTTGACTAATAGAAGTCCCAAGCTCCTTCCTTGGTCTACGGGGAGTTTATGGGTAACAATCTTACTATCATGTTTACGCCGAAGTAGAAGTTGATGACCGTGGGTCAGGGTTCATCAAAGGATCACAAGAGACACTCAGGACACCCGACCGAGTCCTCGATCGCCAGACCTATCAAAACTACAGCACGAGAATGCAGCCAACGTTTGCAACAAAACGCTCCGAACTTTATACGCTGTTCAAATTCTACACAGAGCGTAAGCGCCGGCATGGTGACGAAGACCCAGCGGATCGGCAAGTCTACATCTTTGTTTTGGGCACAACAGCGTATTGACGCTATCTTAGAACACATGCAGCGTTAGATGCAATGCATTTAAAGAAGCTTTCCGGAGATAAGGTAGACTTTCTGTGAGTTCGATAATTTATTATTCTCCGGAGTCGACAATTCACCTGATTACCATCTAAAAGCTATGTAGATGAGGTCCAAGATCTTCTTCTGATAGAAGCTGCGTGTAGGAGTTTTTGCCGCATAGTGTCCTTTCACATCTGAAACCTTTGGCATCCATCCTAGTTTTGAGATCGATTTGCCGGAATCCCAACGGTCTTTTCTGGGCAGGAGATACCGCTCAAACCATTTCTTTCGGTAGCGCATTTCGCTTTAATGACTTGAAGGCTTTCGTGTATCAGGTGGAGGTGGGCATCCAGTACTTGTATACCTCACACATAAGCCCTGATTAACGCCTGCTACCGTACAGAGACAGCTGGACAAAGATGGCCACCGGTCGCTCCTGTACAAAGAACCAGAAGCTTTTCAGCTAACGATAAATTACAGGTCGCATGGAGGCATAGTCAGATGCGCTCATTCAGTTGTTGAACTGATCTCTAGATTCTGGCCTGATTCAATCGACGTCTTAGCGGAGGAGAAAGGTATGATCGATGGGGTCCGACCAGTCTTCTTCGTTGGCAAGGGTGAAATAAACTACACCGAGTTTTTCTCTGGAACAGAAAACGTAGCTATCGAGCTTGGGGCGAACCAGTGTATGTGTACATGGGCATACCTGAGACTGACGCTGAAGGTTTTTTGTTACCAGGTATTCTGGTTAGAAATGGTGCGGCAAAAGAGAAGCTGATGGAAAAAATTGGTGATATCGGATCGGTATTGTGAGCCTCACAACTTCCTAGTTTATGCTCTCCAGTGTTTTGATCAGGTTTCAAATCTAAACCCGGCTTGGTTACAGAACTCTCTTTGAGAGTAAAGGTCTCGAATATGATGACGTGCGTAAATACCTTTCTTGATGAGCGATGAATCTGAGCGTGCGTCGTGAACGTAGGTGTTGCTTTATAACTTCTTCGAAGATTCGGATATCGACGAGAAGAAATGGCATGTTTTCAAAAACATGGCATCCAATGACGATAATACTCGAGCACACCGACTTGACTTTGGAGAAAAGAATGCCGAGATCTGTGCTGATGTTAGTATCACATGTCTTTCTACTGTTGAATCAAGCCCGTTCATTGACGAATCCACTAGCTGAAGTTCCTATACGTCGCAGTAACACGAGCTCGCAGGAACGTGTGGTTTTTTGATCAATCCGAAAATGCGAGCATATGAAGGTCGGCATCCTTCACTGTATCTTCAGGGAATTTGAATGCAATGCTGTTACCGTTTGAAGGCATACTGGACAGAGAAGCAGCTGATCGAAGTGCGTTCAACGCATGAAGGCATCTCAAACTTAGCCGTTGCATCAAAGCCGGACGATTGGGTAAATCGCGCCTGGGAATATTACAATCGTCACCAGTATGGCCAAGCAGTCAGTGCCTTTCGGCGCGCCCAATTGCCTCGTGAAGCCGCTGTCGCTTCTGCGCACGTACTGCAAGGCATAGCTCAACGATGTGTCGAAGACGGAAGCTCGCGTACCCGTGCCTTTGAAGCAGCTGCTGACGCCTTCCGTGCGTGCGTGGCTCAGGCCAACGGAGACGAGGACCGCGGTGCTCTCTTCTACAAAGCGGGAGAGTGTTATACGGCAGCCAGAAAATCTGACAATGCAAAGACAGCATTTGTCGATGCCGCCAAAGCATTCATTCAATGTGCAGCAGACTTGGCTCCCTCCAGCTCACAGCAAAAGATTTTCTACCGTCGTGCAGCAGAGTGTTATGAAGGCATAAAGCGATACCGACAAGCTGCTGAAGCCTACGTCCTGGCGTTCATGTTCACTAAAGCAGTCGTCAACTACCGCGATGCAAAATTATTAGAATCTGCAGTCGGGGTCATCTTGCGCCACAATGATCTGATCGATGTTGAAGTAGCAGAGCACGTAAAGGAGACTGCACGCTTTGAATTCTTAAGCAAGCAGAAAGTCGAGTAGGGTCTTTATCACTCGTTCATGTCCTTATGCTGATCGTTAACTTCAAGGCAAGCCAGAATGCTGTTCACCACGGACGAAGAATTCGCACAGTACTTAGTTGATCGCGACTTCACTATCATCCATGCTCAATTCCTCGAAGACAAGGGAAAGTACGAAAACGCTGCGAGACTGTATCTCCAAGAAGGTGATAGAAAGCGTGCGATCGGTACCCTTTGCAAGGCTTCCAATCGGCAAACCACTGTTGTCGCCTGGACTCTCGATGCTCTCTGGAACATTTTGTCATTTGCGGTACAGCGAGAGGACTTGGCTACAACGCAATTGGACGATGTTCAATATTTCTTCGAAGTCTTGGCCAAGGTTGACACCGAAGCGTTCAGCATGGACGCTGATCAAGAGGTGCGAGATCTCGATTATCATACAGTGACACATGTGCTTTACCTCTTCGCTCTATGCAGTTCACAATTTTCAAGGCTATATTCACGTTAAACATAGATGTTTGACAAAGGTAGGACGAATGCTTTGCTCATCAGACACGAACAAAGCTCTGTCACTTCTCTGTTTGGACGCCCTGTTCCATGATTTGTCCACATCCGAGATCGACACCCAATCCCAGACCATCGATTTCCTTCTTATGTTTTATGCCTACGGACGGCTCATGCAAGAGGTCATTACAGTTCCAAAGCCGTGGACGCACAACGCATGGCAAAAGTTGTTTTCGTTTGAACCAACTGGCGAAGCTCAAGTTCGGATTCGGCCTGGAAGTTTCCTCAAAAGTGCTTTCCTCAGCAGGGAATGCGAAGTACCGCAGCGTATCAACGCACTATACGACTTTCCAATCATTATTTCACCCAAACCCTCCGTCAACACTTGATTCGACGTCTCCGGACAAGAAATACTCAATAGAGAAC
>JBCAQO010000006.1:60130-83645 GCA_039111635.1 Heterobasidion occidentale
TGAGGTAGTCCTCTTTTTTGGAATTCAACAGAGCAGACCAAGTAAGCCATTTGACCCGCATCAAGAAACATTGAGCGTAACGATTTTATAAGATGGACCAGCTTCCTTTTGAATACACGACACACGAGTAAAGGGCGGTCCAAGGCATTTTGACCCGGTAGTAATTGTGATTCGATTTCAGACCATTTTGCATTGCAAGTAACGGTGACAAAAAAGTTGGTGAACCTAGAGAAGAAGCAAGGGCGAGAGAATCGGCAATTTGATCAGACGCCCAACGAGCAGACCCAAGGAATGATGCTGGCAAATAGATATTTTCAGAAGGGGAAACATCTTCGACACCCATTAATGCGGCATCTTCTCGTCTGAGGCGTTCCTGATTCATTCGTATGTACCAAAGGCGCGATTCGAGATTTCGGGAGAACATATCCACCACGTATTCGTTTGTTAGACGTCCAAAGATATTGAACCGTTCTTCTCGTAACAGTCGGGCACGGTAATGCCATATTTGCGTTATTTGTGGTTGATCTGATTGTCGTGAGAATATTGAACCATTGGACCCGTTATATCTGCAAGATTTCCCTGTTTACCCCATCCTAGTGTTCCGTGAGGAAATAGCAGAGGATATCCCAGGGGTTCCCATAGACGGCTGTGTGTTGGAATGTATTGCTCTTGACCAGATGTTCGAGTAATTACAATTCGACGAGGACGAATTTCTCGTTGTGTAGTATTGTCGAAAGACATGATTGCCGCTATCTCGTCAACATTACTCGAGTCCTGTAGAATCAACCTAGCGGCAGGAAGAGTTGTTGGGTTAACGGATGCTAGCAGTCGCAATGCTCGTATAAGTGGATTAACGAGAGTCAACGTGTTCCAGAACGAAGTCAATATTTCTGGCGGTAAATTTTGTGCGATTTGTTCATGCGGAAGATGATTTGGAAGATTTGATAAAGAGCCGTCATATAAAAGCCAACGAATGGCAGAATTATTGTGAGAGGGGCGAATTCGGTGATAGACTTTTCCTTGCACGGCAACCATACTGTTGACAGCTTGAGTCGGAAAGGCATGCGTCGTTTCCATGGATGCGAAGGAGAATATGAGATTCAGTTTGCGAGAGAGCGAAGATATTTGAGGATGTTCGAGGAGTACGGCATACTGAGCAGGTAAAGGTGGTAAAGGTGGAATTGAATGCGCATAGCAACCTCTTTCGCCACAGCAAAAGCCTGATCGTTCGCCTGTAAGCAAAATGATTCCACAGAATTGACAGCGATGACGGTTTTCGCCGTAATATCTTCCCCATGAGAAAGACGGCGACGAAATGGCTCCTATTTCCCACAACGACACGTTCGAACCTTGATTGTCTTCATGTTCCGACATCTCTTTGAAACGAGACAGCATTAATACTATGATAGTAGATATTTTGAAACATCTTACAACTTTTCCAATATATATTCCAAAGGCGCTTGCAACAATATGTTTCACTTTTGAACAGCGCGCGAGAGGTTGTGTAATACAAAGACATCCATTATATAAACTGTGATATTTATATCGGGTGCATGCTTGAAATAAAATTTTCACTATCACAGTGCATGAGAAGTTGACAATCGGAAAGGGAATGTGATGAAGTAGTCGTGCGGCAGGTGATGAACGTTGTAAAGTGACGCTGGAAAGTGGTTGTCCTAGAAATGTCTTAGTACTGCAGAAATAAGATATTGGACCAGTGACTTGCATATTGATAAAGAACAGCATGCCTTTGGTGTAGAACGCAAGACCCAAAAACGTGGATTGTGGACCCTCCTCTTGCTTGATGTTCCACTATGAATTCGTATTGACATACGCGGCAATGAGATCTCGCGCAGCAGAGAAAATGGTTATGAAACGCGATAGGGTCGTTGATTATGACTGACAATCATTGTGAACGACGGAGATCAAGAGATGGACAGTTACACACCTGCGGACATTTTCCTGCACTTCAAGGACTCGTCGTAAAAGATGCCACAGAAAGGAGCACCTGCAGTCTTTCGTAGTCATTGGTGACGTCAATGCATGGAAAAGGAGCTCAGGCAAGCAATGCATGATTTCTAGCAATTGATAGACAACGCAATTGATAGACAACGCTGGAACATAAAATCAATGGGAGCGAACGACAATCTGTAAAGTGTGTCTGACGAGGACCAACACTGAACGTTCACTGTTCAACCGTCACATCAAACTTAAAATTTTGTCACAGGAGCGCCAACACAAACGCACCACGCAAACGAATACGGCGTCGAGATATTGATTTGGGTTGTAAACCTCTTTTGTTCTAACAACAGACAGAATCAATCAGCATCTATTCTATCTGGTGGTTGAAAGGATTCCGACAACAATGTTTACACATCAGACGAAAGAGAAAGATGTATTTCAACAATACATATTGTACATTGCCGACACGGACTCATACACTGCCGACACGAACGTCCAAACGTTTTAACGCGATCAGCTTTTGGTAAAATACAATTTTTTTCAGTCAAGTGCTGGAATGTAAATGTAAGGCAATGTTACGAGGAGAAAACGAAACGTACCGTGATCATGTTCGACTCTTTCTTTTACCCTTGGTTTTTGCTGACGTACGAGAACGAGCAACATCTTCAGGTGGAGACGACGGAAGAGGTGTTAACGGTGCAGAAGTGATGTCGTTTGTGTCACCAACACGCTCGCGATAAGAAACATTTTCAACGTCGGGAAGCTGGATCATTGAGGCAAAGTGAACGGGATTAATGCTAGAAATCATGATCATGAAAAAAGAATATAGAATTTAATATGGAATTACGAACGGCTGAGATACACGCGAACCACGAGAAGCATCAAGCATAGAACCAGAAGAACTGAAGCGCGGTATAAAACTGTTAGCCAAGATAACAACGAGAATCAACAACATACGATTAAGAGGCTTGCTGAGCACGAGAGACGTCAAATGTGGAAGAGGAAGAACTGATAGGGATGTTAGGACAGATTACAAAATTATAGCAAACAATAAACCTAGCGGTTGCATCATTAGAAGCATTTGCATATGCAGCGAACTTTCGACGTTTTGTGGGTGTTCCCTCCTCTGAAGGAAGCTTTGGCGAAACCCAAGAACCAACACCGAACGTGATGTCTTCGATGGCGATAGCGAGTGATCCGTTCTCGGAAACGCCACGACAATAGCCAACCACATGAACAGAAGTGTGAAGATTAGGCGACGGTGTTCTATTCCATCTTGCAGTGGATCCGTCAAAAACCGCACTTCATAATAAGAAATTCAGTTCGCGCAGATTGAAATGATAGTAAGACGTACAGAAGAGATGAAACACGTGTATCATCTCGGACATACTCGGAAACATCGACAACAAAGCCCTTTGACGCACGATCGCTAGTCAACGGCTCGCCTTGTGTTCGAACGAATCCCGCCAAACTAGCTGACGTCGCAGAGTAGTCTAGAACACCATCTTCGTATGTATCCGAGTTTGCGTTGCCAGGATAGGGGTAAACGAAAAGCGCGTCCAACTCGATAACACCGTTTGGAGGAGCATATGCCTTGGCATACGCAAAAATGATCGAATGCGGAGGAAAAGGAACGTCTCGAGGGGGACTATAAATCCTGAGGCTCGCTTGGATAGGAGGTGCTTTGCGAAAAGTGATAGTTGTGTCGTACATATAATGATACGTGTTAACAGATTTCTCACCGGCAACTTGCTTGACGGACGACACACGAGATGCCCCCGCAACAGCAAAATTACCGAAGAGATAAAAATTGGACATGGTGATGATGAAGAACGAGGCAGAAATCGAAAGCGGAAACCGTCTGCAACGAGAGCATGACTTCAACATCTCACGAGACATGACGAAGGCATGACGTACCTTAATACATCACAGAAAGAATGCGCACAGAAATGCGCACAGACCACCATCTTCAACAGAAACGTTTCATTGAGTCTCCTGAACACGAACAATGCTGGTAGAGAAGTGTCAATCAAAAAATATTCACAATATGACGATGTTGCTGAAAACAACAGCATCAGAAAAACGGGAGAAGAGAAAGCGAACACGACAAACCGTGCACGTTACCGAACGTGACGAGGCAAGGCGGCTAAAATCAAAAAGGAAACGAGGAATGAGGGCACAAGATCACCAAGCTCATGGATGCACCGATAAGGCTATTCAGATACGCAAAGGGGTTAAAAAAGCCGGGTTCGCAAACATGCGTACACGAGATCGCGAGGTTTCTGTTATAGTAGAGTAATCACACTCCCGATCTTATCAGATCTTATCTCGTTTGAAGATCCATCCACGCTCAAAGTTTTAAGTTCACCGCTTCGAGTGGAAGCCAAGGACACGTACCAGATGTCTTGTCATGGTGGGGTTTGACAACATTGAATCGTTGTCGTTCGGGCCGCCGCGGCGATTTTATGCTAGCGAGATCTTGTCAAAAGGAGTCCAAGTGACACTTTCCTTGCTTCGCGAAGGAGGCGTGGCAATGAACATGTACGTCTTTACCGCCCAATATGCTCGTCAGTCATCGTCGTAACTCACGCATCCCACGGATCATGGACGCTGTGGCTTCGCACAAAGTAGTTGAGCAGACGGTCTCTAAAGATACTGAACGCCCTCGATCTCGTTTTATCTTCATATAACGAGCAGATTAATCGCCATTGTATCAAGGCAATTCAGAGTGAGTTTCTTTCGTTGTTCTTCATGCACGCCAACGTTGTCGCAGCCTGCTTCTCGAAGCTACTCCTTAATACTATTGGTGATTGATCTCCCGAAACATCTACTTCCGTCACAGACGGCCACGACCCCGCAATGTCTTGCCAAGTACGGGTCAAACATATTTAAAGGGACCCTCCCACGTCCTGCACGGCTCAAACTCTTCCTCATAGCGACTTGCAACAGCCTGGGATGGAAACCATCATTGTTGTCGCAGCTCTCTGCATATCTCTCGTTTTCTTTGTTCGCAGGACTCGTCGTCCGCCTCTCCCGCCTGGCCCTAAGTCGCCTTGGTTTGGATTTGGTCAACCTTCTGTACCCGCATCATATCCATGGAAGACATACGAGGAATGGCGGAAAATCTATGGTATTCCCCTTCATCCTTCAGCACTGGAAATACGCATACAATGCCGTTGCGCATCACAGGCGATATAGTTTTCTACTATGCTTTTGGAAATCCCGTCGCCATCATCAACTCGCGCAAGGTCGCTGATGATCTCCTCGAGAAGCGTGGGGCTATCTATTCTTCGCGGCCTTCCAGGACGATGATGAGAGATCTGTTAGTCGTCAGCTTTTCGATCACAGTCTTGAACCTCTTGACGTGATCTGTTCTGCAGGATGGGCTGGTCATGGTCATTCGGCGGAATGCCATATGGCGAATCGTGGAGAAAGTATCGCGGCACCTTCCAGAAACATTTCCGCTCTCGCACCGTAGCCCGGTACGAGCCGATTCAGCTCAAGGAGGTTCAGACCCTTCTTCTCAACCTGAGCCGATCTCCCGAAGAATATTTACATCACATGCGGAGGTATAGTTGTGGCATCTCCCTTTACCCTCGCGCTGTACGAATCTGTAACATGTTACATGACACTATCTAGGAATGCCGCAGCGATCGTCATGAAGATCAACTACGACCATGACATCGCAGAAGAGGGAGACATCTATGTGGACTTGGCGGAAAAAGCCATGGAAAGCGTAGCCCAAGCAGCAATTCATGGGACTTTTGTGGTCGACTACGTGCCCATCCGTGAGCTACATCACGTCCTTTTGGTCTCACAGGCCTGACATCGTGGGATGCAGTAAAGTATGTCCCGAGCTGGTTCCCAGGTGCTCAATTCAAGCGGCAGGCAAAAGAATGGCGCAAGCTGTCGGATGCGATGCTGCAAAAACCTTTCGAGATGGTCAAGCAGAAAATGGTATACATCTCACTTTCAAAACACGCTGTTCTCGCATCTGAGACGCGGTCAGGCATCTGGAACAGCAGGACCGTGTGTCACTACGTTGGAAATTGAAGAGGCTGCCCACGAGGAGGATGTGGACGTGACGATGACCCAGGGCGTTGCTGCTGTGTCCTACGCGGGTACGATCACAACGCTTCTCTCCTCTATTGCTGAAACGAGTATGTCTCATCGCAACGATAACAGCTGGTGCTGATACGGCAAGTCCATTTTCCGATGAGGCCGTACTACACGACTTACAGACACCCACCAGACAGTCGCTGCCGTCATCTCATTCTTCTTTGCCATGATGACCCACCCCGAAATACAGCGCCGGGCCCAGGAAGAAATCGATCGCGTCGTGGGCACAGACCGTCTCCCCACTTTCGAAGATCGTAGCCGGCTGCCCTTCGTCACTTGCATCTCCTGGGAAATCTTACGATGGAACCCTATCGCACCTCTGGGGGTTGCTCATGCGACAGTCCAAGATGACGTCTACGAAGGACACTGGATCCCAAAGGGCACATCGCTCATCCCGAATATTTGGTTTGTCTATACCTGTTGGGCAGCATCCCTCTCTTGACTGAAGTGCTACCTCACAGGAGAATGTTCCACGACGAAACCAAATACCCGAATCCCTCCCAATTCGATCCCCAGCGATTCGCGGACGAAGCCAGGAACACCGCACTCGGGATAAACGAGCTCCCCCTGATGACCTTCGGTTTCGGACGCCGGTCAGTACGCACTGTGCAATGTGCGAACTGACTGTTTGGAATCGCACACCGACGCTTTCCTTGCTTTTCGCAGGATATGTCCTGGCCGCTGGCTCGCGCTGGACACTATATGGATCACCATCGCGTCGGTCTTGGCAGTCTACAACATCTCCAAGCCGAAGGACGGGAACGGCGTCGATATCGAACAGTCCGTCAAGTTCACCGGCGTCGCGATAAGGTACGCCGCACCGCTCGGCCGACAATACTTGGGTTCTCTGACATCCGACATCATGAACAGCCGGCCGGAGCCATTCAAGTGCCTGTTCATCCCCCGTTCGAAAGAGGCTTTGGCTCTCATAACGAAGGGGGATGGCCAGACAGTCGCGTGACGCGCAATGGACATCGTCCTCTCGGGGATCCTCCATCAGAAATACCCTCATCATTCTGCAGTGTGATTTAACGATGACGTGCGATTGCAATACCAGATACATATACTACATTGAACAATGGGCCGTGCTGATCCTTTCGCGTGGCCGGCCGTGTTTCGATCCAGGCTGACCGTGACGACCTCAGCCTGGAATGCTAGATCCGCACATGCATGCGTGCTGAAACAAGTATACGCATCAGAACGCAGCCGAACGGACGGCAGAGTCGTCATCAATCGCTTTCGCAAACGGCACCTTCACCTTCTACACGACAGACACGGCCGAGCACCGCTCCAACTCCAACTCAAACCCAAAAAGCTAATAAGCCAAAAGGCAACTGTAGAAGCGACAAGAAAGACGAACATAAACAAGCAGAAATATATAATAAAACATACACGCACGCAGCCTCCAAGGGCGCTAATACACACACGCAGAGGGCCGGAGATCCGACCAGCCCATGGACTCCCATGTGCGAATACTGTCCGATGGCATCGCGGGAGCGCTACAGGCACAAAATCTGAACGCGGACGAGAGAAGGAGGATGAGGATGCGGATGAGGATGAGGATGAGGACGATACGCGGGCGCGGAAAAACGGATAACGAAAGGCGGGGTGACGGGATGGGTACATATATACGACAGAATAGGGACAGGGAATGGACAGGGAAGCACGGGACGCGAAGGACCGGGAGCTACGATCGAAGACCAGAACATATATATATAAGAGAACGGACGAGCGATTCGAACGGAAGGGAGGATCGCGATGGCGATGGCGATGGCGACGAAGGAGCGACTATTTACACGTGTGTGGAGGTGGACGGGACAACACGAGGACTGACGATGATAACCACAACGACGACGACAATAATAACAACAACAACAAAAACGGAGCCTACAAGGGAGGGAGGCAGGGAGGCGGAGACACGGGGGCTATTTGGGATCGAGTGATCGCGGGAAAGGTCGCACGGAGGAACGCAAAAAAAAACAAAAGATCGAATAGCGCCAGAAATGGATGAAAAAATAAGAGTTACACGGCAAGGGACGGCGCGCAGCCGGAGGCAGGTGAGGGAAGGGAATTGCATAGGCGTACAAGAATGCAGGAGACAGAAAAAAGAGGCGACGATGCGAAAGTGATGCGCGAGCGGGCCGCGAACGAGGCCGCGAACGGGAACGGGAACGGGATAGTACACGTAGATATGGATGTCCTAGAGGAGGAGAGAAGGAAATAAATGAACAGGCGGCCGGGCATGGAGGCAATCGTCAGCGTGTGGCGAGGAGGATAGCACGGCGGCGCGCCCGGGCGCGCATACAACGACACGCATCACCGCCCCTTCAACGTCTGCATCAGCGACTTGAGCCCCCCGCCCAGCCTATGCCCATGCGACCTCGGCTGCTGCTGCAGCTGCTGGCCCCCTGCACTCCCCTGCTTCCCCGCTCCCGCCCCAGCGCCAGCAACGAGCTCCCCCCCGACGAACCCCATCCTCGCGAGCTTATTCGCCCTCGAGAAATGGTTCTGCCGCGGCCGCTCCCGATCGCCCTCGCTCGCGCGCAGCAGATCGTTGTACGTCTCCTGCTGCGGCGCCGTGAACACGCGGAAGAGCTCGACCCCGCCGCCGACGTCGTCCACGCCTCCAGGCCCGCCGCCGCGTCCGTCCGCACCGTCGACTCCCAGGCCGAGCCCGGGCGCAGGTCTGCCGCCGCCCGCGGCTCCATACCCGGCGTAATCCCGCTTCGGATCCGGCGTCCGCGAGCGCATGCGCGCGGTCGGGGTCGGGCGCAGCGTATCAATATCGAGCGCAGGCACGGGCGTGGCTGTCGTCGTTGTCGTCATCGTCGTGAATGTCGCAGGTGCGGGCGATAGCTTTCCCGGCGCCCCTGAACTCGGCGACGAAACGAGAACGGGCGGGGGCGACGCGTCTTCCCCCTGCAGAGGGCTCGCGTGCGACTGCGCAGAGCGCGTCTGGACGGGCGTCGCGCTTAGGTCCGACGCGTCCCCATCGACGAGATCCGCCTCGTCAGCCTCGTCGCGTTTGAGAGAGCCCGGCGACCCCGCATACGCACCGCCGTACAGGCCGGACGGTGCGGCGGACTGCGAGCGGTGGTGGCGCGTCGCGCGCGGTGCGGGGGGACTCGAGTCGGAAGCTATCGTGTCGTCGCGACGATCAAAGAGAACGAATCAGCGTTCGAGCTCGCTTTCCACGCAGTCAAACAGAGCCGGACGCACCTTCGTCCCCGGGGACCCCGCCGCTCGTGTGCGGCCTGCGCACCTTCGGCGGCCGCTCTTTTGCCCCGCGCGGCGACGATCCTGCCCCCGCGCCCCGTCCTCGCGGACTCCCAGGCGACCGGCGCGGACCCTCCAGGCTCCCATGCCTCTGATACTGCTCCCCGCCCTGCCGACGCCACTGCGGCCCCGCGCCGCCCGCGAGCCCCAGCCCGGCCATCGCCGCCTCGCGGTCCATCGTCGCGCTCGCCGACCGCGCCTTCACGCCGTACGGCCGCTCCGCCCCGACGCCCGCGCCCGCGCCCTCGCCGCCCTCGACGTCAAACGCGACGACCTCAATGCCCGCGCTCGCACTCGCGCTGACGCTGCGCTCCATGTCCCGGCTCCACCCCTTCCCCCTCCCACGCCGCCGCTCCTTCTCCCGCTCCCACTGCCTTTCCCGCGCCCGCTCCTTCTCCCTCTCGCGCTCCTTCCCGCGCTCCATCTCCATCTTCAGCCGCCGCTCTAGCGCCAAGCTCTCTCCATACGCCGCCAGCCGCGCGCTCAACGGCAACCCTTGCTGCTGGTGCTGTCCCGGCCCCTGCCCGGCGTCCGCTCCCCCCGCAGCCGCACCCACGCTCGTCCCCGCGCCCACAGCGCCCGCGTCGCCGCCCGCCTCCAGCTCGAGGATCGACTGCTCCGCACGCGCCACAAGCGCCTCCGCCTGCGCGTGCGACGAGATCGCGCGGATGTCGATATCGAGCGGCGCGTGCGCCCGCCGCCCGCCCACGCCCGTCCCCGACAGCCCCAGCCCGAACGCCGCGTCGTAGTACTCGCGCTCCTTCTCCGCGCCCCCGCGCCCCTCCCCCGCGTCGTCCTCGACCAGCTCGAGCTCCTGCGCCGCCTGCCCAGGCGAAGCAACGACGGGGCCCGTCAGCACCGTCCCGAGCGCGCCCGCGGGCGTCGCGGGCGCGCCGCCGCTCGCGGTGCTCGCGGTCGTGCCGACGCTGAGCGTCGCGCTGCTCATCGAGTCCCCGCGCAGCCGGCCGTCGCCGGCGCCCATGAACCCGAACATGCTCGCGCCCGTGGAGGGCGGCGAGAGGTCCGGGCGGCGCGGGGGCGACGGCGGCGGCGGCAACGGCGAGCCATGATCTTGCGTGAACGTGTACGTGTCGGGGCTGACGTGGTTGCGCTCCCCATCGAGGAAGACGCCCTGGCCCATCATCGGCGGCGGGGGGAGGAGCGCCGGGGCGATGCCAGACGCGACGTCGGCGCTTGTGCTGTCTTGCTCCGGGTGCGGATCCGGGCGCGGATCCTCCAGCGGCGACAGCTGTGACGTCTGCGATTGTCCGCGCGAGCGCAGTCCGCCCGTCCTCAGCGATGGCTTCGGGGACCCTTCTTCGCCTACGCCGAGCCCCATCCTACTCGGGATGGGCTGGCCGTACTCTTCTTCCTCTTCCTCCTCTTCGTCTTCCCGTTGCCGATCGCGCGGCGATGATGGTAGTTTGGCCCCGGCGCTTTCGACCCCCGGCGGCTGAGAACTGTTTGACCCGCTCGACGAGCCCGAGGACGACGAGTCGAACCTGAGCGCCATCGGCGGCGGCTGGCTCGCAGACCCGGACCCACTCCCGGACCGCCCGTGCGCCCTGTGCAGTATCCCCATGCCGATCCCAGGCCGCGGACTGTCCGGCGGACTCTGCCCGTGGCTCGCGCCCTGTCCGTCGGTCGCGGTGCTGTGGTTATTGATGGCGGCGGCGGCGACGCTGGTGCTGCTGCTGCCGGCGCCCCCGGCACTCTCGCCCTCCCCGCCCCCTTCTTGAACAGATTCAGCAGCGAATACTTCGACCCCAGCTTCCGCGGCGTCGTGCGCACGCTCCCGCCCCCCTCGCTCGCGCCCGTCCCCGCCGAACTCGGCCTCCGCGACGACGCGGACGAGAACGGCGACCGCCACGCCTGGCTCTGGCTCGAGCCCTCTTCGTGCGTGTGCGGCAGCGACGGCCGCCGCTCCCACCTCGCGCCCTCAGGCGTCCCCGGCGCGTCCGGGAAGGCGTCGCCGAACACGGACGCCGCGGGGGTGGGGGAGGACGAGTGCCCGCTGCCTGCCGCCTTGAACAGGCTGATGGCGTTCTCGATCGAATGCTTGACGTGCAGCCGCCTACTCCGCAAGCCCGGGCAGTCCGGCGCGTCGCACGCACAGAACGAGCCGTGCCGCTCCCGCTGCGCCCGCCCCACGCTCTCCAGCCCGCTCGTCCCCAGCGACTGGCCGTCCTCCTCGTAGTCCTCCCCCGCCGGCCGCGACTCCAGATCCCGATCCCGCTCGCGCACCCACGCCCCGATCGCGTCTGCGCACCCGAGCCACCCGTTCTGCCGCGCGATCATCTCCGGCGTCACCCCGTGCTTGTCCGCCCTGTCCGCGCGCGCGCCGCGCTGCAGCAGCGTGAGCGCGACGCCCGTGTGGCCGTTGGCGGCCGCGAAGTGCAGCGGTGTCGAGCCGGTGGTGCCGATGGCGATGTTGGACGGATGGGAGGGGTGGGACGCGTGATGAGGGAGGTGATGGTGCGCGGTGCGTGGGGGCGCGGAGTATTTGCGGGGGAGTCTGTAATAGGGAGGTGTCATTGTTCGAACGTCAAGGATAGAAAAAATGGAACAGGAGGTCGGAAACGAGGAGACGGAATATAGACCCGTGTGCGCTCTAACACCGTCCGCTGTGTGCACCCGAGCCGAGATGCAAGATGCAGGACTGCCGAACACGAGGTCGTGCGGGATCGAGGTCGAAGCGGGGGAGCGTTCCTGCTCCTGATCAGACAGGCCCCGATGCCGACTCTAATCATAGAGCGACCACGACGCCCAAACCCAATTGCCCTATCCCCACACAGGGGGCGACGCCTCGAGGCAAGGAGAGGAGGGGCCCCTCGGACACGTGTTTCTGCACATTTAGCGTGCTTAGGCGAGGCCGTACCGCACTGGATGAGCGTCGACTGCGAATGACGTCAAACAGGACGCAAAGCGTCGAGAGATGACATCGGGGTCTGTGGAGAAGATAACGCATCGGAGAGGGGACGGCGCGATGCGATCGTGGGCGCGAGGCGCCACAACACGCAAAACTGCTTATTGTCTTCTCGATAGAGAGCTATCGCGCAAAGTCCGCTCGGGCAAGGCTCGAAACGGGGCCGTTCGAGCGTCGAGGCGGAAGAAGGGAAGCCGGGAAGACGAAGGGCGGTCGCTCACCTAGGAGCGTTAACATCGGCACCGCTGTCGATGAGGAGCTTGACGACGAGCTCGTTGCCGCCGGAGCAGGCGGCGTGGAGGGGGAGGACGCCGTCGAGAACGGAGTTGATGGGTTGTCCGTGGGAGAGGGCGTACTTGACGAGGCCAATGTTGCCTGTCGCAGCGGCCGAGTGGAGGCCCAGGTGGGGGACTGTGCGGCGGGGTGTGCGGCGGGAAAGGCGAGGTCAATCGGGGAAGGGGGAGGGGGGCGAGAGGAGGAAGGGAGGGCGTACATTCTGTAGTGACGTTGTATTTTGCCTCTGCTTTCTGGGTCTTGGAGGTGCCAGGCATGCTGGGCACGGTGCGTGTGGTGCGCCCAAGAGGGGAACGCGGGGGGGTGGGGGAGATGAAAGTCGATAGGGGTGACTTGGAGCGCGCGCGCACGCTAGCGGTGGAGCGTTGTGCGTGCTGCGGTGCGCTGTGGATAATTGGTGTGCAAGGCGGGATGGGGGAGGAGACGGGGGGGACGGTTGTGGTGGAGGAGAAGGGAGGAGAGATGGGGCGCGAACTCGGGGCTAGAGGAGGAGTGGATGCATCTAAGCGAGTGGCGCTCGTTGCGCGGAGCGGTAATCGAACAAGTCGGCGTTCGCCCCGCCATCTCCTCGCTCCCCGCGTCCCCTTCCCCCAATCACATTGCTTCCGCACGCTCTCTCCGGGGTCCCTCTCCCCTTCCATTTTCGCTCCATTTCGCGGAGGGCGCTGTCCCGGGTCGCACCTCCGTTCCAATCTCGCCTTCGGTCACGCCCTGCTGCTCCCTGTCACGACGTTCAACGTCCTTCCCAGCAATTGCGCGGACGTGGCGGCGCGCAGACATTTGGCCAACTACAAGAAACGTCTCTGCTAGCCCCAAGAGGCCGCTCCCCCGACTTCCCTTCTCTCTCCCTCATCGCATCGCGTCCAGCGTTCTCAGAACGCGAACGCGAACTCATCCCCACACTGCCCCCAACTCGCCGGAATCGCCCGCGCCGTACTGGCTTCCGACTCGGCACAGATCGGCATTGGGCTGCTGGGCAACGCATCCACGGCGCTCCCACGGACGCTCATCCAGAAGGTTCAGCCAGTCCGTCAGCCAGCCAGCCAGCCAGCCAGCCGTGTGCGCCGTGCTCCGTTAACTCGGGCCAACACGCTCGAATCAGCCGCGCGCGCTCGCGCTCTCACGATCACAAGCAGCATCACTGCCATCATCATCCGGCGCATCTGGCAGTTCCGCGCGCGTCGATGGCCCACGGCCGTGCCCCAGCCACGATATCTTTTTTCCTCGCGATGCCATCCCAAGCGCGCGCGCCTGTTCATCCGGAGGTCGCTGCCCCCGGGCGTTCCCCATCTGATCGCCCTCGGGCCTCTCCGACCACCTCCCGTCTATTTTCGTGCACGTCCGCCCTTCCAGCGCGCTAACGACTGCTAAGAATGGCCATTCGTCCAGCGCGAGCATATGCACCGTCCGCCTCGTGTTCGCTGATGATAACAACGAGCGCCCAGCCGCGCCCGACGACCGATACCGTCTGCGCTCTCGTGGTAGGTTCATATCTTATCTCGTCGTGCCGTATATGCCAGGTGCCGTACCGTGCACGCTGCGGTGCCGCTTCAATCTTCTGCTTCGCGTCGCCGGCATCGCTTTCCCTCTGCCCTGCTCTGCCCCACTCGGCCTCTCCTGAATCGAGATCCTACACAGGCTCGCCGCCCGCGCGGAGGGCCCCGTCCGCTGACTTGCTAGCTCGCCGGGATCCGGATCCGGAACAAAGATGCGGGTGCACAGCCTGCGCTGGACTGGGCTGCCGCGACGGACGGCATCGAGGGCGGCGAGGGCAGCGGCGGCCGTCGAGAGGCGTGCGCTGGGAGGCTGGGAGGCTGGTCAGCGGGCCCCGAGGCGTCCTAGGGCGTCCTCGCGACGGGGCTGCGTGCTTTCGGAGAGCGCGCGCACGCGGCAGCGCGTTGGTTGGCACACCGTCACACCGCGAGCCGGCATCTTGGCACTGTGTTGTGTTGTGTCCTGTCCTGTCGTGTCCTGTCGTGTCGCTGCGTGCGCATACACGCTCACACGAGAGCAGGCAAATAATTCGGAACTCTCTCTGCCCGTCGGTGGGTCTGCGGCCTTGCACGCCTTCCGATAATTCCGACCCGGTTCATGTGCGCCGCGGCCTTCCAGTGGCCGTCTGCAGCTCATGCGTGCCTGCTGCACTGCCGCGCCACACATTGCCCCGCGTGCGCCACTAGAATCGTGCCCTCGGACTCCAAGCCTCGGTTCAGCATCTTCTGTCCGCTGTGTCCAGCCCGCGTCTTCGCTCCGCGCTGCGGGTCTCTGAGCATGGCAACGAGTTGGCAACGGCGCCGCAGAATCGAATCGCAGACTCGAGGGCCTTCCGAGATCTCGAAGCCGTGGCCTGACAACACCAAGTAACAGACGACCATTATGAGAAATGGCCATTATGCTGTGCTGTGCGCGACGGCTGTGCGCCTGGCGGGGTTCGAGATCGGTTGCTGGGGTGTTCTTATAAGTATGTACATGGCCACCTTTGGCTTTCGAGGCAACCCGCAGTCGAGTCTATTGCCTGCTGCCATGTGCTACTGGCGAGTCAGCTCAGTTCCTTGCATCGCGGTCTGGTATATGCGCGTCCAGTGTTGCTGAGTCTCCCCCCGGACGTCTATTCGGAGACGCCACATTGCCTTGTGTGGTATCGAATGCTTCTCTGGTCGTGGCAACCCTTGGCACTCTCGCTGCTCGACATCAATCTGTTCATCAGTGCGTCGTCGTCTGGGGCTCCCATGAATCAGCCCCATCTTCGATGTTAGTTCCATCGTCCATCTCTGATACTATTGGGGCCTATTGGGACAGCGCCGAAACTCGCGTCGCGGGCTAATTCTGCTTCGCGTCTATACACGCTGCTGATCGCTGATTCAACATCGTGTTATCGTTATTGCTGCTATTGTCGTCGGCGATATATATATATATATGGTGATGGATCAGCGCGATGATCAAGGATCGCCTGCTGTGTAGCATCGTTTTTGCCACGTCCGACGCTGATAGCATCGCGATGGTCTCCTGCGAATCGTGATCTTCATTCGCGCGATGGGCAAGTTTAGAGCTGCGCGCCTGGGCACGCACGGTGACGCTCCTTGTAAGGACATGTTTTACGCTAACGTAGGCCGACGTTCTGTCAATTATGCTCCCGTCACGACGACGGCGCCACCACCAACTAGCCACCGCTAGCCACCGCTAGCCCCCTGGTCTACTGATTCGGTGCCAACGGTCGACGTGCATAAACGTGCCGCTCTCGTGGCGTGATGCAATCTTCATGCCAGGGATCTCGGCGTCCCTGCTAGTAGGCAGTGCAGCGCGGTGCAATGCGACCCGCGATAGTGCGTGCGTGCGTGCGTGCGTCCCTGGCTTGCATGCGCCCTGACTTGAATGGTGTTGAATCAAAGCCCATGCAAGCTCGGACATCTGGACACGTCGTGATCCATGATTCGTGATCCGTGATCCATGATCCCATGAGGCCTGATCTGATTCTTGATCCCTGATCCTGATCCTGATCCTGATCCTGATCGCGAGCTCCGCGAATAGACTGAACGGGGCTCGCGTCGATGCGCTCGACGCTTCGGGCTCGAGCGTACGCACTGTGGCGCACGCGCTCGAGCTAGTGGGTGGTGCTATGGTGCGGTTTGTGTGCTGGCGGACGCATGTGTGCAGGTGTTCGTCGGATGGCTGGCAGCTTGGTCGCTGTCCAGGTTACCCGCGCGCCATCTCGGTGTGGGCCAGCGTTGATACCGCGCTATTCCTATATGGGCAAGCTGGCTTGATGCGAGGCGCCGAGGATATGCTTCAAGTCGGTAGGGATGCGCGGCTATAGGGATGAGTACTTGAGGAGTCGAAAGGGGTGGGGGTTCCTCCGTCTCTCGTGTCGGAATTTACGCCCCCATCATGCGGCGCGCGCGGAGAGACAACGTGTCGCGACAGGTCAGTGCGAGCAAGCACAAGCGGGGCCACTGTTTGTCTCAAACCTGTCTTCTATAGTGTGCTACGCCTTGACAATGTCAGTGCGCCCGGTCCGCCATATAGGGAAGCAACCGGTACTAGACAGCACCTACTGTGCTTGCGAAAAGTTAGATTCGCCGGATGCTTGTACAGGTTTTTTTTAAACGAGATAAGATCTGATAAGATTGGAAGTCTGGAGATGACGTAATTGTGGTTTCATTCATTTCTACAACGGCGAGTCGTCTCTTCCGGCCGTCTGTCCATGCCGCAGCGGTTGGCTTTTGTTCATTGCGCTTGCACCTGTGAGCCTCTTTCTAGTTGCAAAAATAAACTGAACGTGCGCCGTGCCCGAAGATCTCGATGTCAGGTATCAACACCCACGTTGACGACTCATCCGCATGTTTGTCGACTCTCGGACTGGCCGACGATCCTGGACCTGCATTGCGCTTCTCCCTGTCAAGATATCCTTCTTATCAGCAACTGATGCCAAAGAGACCTGGCAGCTCCACCTGTGCGAGAAGCTGGCTGGAAGACTTGATGAGAGACATCGTTGAGGAGGGCACAGCGCATGGGGTTCCTGATTCAATGCTGAAGGCGCAATTCTGGGGGGGAGATGTTCGGCAGCCACGTCATACGAAGGCAGACTTGGTGCTCACCGAATTGATGCGAACGGTTGGTCTTGTGGACTTCATCATGAGCGCCTGCGGTGAGTTCACTTGATCTTGTTTAGCATCGCGGTTTGTCAATGAATTTTCCGGCTAGAGCCCGATAAGCAGAAGAACGGGCTGGAACGACCATTGGTACTCCCTCTGTTCAGGTTTCTCAATGAGCTGACGTCCGTCACGGCAGAATGGATCAGCTGCAGAGGCTCTACGCGAGTTTTCGAAGCCCCTACATAGGCGAAACAGCGAACGATTTTGTGGCAGCCCTCGCCCATTATGAGAGCACCTACGATCCCGAAATCCACTACTGCCGGACGATCGTCGTAGTACAGTCGAGCGGCACAGGCAAATCTCGTCTGGTGGAGGAGATCGGCAGACAGGTAGGCTTGACTTATACTCATCATATATCCGGTCTTCGCGTTTCAACTGTCGTTGGCAGATCCCGAGTTTGAGCATCTGTTTACGGCAAGACGTATGGCCCATGAGTGGATGGCCCCCTGTTGATGTCCCTGTGGTGAATTTTTTCACGAGAAGTCGTGTTATAAATGATGACTCTCCCAAGGTAAGTACTTGTGCTGTAATATCATCATCGCTCATTTGCTGAATTAATGGGTCACTCAGCCGGAAGAGCTGGCAGCTGCCTTCCTCGGCGCGTTGATGAAGCTATTGCTTGACGAGGTCAGAAAGAAGACGACAACGACAGGACCGAAAGACTTGCTGATCGACTGGGAAAACGCCGATCCCTCCCATCCTCAAGGATCCAAGCGCCATCAGCTTTTCGCGCAAGTTGAGGCCATGGCCGAGGAAATTCTGTGTGAGCATCACGAAGAACTCCGCAAACTTCGCTCGCGACCGACATATGATCCTGAACTTCCCGACCATCGACTGAGCCCTCTTGTTTGGCATCAATCACTTCTCCGCGTACTCGTACGATCCCACATGGAGACTCTTGCTGAACTCTTGCATCTACGTGGTCATTGTCGGTTCATCATTGCATTTGACGATTGCACCACCTTGAACACTGGATATGAAATCAAGATGTCATGGATGGCACTTCAGCGCATTATCAAGGCTGCTGACCGCCTTGTCGTCCCTGTCAAGTTCTGGTTTCTGTTGCTGGACAAAACTCCGTCTCTGTATGACCTCGTTCCAAGAGAAAAGATCACCTCTTCCTTCCGGCTCAGGGACAAGTCCAGGATGCTGCATCCGTGGATGTAGCTCAGGTTCAATCAGCACCTCAGCAATGTTTGTTTGTCGACACCGCAACAAGCCCTTCTTCTACGTCACATCAAGATGTATGGGAGACCCGTGAGTGCGAATCGTTGTCACTACGATTGTTCCTTTGAATGGTGCTCACCATATGCAGTATTGGTGGGGATTCGGTACTGGCAGTAGTCTCCTACAGGCTGCGCGCTCCAAGCTTTTTGGCACCAGCGACTTCTCGCCTGCGAATCTGTTTCACGCGTTCGCCGCGTTTTCTCGTCGAGTCGTACTAGAAATCGGTGAAGGCGAAGGGTCTTTTGGCCTGGCTACAGCCTCCGTACGCAGCCACATGCGCGTTCTGGTGGGTGTCGCCGACAACCTTCTCGTGACAGAGGCTCCCTCAGAGCCGATTCTCTCCGTCGCTGCCGCTACAGCACTTCTAGAGGGCGAAAACTACGAATACGCTTTCGAAACCTTGTTCGACGAGCTTATTCTGAAAGGCCTTGTGGTCGATCGAGGCCTCCGGGGCGATCTATGTTGCCAGTTGCTGATGGTCCTCAGCCGGGATATGGGGACGTTGAAGGAAGCGGGCGGGTTTGTCATCGAGACGAAGCCTCCCGGAGAGCCTGATGAGGAACTTTCAATTGTCCCTTTGCGACTGTCCGCATTCTTGAAGATGCTACTTGGGCCCGAGCTCGGTCTCCCTATGGAAAACAACTTGCGTGATCGTCTTCTCGATGACACCACGGGTATCTGGATCAACTTTACCCACATTGTCCAGCTCGACAAGATCATAACCGAAATAACTCCTGAGTTTCTTCAAAAGTGCTGGTCTTCTAACGCAGCCATACAATGCTTGGCTGGGCAGCCGGTTTTCAACGGATTTTTTTCGTCGGCTATCGCGGCGACCTCAGCGAGCCGTTCGATTGTAAAAACCTCGTCTATGTGCTTTGGCGAACAAAGATTAAGATCAGGGTGGGATCATACCCTCTCGTCGACGTTCTGGCTGGTCCTTGGATAGTACTAAAAGATGGTTCTCGTTATAAGCCTGCAAATTACCTCGCGATTCTTATGGACTTCTGCGCAACTGCTTCTTTTCAAGATGATCAAAAATGTCGTTTGACGTATGAAGAGCCCCGGAGGCTTCGAACGGCCGCGGAAGGCTTCACAACATGGGATGGATATGCAACTGAAAAAAGGAGGCTGAGCCGAAACGATACTGTTTGGACGTCCGCGGGCTCAGTACGACCTATCCAGTCATCGGGAACTACGAGGCGCGCTTCAGACAGTTGTTCGAACGCACGGTGGGATACTCTGATGCTAGGTTTGCTGAGTACGCGGAGAAGATGCGCGCGAGTGTCCGGCATCTGACACCCGTCGGTTGAGGGATGGGAAGATGCTGAGAGGGAGCTGGCAGTTCAACGAGAGCGTACACTAGATTATACCTCAATATATGCAGTTGAAGCCACGCTCCATGTGGATCCGCCATGGTGTTCATATATGTACGTATTCTTTTGTGTGAAAGGAAAGCTTTGATTGATATTGTGTCGTCTGCACAGGTCTCTGCCAACTCATATATCATCGACTCGTTCCTAACATATGTAACCTCTGCAGTAGCCGCGAAACTATATTTACGGTCCATGCCTGTACTTCGGGTTAGTCTTTCGTTTGATGAGAACCTACGAAATTTTGTGCTGATTGGTTTCCCTCAGACGTACGATAACATGAGCTCATGCTGGGTTTTTCTTCCTGTTCCTGTCTGAAGAGGAATGATGGCCATCCCTTTCATATTCTTCAAAAACATAGCTTAGTAGTATGTCGATCATAGCACTGTCGTGATACTTATCAAATTTCCTATTTGTCTCATAGATGGAGAA
Source organism: Heterobasidion occidentale (assembly GCA_039111635.1). Lineage (NCBI taxonomy): Eukaryota > Fungi > Basidiomycota > Agaricomycetes > Russulales > Bondarzewiaceae > Heterobasidion > Heterobasidion occidentale. Next base: position 80,389 of record JBCAQO010000006.1, read on the forward strand.
ACCGGATTTGGGGTTCTAGAAAATGCATCAACGACTGGTATTCCGCCTTTCGTGTATTGATAACTAATCTCAAAAATAGATTTTCAACTCCATCGCATACAATTTTGCCCTGTTTAAAGTCTAAGCATCGTCATCCGATAGCTGGAGCATCGGTGTATGTTCTTCCGCATACGAGGCCCTATTTCCAGAGCTATAGACAGTCAGCTCTAGTCCTTCCTTCCACATTCTCAACACCTTCTTGTACCCGATAGGATCAATCCTTTCCAGAATATGCAAGTCAAAATGGACGAATCTGAAACTCTCCAGCTGGACCGGTTTCACACCCCCCATAGTTTTCGCCCTTCGCGGTAGGTACCACCGTGATTGAAGCATGCTCACCATCCCGATACAGAAAACGGGATCGGAGACTTCCATATCCCACATCTCCAGTTCCGCTTTCAGAAGACCGCGTTCAATTGGTAGAGGCTTATTGTACACGATCTCATCAATTGAGCCATCGTTTGTCTTCTCTTTTCTTTCTTCTTCATCCATGTGTTTCGCATTCTGCTCTTCCTCCATCTCTTCTTCTGCTTCTTCCTCTTCCTCCTCTGCTTTCACTTCTGCCTCCTCTTCCTCTTCCGTGTCCATCTCGTTGTCTTCTTCCTCTTCTTCTTCTTCTTCGTCGTCGTCGTCTAAGTTCTCAGACTCTAAACCTGACCCACGAGTAACCAAACGTGGTCGAACATGCAGAATACCACTCCCCTTGCGAGCTATGGAGGGAAGGAAAGATATGTGGCGAAGGCATACGTTTCGACCTGACGTGATCCGCCGGCCATTGGGGTGAAACTGGAGAGTAAGTGCATTGAAGACATATCTCGTGATATGCAGGCCTTCGGTCCATAGCTTGCCCAGCCTAGGAACGTGTGAGAGGACGGCAATAAGCTCGATATCGGTCATACAGATATCAAGAAGATGGAGCGATCTGAGTGAATGGATACGGCACTCGTCCAAAAACCCACACATGGTGGAACAGATTTCCCAGCTGCGGTCGCTACGAAAAGAAGATGGCAAACTTTCAAGAATGAGCGTCTTGAGACGTGGCATAGACAAAACTCTGAACCAGGGAAGAAGGGTATCGGCCTCCCGACAAGTGAACTTGAAGAAGGTAACGTGAGGCAGAGTCATTCGGGAGATTGGTGGTTCAACATCTGCAATCACATACGCATCGATTTTAAGCCACAATTTGTTAGATGAGCGCAATGGGATAGATTTCTGCAAAATTCTAGCAGCGCATCCGGTGTGATACTGTCGGCTTCATGAGTCATATTCAACGTCGATAGATTGTGCCACGGTAGCGCCCATTCGTGAAGCAAAGGATGCACGATTTCCACGCCTCGCAGCCGGGGTGCGGAGTCCAGAGAGGTCATGAGAGATGGAACGAAATCGCTACTCCGGTAGTCTCCATCAAAGCAAAAAAATTCCAGAAGAGGCATAGATGATGGTACGATGGTAGGAAATTCATTGATTTCATTCGAATTCACATAGAAGGTTGCCGATTGCCATCGGTGAATTTCTATGTGTAGAGCTGCCGCATACCGAGAGAAGTGAGGAGAGTGGCCATGGACTCGCAGAACAAATGAAAGGGGTCTCTGCTGAGACAATGCTATCCATTTAGACACCTGTAAGAAAAAATAATCCACTACTTTCGGGTCTTGCGGAATATCAGGCAAGTATATGTCCGACCACAATAGGGAGGTCGACATCGCAACGGCGCGCCACCGCCGAGAGATCTGCGTAAGCACATAAGGGGCATCGTAAGCTCCAACGAGAGAGATTGTCGTGGGTCGCCTGTACGGTAGGCAGTAAACGAAGATATGAGATAAAATCTCTGAAGGGAAACTGTCTGTCGTGGCCATGATGATTGACTCCAACGCCGCTAGATATCAGGTGATGCGGACGCTTGGATTCGGGTACTTGCAACGCGAATCAACCCTGGAGTAGTGAAGAGAACGAAGCTAGAGGGTGGGCGGCAGGCATCTGTCAAGGCGACTTACTGTGTCGTTCGACGTTATCGACAAACAAGATGCGTGGGCATCGGTTGACATGATCGAATTCGGATCATCTCGGCAACTCGGCATGTCGTGTTATAGCCGCGTGCACCAATCCATCCACCTGCATACCTGCATTCGGCAGCCAAGTCCTTGTACAGACCTTCCTTATTTGCTTTCCAGTGGTATCTCACGATCTGCACTTGCAGATTCGGTAAGATGCCTTACCTCCTCTGCAAACCGGCTCGCAAATGGGAGATATTCTTCCTGCACTGCGACATAGCCATGGACAAGAAGACCCGTAGTTGTCTTCGCAGCTGTCAGCAGTCTGGCAATGGGGTGTGTATTCAAGCCTTATTGTGCTGAGATGAGCCTGTGCATAGCGTGTACTTCGCACCCCCATGGTTCATTGTGTCTTGCTTCGTTTCCATAGCGTTATTGACATGCCTGAATAGCATGCATCTCATCTGCACTGATCGCCCCGATTACTTAGAAGGCCGCTCGCTCTATATAAACAGGCATTTCTTCAATTCCTTCGTCGATCGCTGTCATCTGGTTGTCGATCTTGTGCGTCACAATTCTTATATTTCCGGATATCGTCCTTATACTCATATCACTGATAGCACACTCAATTCTTCGAGCGTACGCTACACCGATCTCGTGTGGGTCTCTCTTCCGTTCAAATCATCCTGTTCAGTCATGGACACCTTGCGGTTCCCTCCTGAGGTCCTGTCCGAGATATTTTTGAATAGTGTCGAACTTCAACGGGAGTTGGAATATCTACCTCGCATTCATCCAGACGCCGCCCCTGTCCTGCTCACCCGTATCTGTCGCTACTGGCGCAATGTCGCGTTGTCTGACCCCCGCTTATGGTCTCGGATGCTTCTTCCCGATCTCCCTCCCACTCGGCCCCAACGCAATTCTCTCCTCAAACGAATTTCTTTTTGGCTTTCACTGTCAGGTTCCCTCCCACTTTCAATCACTCTGCGAATCAACGGAAGGTTTCCTGCTCTGGCTCCGAGATACGCCACACTATTGTGCGGCGAGAGCCATCGATGGGAGTCGGTGCGGCTACATTTGGGGCTTGTCAAGGCCGAGGCACTACCCCCTATAGGCTCAATGGAAATGCTCAAGAAGTTCGTGTACAATGGATACACCAACAGGATGAACGAGACGATTCCCTTGTTCTTAACATCTTTCTCGTCCGCACCACGTCTGCGCACAGTCACC
>JBCAQO010000006.1:683745-1093248 GCA_039111635.1 Heterobasidion occidentale
AGATGTTCCACAGACACCTCGTAAGGGATCGACTTCAGCATCGACAGGTCCGAGCGCCACCCATGCGCCTGGAGTCGTCAAATTACACGTTGATGTCCAGACATTGGAGTCGAAGCCCACCATGGACGTACTTGCTGATCTTACAGATGCGTTCAACGTCCCCGAAGAAGAGAGATTTGAGCTCATGTGCCGCATTCGCTCTGCGCAAGTGCTTCTGCCCGGTCGGGACGAAGATCGGGAGAAGCTAGTCATTATCCGTCTTCTGGCGAATGCCATCTTTGTACACACTCACAGCGAGCACCAAGCGTTGTCGTCGCTTTTCTTGTATGAACCCGACCTCATCTCTCATCTCTCCGAGCTTTTGGCTCTGGACAGCGGCGTGCCCGTCACGGTGCAGACTGCCGCTGTCGCTGCCTAGACGCGATGGCGCGGTATAGAACTAAAGTGCAAGACGTGTTGGCCGCCGTCAATGCAGGCGTCAACCACGGGACGCTGATGGCGCTTTTGCGCAAGACAGTGGCGGACGTCGCCAGCTCGAATCTACCCTCCCACAATCTTTCGTCGATGCCCTCCTATCATTCGTCACATTCCTAGCGTCCCATGCCGCGGGAGGAAACATGGTCGTGGGAGCCGGCCTTGTACCATTGCTTATCCAGATCCTTGAGAACAGACTAGCAAACAGGCTCCCTGTTGTATCGAGGGCTATGCAGCTTGTAGATAACGTGCTGTACAGTTTCGCCAACGCGTTCCAGCTGTTCTGCAATAATCGTGGAGTCGATGTTCTCGTCGATCGCATTGAGGTGATTTTAAAATACTATCCTATCTCATGAAGCTTACCAACAACGATTCAAGTATGAGGTCGACTACGATATCGCCGAGTTTGGAGGTTTGGAGCCAGTGCAAGAGGTTCCGAGGTCTTATGGTTCGTTATTGACTACCACAAAAATAACAATTCACACATCACCATCGTGTTTAGGCCAATTGCCGGTTGTTCGTGCCGCCGCGTTGAAGCATATCCTGCGATCGACGCACCGTATGATGCAGTCTTCCGGTACTTCTGAAGGCTTGCGCGGCCTGATCGACTCATCGCTGCTCAAGTCGATCAAGAAGATCATCGAGCATCGCAGTCTCTTCGGTCCAAGCGTATTGCCTCTAGGTAAGCCCTCTTCATTGTCTCGCGTGGGTCCTGTTATTGACAAGATGTGAAGCGATCAACATCATGGCGTGTTTCGTCCACAATGAGCCGACGTCATTATCGATCATCCAAGAAGCCAATCTCCCCGAGGCTTTCTACAAGGCAGTCGAAGCAGGACTCGAGCCTGTCATCGAGGTCATCCAGTCAATCCCGAACGCACTGGGCGCTCTATGCCTCAACCAGGCGGGTCAGGATCAGTTGGAAGCTCGCCCCACCATCATTCCGGGCCTTTTCTCTCATCTTCACATCCGAGAGGCATCAACGTGTTCTGCAAGATAAAGAGAACGCAGTACTCATCGGGACGGCCGTCGACGAGCTTATCCGACACCATCCGTTCTTAAAGGCTGCCGTATTTGAGGCCATCAAGTCGACGCTAAGTAAGATCGAAGAGCTCGGAAATGCGTATGTCGTGCCGGACGGCATCAAGTCGTGGTACTCATTAGTTCCTTCATCGCCGCCCGTGGTTTCGGCCGATGGAGACGTAGTGATGGGCGAGTCGTTGACAACGGCTGTGGCAGCCGAAGCATCTGCGTCGAACGATGCTTTGAATAGCGAAGAAGTGGTAGAGAAGTCCCACGAGAACATCATCATCTCGTACATTGACGTGCACTGCAGAGTGCGTACTCAAATGCATTCGAGGGACGATCTGACTGACTTTGATTATGACAGTTTTTGGAGGGTCTTTTTCAGCATGCGCCGCATTGCAAGGACTTCATGTCGAGGTCGGACGGATTAGAGCGCCTGGGTCGCTTGACGGAATTACCTTGTGTACCGTATGACTTCGCTAATAGCGTGGCCTCGGACTCTTTGGTGCAGGTCATACGTACAATGGTGGATGCGGACCGGCATGGCACCTTAACGTTCTTGGCGAAGTTGGTGAAGGCATCCTTGGGTGAAACTGAGGAATTTTGGAGCGGCGTTAAGCAGGAGTCACAGTTGCTGTCACTGCTCAACTTCACAGGTGAGTACAATGAAGGAATACACTACGGCAGCGAAGCAAAACTGATTTCGATGATGATCCAGCGCAGTCAGCCGACGCAGCTAATTCGACGTTCAGAAAGCTAGTAACACTTCACATTCGAGTTACTCTACTCTCCGACATCTACGCAACCGCAGGTTACTCACACGCGCGCTCGTCAACGGGATTATTGTTGACGCTTATGGGTCGAGGCTCCCCCGACATCATGCTTGATCTGGGCTCGCTGCATCGCGTATGCATCTGGGAGAACGTTCTGTTGAAGAGCGCCTTCCCCACGAAATCCTCGGAACTCAAGTCCGCATTCTCCATTTCCCCGCTTCTCGGCTCTCCAAGCCACACTCCGACCATCCTTCCCGAAGGCGACGCTGCGACGGCAACAAATGGAGCACAGCAAGGCTCCGCTGCATCGACTGACGATGCGGCGGTCACTCAAGAAGGAACGGGAACTGATAGCGCAAGAGAAGACAATGGGAAGGCGCTGAGGCATATCGCCAACCAAATCCCAGCAGCTCTATCTCCATTCTTCCAAGGTATGTTGCTCGCGCATTTTCGGTGATGAATGTTTTCAATGGGCCATTTCGCGATTATCATCTAGCTGTCGTGAAGCTATTCTCGACCCGTCGTACTCCTGACCCCCCGCAAAGGCATCAGATCGTGGAGTCGGCGGCGGTCGTCGCCGAGGTGATGTTGAAACACGTCGAGTACAATGAGTTTGGTAGGTGCAACTATCACGTTCCGTATTTCTTTACTCAGTCATGAGTTTGCAGACGACAAACTGTCCTCTTCATCCTACTATACCTTCATGCTCGGGCTGGTCACGACGCTGTTGGTAGATGGTATACTCATTCCTCGAACATCCTCTCGGTCTCTTATTGACACCTTGTACCCAGAACGGACCGCTCAAAAGACCTTGCACACGGTCTTACTCGATGCGTTTTTCCGCAAAGGAGGACTCAATGCTGTCATCGAGAACGTCCGTCGATTCATGAGTACGGTCCACGAGGTGTCTCTGACGCCCACCGAACATCGCTCGGAGACCGCGCAACAAGAACTAGTCCACGCGTTTGGTGGTATCAAGGTGGCCTTACATCTGCTCCTCCCGTTGGTATCGCCAAAGCCCATCTTCGACTCAAGTCAGACCATCATCCTCGTCACTCGGGATAAGAAGGATGGGGACCCTGATTACTTCGAGGTCCACAACTTCCTTGTAAAGCTCAGATTGGCTGTCTTCCCTGTGGCTCATGACCTGTGGGAGGCATCGTGGCTAGTGTCGGCCCCGCAAGGATTGATCAGATCCGTCGTGCAGGTGATTCTCGAGATCGTGAACGGCGAGAGCGAGGAAGGTCACGGCGACGAAGTAGGCCCTCCAACTGCCCCTGGCGGGCCCGGGTTCCTGCGCTCAGCTCTCCCGGACGAGAATCGTGTTCGCCAGCTGACCGATATGGGATTCCCGCGAGCATCAGTCGAGCGCGCTCTGATGCGCACGCACAACAACGTGAACGCCGCCACCGAGTTGCTGCTGGCAAATCCTTTCCGTTTCGCTGCCGCGGCTCAAGCGGGACCACCAGGCCCGGCTGAGGAACAAACCAACGAGGTTCCCCCAGAAGTGCTGGTGCCGGTCGAGGGAGTGGTGCCGGCTCAGGAAGATGGGCTAGCACAGGAAGAGGTACTGGCACAGGAAGAAGTACCGGCGCAAGCAGAGGCACCAGAAGCTTACCCGATTCCGGTCGAGACGCCAACGGTACAACAGGAGCCTGAGGCAGATCCAATGACGACAGCGCCGCCGCCCGCCGAAGTCGAGAATCAGGAGGAAGAAAAGCCTGGTGTGAAAGCGTCTGAGCTGTTACGGAAGGAGCTTGACGTCCTGAGAGAAGCGGTGAAACCGAATCTCGGAGCGCTGGCTCTTCGTTTAGTCGACGAGCATCATGCGTTAATCTTTGACATCCACGGTGCCTTCGTCGGCCGCGCTGATGGCTACCAACAACAATCAATACGGCTCCTTGTGGATGATATCAAGACGTTTGCACCGGACGCTGCGGGCTCTCGCGAGCAACACCTTGCCGTTCGTTGTCGGCTCCTCGCGCTTGTCCTGAATGAGTCCCCCTCCTCGTTCACTTCTATCGTCGCTGGAAGTGAGGCCGATTTCACGAAAATCCTCTTGGGTCTTATTCAGTCGGAGCACATCGTGAACGGCGCTGACGCATCGACAGTACACAAATGGCTCGCTGCTCTTCTCCTGGTCGCCGAGGCTCTGCTTGTTCTTGGGGAGGAACCGCGTTCGATCACTTTACCGAAGGAGGGCGAACCAATCCAAGTAGAACGCCTATTGGAAGGACCGCCGTACACAGAAGCTCGTTCTGTGTTGTTCGATGTCGCTCTGGGCATCTTGAGGCTGACGAATCTACCGCGCGATGAACTGCTTGCGTCGCTGCGTTTGCTTGTGCTCCTGACGCGCGATCATGAGATCTCTCTGGAGTTTATCAAACGTGACGGCGTGCCTCTTTTGTTCCAGTGCTTGAGATCATCAACAGGTGGGGTCGCTGGCAGCCAGTCGTACATTACTATCATCCTGCGTCACATTGTCGAAGACCCCGCTGCGGTCCGCTTCATCATGCGGCAAGAACTCCAGCGTCTTTTCTCTCTGCCGCGGACTCGTGTAACTGATGTACAGAACTATGTCCGCCATTGTAGCAGCATGGCGTTGCGAGATCCTGAGACCTTTGTAGAAATTACTCAGTCTCTTTGTGAACTTGATCGCCCATACTCCAGCGCATATCACCTCCATTTGAAGCCCACATCCCCCGCAGAGAGCAAGCCCGATTCCACGAAGGAGGTTTCCACCGAGGCGTCGTTTTCACTCAATCCTCCTCCTGCATCTCCACCTGAAAGCCTAGAAACCGTCGTTCATTTCCTGTTGGCCGAACTGATGAAGGCTGTCAAGGTTCCTGGCGGTCACTCGCTAGACGTTTCTCGTGAGCACCACGCCACCGGATCCAACGATCACCAGAAGCAGCCGGTGTCGAGTGCAGAAGGCAAGAAGGATGCGGTACCGTCCAGCGATGGTGCCATTGACACTCCTTACTGTGGTTTCTTGATGCAGTGTCTGACCGAGCTGCTTTTCTCGTACGACATCTGTAAAGTGGCTTTCTTGTCCTATTCTCCAAAAAAACGTTCTGCAGCGCCCAAGGACTCCTCGAGCCGACATAGGATGGCTGCGCTTCATTTCTTGCTCTATGACCTCATCACCTACGGCACCATCTCTGAGCCGACTGGAGAAGCCCACAAGCGAGTCATACTGTGCAACTGGGCAATGTCCCTGATTGTCGCGCTCTGCGTCGAGACCTCTAGCGCACCTGATCTGAAGGAGGTGTCTCCCGAGCTGATCTCCGTTCGCAAATTTGTTCTTGAGGCTGTCAACCGAGCCATCAAAGATCTGGCACCATCCGACACGATGGATGCGCGATATGGCAGGCTGCTGGCTCTGTCGGATCTTTGTAACAGACTACTCACAGTTCGCTTCAATACGGTGGTACGCAAGTCTCAGATCACAGAGGAGGGCCCCACGCACATCGCGAAGATCATGCTAGAGAAGAACTTTGTTTCGACACTCACCAATGCGCTTGCGGATGTCGACTTGAACTTTCCTAATGTCCGTGGAGTCGTCGCAGCTATCTTGAAGCCTCTCGAACTGCTGTAAGTCATTCTACGCACATACATTTCTAATAGCTGATCGTTCTTCTAGTTCAAAGATTGCGATCAAAATGAGTCGTACGTCGGGCAAGGGTAAACACGTCGTTGAAGGCAAAGAAGACACGGAGGATTCAGAACTGTCTGAAGAAGAAGAACCGGACGACGATGACGATGACGAAACGGATCGAGAAGAGACCCCCGATCTATACAGGAACTCGTCGCTCGGAATGTACGTCGTTTATTTTCCTACTTATCCTTTTTGTCTGACTTCCCGCATGGGTTTTTAGGTTCAGTGGAGTAAGCATGTGCAATACTCAAATCATGGTAAAAACTAATGGTGTTCATAGGAAATGGAAGAACACATGGAAGAGGACGAAATGGACGAAGATGAAGTCGACGATGATGATGACGTCGACATGGAATTCGGTGACGAGATAAGCGAGCACACATCGGATACCGAAGAGGAAGACGGCGGGGATGAGGATGAGGACCTCGAGAACGAAAGTGGTTCGGAAGAGGAAGCATGGCGGGACGTTGATGAGGAAGATGAAGATCTAGTTGAGAACGAGGATGAGCCTGTAGTAGACGGAGATGACGATGGCGATGAAGATGGCGACGAAAATCCGGGATGGGAGGTGAGCCACGTTCTACCTTACATAATCCGAACGCTAAATGCCTTCGCAGGGTGTCGAGGTCGGTCAAATTCCTCCCCATATCGTCGATAGCCCGGAAGATGAAGATGAGATTGCGGGTAAATATCATCCATTCGACTGTGTTCATGAAATTCAACTCATCAAACTCAGGAGATATTCCCATTTATCAAGAGGCAGATGAGGACGATGAGGACGATATCGGCTCAGATGAAGAGTGAGTTCTACATACGTCTCATTTCTAAACTCAACTGATTCGCCCTTCTTAGCCTCGGTGCTGAACTAGGGATCGTCGATGGCCATGACGGAGGCCCGACTATTCCTGGCGACGTTTTCGGTTTCCAAAACGAGATGCCAGATGGCATCCCAGATTTCTTGGAAAGTCATCCTGCAGGGGTTATATTCTCCCGTGGACCTAGAGGAGTCAGACGCTTGGACGGTAAGTTGATTTGCTTATTTCGTCGATGGGCCTGACTTTCTCTGACAGGAGATGAAGATGAGATATTCGGGCGAAGTCGCGCGCCCGTTCCGGCTGCAGACATTGTGACACATCCTTTGCTCCTCGAATCGGCATCTGGGTCATCACACGTCCCCACCGGTCAGGGTAGAGGGGTCAGACGATCGCAGCGAGGCATCTTCCCTGGTGATGGCCAAGATTTCATCCACGCCATCGAGGACATCATCGGCGGCGGTGCTGTGCATCTATTCCAACACATATTCAGTCGTCGTGATGGAGCTGCACCTGAAGCCGTTCGTTTGGATGTTCCGGCAGGGGCGCTCGTGAATCTGGAGCGTGGGTTACTAGGCCGCCGGACTGGCCCCGTCTCAGCATCGATTCGCATTGAGCGAGCTCCTCGTGCAGGGGAGGTCCGACCTGAAAGCCGACAATTCGATCCTCAGATCACTCTCCAACGTTGGTTAGAAGAAGGAAAGATCTTGCACGGAAAATTCTCCGCTGATCGATTCTTGAGAATCCCTAACCACATCATCCTGACCATGCTCCCCGCCGCGATCGAGAAGGCAAAAGAGGCAAGGATAGTTGAGCAAGAAGCAGCTGAGCGAGCGGAAGCGGAGGCAAGAGCTGCCGAGGCTGCTGCTGCAGAAAAGAAACAGCAGGAGGATGCGGAACGGGCTGCTCGCGAAGAGCAAGAGGCTATCGCTCGTCAGGCAGCTGAAGCCTCCGCCGCGGCTGAACTGGTCAACGGCCCTCCTACGACAGTTGCAGATGATGACACGGAAATGGCTGACGCGACAGCTGAAGTCCTACCTGAGTCATCGCATCTTGAGGTTCAAACAGCCTCCGAACCTACCATCGCCGACCAGGCCGTATCAGGCACCTCCACCGCTCCCGAGCGCGTCACAGTCATGATCCATGGTAGTCCAGTGGACATTACTGACACTGGGATCGATCCGACTTTCTTAGAGGCTCTACCTGACGATATGCGTGAAGAAGTTCTGAATCAACATGTTCGTGACCAAAGAGCGGCTCGAGTCGAGCGGCCGGCAGACTCGCAGATCAGCTCAGAGTTTCTCGATGCCTTGCCACCCGAGATCCGCGCAGAGATCCTCCAGCAGGAAAGAATCGAGCAGGCTAGGCGTCGTGCGGAGGAGTCTGCAGAGGTACAAGCGACGGATCCTGGGACCGCGGCGGAGATAGACCCGGCAAGTTTCATTGCAAGCCTCGACCCTCAACTACGACAAGATGTCTTGATGGAGCAGGACGAAGGATTCATACAGACGCTTCCTTCGCACATGATCGCAGAGGCTGGGATCTATCGAGAGAGAACTCCTCGCCGAGTCGCCAGTCGCTACCCAGGCGGACGTGCCGATGCCGCTCCTGCGTCTTCTGTTCGGAAACCACCACCTCCACGAGATGCCATCCAACTCTTGGATAAGGGTGGGATTGCCGTTTTGATTCGCTTACTCTTCTTCCCTCAAATTTCCAAGAAGAGCTCGTTGTTCAAGGTTCTTGTCAACCTATGTGAGAACTCAAAAACACGGACGGAGCTGTTCAACCTCCTTCTCAATATCTTGCAAGACGGGACAGGTGACCTAGCGTCCGTCGACCGCAGCTTTGCGCAAATGACATTCCGCAATTCGAAGGGTCCGACGCAAACGCCCAAATCTACCGGCAAGCAAAAGGCTGGGTCTGACTTCTTCTCCAGCTCCCTACCAATGTCACACCTTCCCAGTGAAGTCGTACCGGATCTCATCGCTCAACGATGCCTAGAGGCGTTGACCTTCATTGTCTCATCCAACGAACTCTCTTCTCTTTTCTTCCTTACGGAACACGAAGTCCCTGCTAGTTTCCGCAAAATTGCTTCGAGAAAAGGCAAGGGAAAAGAGAAACAGGCGCCTCAGACCCAATATCCCATTGTCCTTCTACTCAGCCTCTTAGATCGCGAGTCACTTCTCAAGACTCCGTCCATTCTGGAGTCCGTGGTCAGCTTGCTTGATACGGTCACTCGCCCGTTGACGAGCTTGAAGGATGCTCAACAGAAGGTAGGTGAGCCCTCAGCGAGCGTGTCGGCGGTTTCTGCGCCCGCACCAGCATCAGCACCAGTGTCAGCAACCTCTGGGCTTGCTATACCACCAGGGGAAACGATCGTGCTCGCAGCTCCGGAAAATAGCGCAGAAGCAGGTCAGTGCACAATTAAGTCGTTCGCGCGTGCACTCAATGTATATCATCTTTATCTCTCACAGATGCCGCTCCCGAACCACCGAAAGACTCCGTCACCCTCACAGGCGAGACCATGGAGGAGAAAATATTACTCGCGCATCCGCCCCAGATCTCACATTCTGTGCTTCGTCTCATCGTTAATATCTTGACTGTTGGCGAATGCGGCGCGAAGCCTTTCCACCACAGCCTATCCCTCATACAACATCTGTCGTATATCCCTGACGCTCGAGAGGTGATCGCTCAAGAACTCCGGGCTAAAACACAAGATTTCGGGCACAGTCTATATCAGGACTTGGATGAGCTAGCGAACGCGCTGCAAGGGTCTGAAGGAGATGTTCTAGCTTCCTCAGTAGCCTCGAAGTTTTCTTCGCCATCTTCTGACCAAGCCAAGCTCTTGCGGGTTTTAAAGACCATCGACTACATGTACTCTCCCAAGACAGCCACTACTAGCGAGACTGAGAAGAGTGACGACACCGAGAAGATCCAATCAATCTACGAGTCGTTCAGGTTCACTTCGTTATGGAAACGATTGGGCGACTGTCTCTCAATCATTGAGCAAAGACCAGAGATTGAGCATATAGCGACGGTCCTCTTGCCGCTCATCGAATCCCTGATGGTCGTCTGCAAATACGTTGGCTCGAGTTCAACGGGAACGGCAGCCCGCATCTTGCGAGCTGCCTCTTCACCAAAATCCCCAACGTCGGCCCGCGAGTCAATGGAGGACCTGTTCGTGACGTTCACGGACGCCCACCGCAAGGTGTTGAATGTCATGGTTCGCAACAATCCTTCTCTCATGAGCGGCTCGTTCTCTCTTCTCGTTCACAATCCTCGTGTGCTCGACTTCGACAACAAGCGGAATTATTTCAACCAGCAGCTTCGCCGACGCCCGCATACGCGCGAGCATCATGGGACGCTCCAGCTCAATGTCCGCAGGCAGCGTCTTTTCGAAGACAGCTTCCAATACTTCCACCGACGCAGCGGAGAACAGATCAAGTACGGCAAGCTCAGCGTGCGATTCTATGACGAGGAGGGTGTCGATGCTGGAGGGGTCACCCGCGAGTGGTTCCAGATCCTTGCCCGTCAGATGTTTGATCCAAACAATGCTCTGTTCGAGCCCTGTGCTGCTGACAGGTTGACATATCAACCGAACAAGGCGTCGTGGGTCAATCCGGAGCATCTGTCGTTCTTCAAATTCGTCGGACGCGTCATCGGCAAGGCGATATACGATGGACGGTTGCTTGATGCTTACTTCGCAAGGAGTCTATATAGGCAGATCTTAGGCAAACCAGTGGATTACAAGGATGTAGAGTGGATCGATCCAGAGTATTACAAGTCGCTCTGTTGGATATTAGAGAACGATCCGAGCCTTTTAGATCTGACGTTCAGTGTGGAGGGTGATGAGGTGTGTTTTTCCGCGGCTCATTGTATGACATGCATTGACCTTCTCAATCTCTCCTCAGTTTGGCGTCACGAAGATCGTCGACCTGAAGGAGAACGGTGCATCGATACCTGTGACCATGGCGAACAGACGGGAATTCGTGCAGCTTTCGGCTCAGTACCGTCTATACTCTTCGATCAAGGAACAGTTGGAGCACTTGTTGTCTGGCTTCTACGAGATCATCCCGAAGGATCTGGTCGCCATTGTAAGGGGTTTCCATTATACCTAATCTAGACTTTCTGACACTTGCTTCGCAGTTCAACGAACAGGAGCTCGAGCTCCTCATTTCTGGGACACCAGATATCGACGTGGACGAGTGGCGCGCAGCAACAGATTACAACGGGTACACCAGCTCCGATCCTGTGATAGTCTGGTGGTGGCGTGCTCTCAAATCGTTCAATCGGGATGAGAGAGCCAAGGTTTTGAGTTTCGCCACGGGCACTTCGCGGGTGCCTCTGAGCGGCTTCGGTGATCTGCAAGGCGTTCAGGGCGTTCAGCGTTTCTCGATCCATCGGGCGTACGGAGATTCGGATCGCTTGCCACAGGCCCACACTTGTGAGTCCCCTCGATGCTCCGCCAGATAACAACCTCTGACCTTGCATTCTTCTATAGGCTTTAATCAAATCGATCTTCCACAGTATTCGTCATATGAGATGTTGAGACAGCAGCTGCTTTTGGCTATCAACGAGGGCGGTGAAGGGTTTGGATTCGCATGAGACCGGGCAATGAAGCGGAAGTCATAACTAAAGCGTTCGTGGGTAGAAGATCTTGTAGGACTTGAAGTATAGCATGCATTGTAGTTTCGGTGATAATTCATTTCGCGCTTGACATCTACCTCGTTGTCCGTTGGCTGAAGACAGTGGGTGACTACTAGGCCTCCAGTGACAGTGTGATCATGCTACGTGACCTGCGGGACAGGCGTCACACTTGTTTGATTTTTCAAACGTTTTTCACGCCCATCATCTTGCCCTAGACCATCCCTTCCCCTCTCTTCTCTCCTACCTCCATCCTCCTTACCCTTCCCTGTAGGCCTTCCACTACAGACAAACCGCTTTATAGACGGCGCTCGTCTCCAGTGGACACAATTGCTTACCCCGAGCTTCCTTATAAGAAGACATCGGATCGTCTTGCCTGCAACGAATTTTTCCTTTTTCCTCTTCATCACATATGTCTCCTGTCGCCATCATTGAAATGGCCTCCTCCACGTTCTCCGCTCTGTTTGACTCGCTCCGTACGGCACCTACGGCTCCAGGTATGTATTTCCGAGTTTCAGATCCTCTGTCATCTCATCACGATTGGCGCACAGATGCCAAAGCCGCCGCCGACAAGCTCGCGCGAGAGGTTTCCAAACAAGGGCCTCAGTCCATATCGTGAGTCTTACAATCGTGAGTCTGCCAGTGACTGAACCTTCCTCATCCAGGGCCGGCGAAGTCATCCCTACGCTTCACAAGTTCGCTACAAACAAAAAATCGGGCTATGAGCGTGAATCCGCTGCCATCGCATTCCAAGCACTTGCGATTACTTTGGGCGCACCTGCTGGTCCCATCCTTCTTCCCTCATTGCCCGTCCTATATGAGCTGTACATGGACAAGGGCGATGTCGTCCGCCAGGCGGCTACTGCAGCGACGAAGGCGATCCTCAAACTTTTCCCACCTGAGTCCACTCACCTCGTCTTCCGAAAGTTAGAAAGCATATTAGAAGAGGGGAAATGGAGAACGAAGGTTGCGGCTCTCGATGCCATCAGGAGCTTCGTAAGTTCGGCGGGAGATGCGGTCGCCAACGAGTTGGGCACGACGCTGCCGAAAGTCGAGGCTGCTATGCATGATACAAAGTCAGAGGTGAGCATATGCTCCGTGAAGAAGAAGCAGATTTATATATCACCTCTCGATATCGCAGGTTTCATCCGCTGCAATCAAATGCGCTACGGCGCTGTGCACGACCCTTGCAAATGCGGATCTTGCACACCACATTCCCTCCCTCGTCAAATGCATGTCGGACCCCACCTCGGTCCCTGCCTGTATCAAATCACTTTCCAATAGTACTTTTGTCGCCGAGGTCACCTCTCCGGCTCTAGCCGTTCTTGTTCCCCTGCTCATGCGTGCCCTTAACGACCGAAGCATGGAAGTTCAACGCCGGTCGGTGGTTGTCATCGACAATCTCGTGAAACTTGTCCGTGACCCCAAGGTAGCCGCTACATATCTGAGCCCGCTTGTAGAGGGAGTGGAGAAGATTGCGAAAGGGGCTGCGTTTCCTGAAGTTCGTACTATTTGTCTGGTCCAGTTCTATCTACTTACTGTCCTACCCAGGTCCGTGCATTCGCCGAGGGAGCAGTGAACACTTTGGCCAAATCTGGAGCATCTGCTTCAGGTCCCCCTCCGGCCCATCGGGATGTCCAAGGAGAGACGGCCTCTGCTCTCGAAGTAATCCTTTCGCTTCTTCCTAGAGATTTAGTAGATACAACCATAAAACCCAGCAAGGCAGCCGAGCCTACCTTCGCTCTTGTTGCCGAGTTTGAGGCTTCTCTCGTTGCGAATCTCATCCATGACAACAAATTCACCGACAAGGCAACCTGGAATCGCTGCATTGGCGTGTACACTGGCCCTTGGCTGCCCAAGGATGGCCCAGATGGATCAGCATTTGCTGAGACAGTCCGAGAGCATCTATACGCGATCGAAAAGGTATTTGATTCAGTCCCTTCGCTCGACCCATCAACTTATTGATCGCAACAGGCCAAATATGCCCCAGTGCAGAACGGTGATTCTGAAGAAGGCGAGCTCCTATGCGACACCGTATTCTCGTTGGCCTATGGTGCTCTGTTGCTCCTTTCACATACGTCACTTCGTCTGTTCCGTGGACGCCGGTACGGCATCCTTGGAACGAACGGATCTGGCAAATCCACGCTCATGCGCCAGCTGCGGGATGGTAAGGTAGAGAACTTTCCGCCGCAGGATCAACTGCGCTGCGTGATGGTGGAGCACTCGCTGCAGGGCGAGAATACGTCTCATTCCGTCATCGACTTTGTCGCTTCCGGTATGTCTCACGGCGCTACTTCAACTTGACGTGCAATGACATTGGTGTAGACAAGGCTTTGGAAGGCATACCGCGGAGGAAGATTCGTGACCAGCTGTTAGAAGTTGGCTTCGATGATTCGCGGCAGGCTGAGATCGTTGGCGGCCTCTCTGGTGGTTGGAAGATGAAATTGGAGCTCGCGAGAGCGATGCTCTACAACGCCGATCTATTACTCCTTGATGAGGTCTGCTTCACTGCCCCGTCTTTTGCGAAGTTATCACTGACAACATTTTCCCCCCCAAAAGCCTACCAATCATGTACGTCACATACAAACGAACATCTTCCTACAACTTTGACAATTTTCTTCTTCTAGTTGGACCGCAATTCTGTAAAATGGCTCGAGCAGTATCTCATCGATCACAAAAACGTGACTTGTTTGATCATCAGTCACGACTCTGGGTACATTCTAGTCAAATACTTCATATACGTACGGTTAACAAATTCAATTTGAACAGATTTTTAGACAATGTAACAACAGATATCATACACTACGAAACCAAGAAGGTTGGAAACCGCTATTTTTTTCAGCTTCGTTCATTTTGGCTAACAACGCCCTCCCAGTTGGCGTACTATCCTGGAAACTTATCACACTTTGTCGCGACTCATCCGGAGGCCAAGTCCTACTATACTTTGGCCGCTACTTCGGTTAAATTCGCGTTCCCTCCCCCCGGCTCCCTGATGGGCGTCCGGAGCAATACCCGTGCGATCCTCAAGATGAGCAACTGTACTTTCACTTACCCGGGGAAGAGTACCCCAAACCTAATCGATGTGAGCTGTGCGCTCACATTGTCGAGGTAACACTTTTCTTCAATATCCTCGCCATCTGGTCTAAATTCCCTATTCAGTCGTGTAGGAGTCATCGGACCGAACGGTGCTGGAAAGTCAACTTTAATCAAGTTGCTCACCGTATGTCCCCGCCAAAATCATCCCGAAGGATAATTTATTCATTGATTCGCTTGTAGGGAGAGACGGAACCTCAGGAAGGAACTGTATATAAGCACCCTGCGCTGCGCATTGGATACGTGTCGCAACATGCCACCCATCATATTGGTATATCTTATCATATATGGTCTCATGTTGTGTATTGATCCCTTGTCATGCAGAGCGCCATTTAGAAAAGACACCTATCCAATACATTCAGTGGCGATTCCAAGACGGGCACGATCGTGAGTTTGGTTTGTCTTCCTCCAAATGCCATAGTATGCTCATCCTTGTCACAGGCGAGCTATTGGAAAAGGCCACTCGTGTCCTCACGGATGCGGATAAACAGCTTTTGGAGACCGAGTTCGTTGGCAAGAATGGAGCAAAACGGAAGCTTGAGGTTTGTCGATATAGCACAACCACCCTCACTCACGGTCGCTGACACGGACGTCTTTCAGATCATCATGGGTCGCCAAAAGCTGAAGAAGTCCTTCCAATACGAACTCAAATGGCGTGGACTAGACCACAAATTCAACACATGGATGCCACGCGACGAACTCCTGGCCAAGGGCTTTGGGAAGTTTGTTCAACAATTCGATGACCTGGAGTCTTCCAGAGAGGGTGCCGGTCAGCGAGAAACTTCGGCTCACATCGTCAGGAAGCATCTAGAAGACATTGGCCTGGATGGAGATATCGCACAGTATAATGAGATATCTGGACTGTCGGGGGGTACGCTCACTCTCACATCTATGATCGTGCCAATTCATAAGTCATTGCAGGTCAGAAAATCAAGCTGGTCATCGCCGCCTGCCTTTGGAATAACCCACAGGCAAGTGCTTCCACAGCTTGACCTTTATTAAACGCTAAAGCATCTATAGATCTGTGTCCTTGACGAGCCAAGTAATTTCTTGGATCGGGAGGCTCTCGGCGGGTTGGCTGTCGCTATCAGGGACTGGGCAGGTGCTGTCGTAAGTGTCTGTATATAGCACATCCATGTTCTTGTACTGACGAGCTGCAGGTCATTATTTCTCACAACAGTGAATTTGTTTCCGCCCTATGTGAGTCATCTTTCTTACTCATCTAAGCATTCTCGCTGACCATGTTCCAGGCCCGGAGATCTGGCAAATCGAGGCCGGCCGCATGACCCACAAGGGCAAAGTGGCTGTTGTGGAAGACGCTTTTTCCAATGTGAAGTCGCCGAAGGGCAGCGGCGCAAATACGCCCGCGCGATCCAGGGTTCAAACGCCTGCCGCTTCTACAGTCGCCTCTCCGGCTGTGAGTGGTGATGAAGCTGGTGGCGGCTCCCCTTCGGCTCCTATCAAGAAGAAAAAGAAGATGACGCGGAACCAGCAAAAGGCACAGGAAGAGAGGAGAAGGTTGAGGAAACTACACTGGCTGACCGTCGGTGGGCCTAGGCCGGAGGATACGGATGAGGATTAGAGATGGACGACCACTGTACTCACGCTGATTCAGAGGTATTGATTTATGACCTTTCATTGCCATCGCTATCGTGATCCAAATAGATTGATTGCGAGATCGTAATAGATAGGTACCCGCTACGCCATTCATTTGCGCCTATTCCTTTAGAGTATGTATTTTCGTGATCGCCATGCACATCGTGTACACCCAAGCGTAGCTAGACTTTGCACCTCGGGGCTACAACTGCCAAACCGGAGTGATCATGGAGCGGGGCGGGAAGTTGATCGATCGAGGCAAACACATACCGTGTAGTGTTGGTCAGTAAATGGACGAAGGCGGTGCCAGGTGCGTGCATGAGGTGCGGTTCATGACACCCGTGTAGACGTCAAGCACCCAGAGTCTGGTTGCGCGCAGCACGCCGCGACAACGGCATATGCATTTCGAGTCTGGGAAGCCGGACATGAAGCGCTGCGTTGCGCACCCAGAACACATGTCTCGAGACTGACATGCGTATTCAGGGCGTCTGAGCTCTGTCAGAAGACGACCTTCCATTGAGGTCTGGTAAGTTGTAAACGAACACTACAGTTGCCATACCTGGAAGGTACGCATTGCCGCGTTTTTGCTTGTTTTTTGCACTGGAAAGCTTATCGACCCGATCTCTTGGCTTGCACCGTATTATTCTGAAAACATTCGACGGTTGGAATACATAGGCACTTGGGCCGAGGAGCTGTCTACGAAAGCGAAAGCGTATCGGACACGCTGTTCACAACTTCACTACAGGACAGTTGAGTCCATTCAGACGTTCGGGCCTCAATTGAAATTATCTGATGCCTTTCTTCGATGCGCTCAGAATTCATGATCCCTTTTTCAAACAGAATGGGCGCCTTTAACAACGATAGCAGACCGATTTAATGGCCGAGAGCGTTCAAGCCCCATTTCCTCAGAAGACCAATACGTGTTCAGGAATCGTGGCCCGTAATTGATTCATTGGACAATTCGCTTTCCTGACTCAGTCGGAGCTCCGCTGCCGAACACTGCGCGCCACGGTCCATCCACCTGCCGCACGTGGGCGAAGGACCAAAATTAAAAGCCTATGCCCCAAACAAGCCGCTCAAGAGTTGATGAAAATGAAATTCAGCTCGACGCCCACCGCGATAGGCCGTCGCGGACGACTGATAATCTCAATCTCCCCTCCCTGTGATTAATGAACCAGGCGTTCATTTCCGGCCCTGACCTTATCCTCGACGGTCGGTCTATCGTAAAAATGCGCCGGTCGGTCCATGATGCCTTTATAAACAAAACGACTACGTGAGGTAGCCTTGGTCATTCGATCCCCGTTACCCCAACAACTTCAGACAGGGTAGGAGGGAAGAATCGACGCCGATCGGAATGGGCTGACGTCCAGCGGCTCACAGTATGGCACGTACAATCGATCGGGATGCCCCTTGAACTACTTAGACGGAACCCTGTATTATAAATTAGATGACATACAAAGGTAGAGTGCCGAGTAAGGATGAGACATGTAGATAGATGCTAAAAACATAGTAGTATGTAATGATAATGTCTTCGTCCGTCAAGAAGTGCAAAAGGAGAACAAAGTACGAGCCCGTGATGAGATAGATACAGAGTGCCAGTACATATACAGCATAAGTATCGGCAGATCCGCAGGAGTGTACCGGGAGCTGCCGAACCGACATTAATCGAATACGTCCAAAATGGATTATGAGGGGTATATGGATCATATGGAGACGAAGTCTAACGCAAGAAATAATCATCAAGAAACTCGAAGGCCAGCTCCGGAACGATGAGAAGGGGCCTACGACTTCGGCGACACGTAACATCGATTAATATCCACCGCGACTGAACCACTTGCGAGGGTCCATACTTCTCCCACCGGGTGGGGAAGGCGATTTCCGTGTAGAGATAGTGGGTGGAGGAGAGCGTGACGAATAGTGTGTTCCGGAGGAACTGGCCATCGAATGAGGGCTGACGACAGTTGGGCTCGTGTCGTACACATGCGGCGGCGACGGCATCAGAGGGGGATTCGGTGGGATAGAAGTCGTCGTAGGAGTGGATGGATTGCCTTGGCGTCCACCCGTCCGCATTGATTGGCGCTTATTTTGGAACCTGAGAATGGATGAGAACGCGCCCCGGGCTAGATGGAATGCACTAACCAGATTTGCACGCTCCGTGCTGACATATCCAGCCTCTTTGCGAGGTCTGCGCGCTCCTCAGTGGATGGGAATGCCGTGCGGGCGTAGACATCGTTGAGGATCTTTAGTTGGTGGGGGTCTGCGCGCTTGCGCTTTTTCTTGATCGTCGGCTCCGCGGAGCTCTCGGCGGTGTCGTAGTCGATGGGAGACATGACGGGCGGGCCGCGGGAATAGGGCAAAGATGCAACGTTCCTAGAGGAGACGGTGCGTTCGACGGAAGGGTGGCCCATTTGCATGTGATGATGCTGGGAGGCCACGGGCTGCCCATGTGCCATCATGCGGCTGCCGTTGGGATCAGTGGGGTACGTGCTCGTCGCCACGGGCTGGTACTGAGTGTATTGGGTGGGATAGGCGGCCTGCGGGGAGCGGACGGT
The DNA here is from genome assembly GCA_039111635.1 of Heterobasidion occidentale. Classification (NCBI taxonomy): domain Eukaryota; kingdom Fungi; phylum Basidiomycota; class Agaricomycetes; order Russulales; family Bondarzewiaceae; genus Heterobasidion; species Heterobasidion occidentale. Next base: position 702,374 of record JBCAQO010000006.1, read on the forward strand.
GCTGTGCGAGGTCATCGCCTGGGGGCTGGATGTAGGCTGGGGATAGTATGATGCGCTCTGGGCCTGCCATCGATCATCTCGGACGGGTTGGTGCGCATGGCTAGGGATGTGTCGATGATGGTCAGCGGGAATCGGGGGCGAGGTTCGAGAAGGGTAGGTGGTGTACGCCTGCTGCGCGGCGTATCTCGGGTCGGGTTGCTGTTGATACATCGAGTATTGCGACGCTTGATGCTGTTGGGAAGGCGCTTGGTCTTGGGCAGCGTCAGTCACATTCCCAGACGCGGAGGAGAGGACGGGCGACTTACAAGGGTAGGAAGCGTATCCGGCGTCGTACGGTTGAGGATGGCGCTGTTGCGTGTAATGACTGGCATACGTGGAAGGAGCTACGTCGGTAGACTTCAGATCTGAGTTGATGTACATCGAGTTGACATAAGAAAACAAACCTGGGGAATGAGAGGTTGGAAAGGCTAAAGTGAGAGGGGGCAGTATAGTACGCCTACCCTGTTCCGGCACAGACGAACCACTCTGAGTGTCGCCTCTTGTAGGGCTCTTGCTCTGCAATCTTCCAGAATTAGGGTAATAGTAAGTGTTGTCCCGGGGAGTGGACATGACTGGTAAATGGAGAAGGCGAAGAATAATATTAGGGATGAGCAAGCGGATCCCGTCGATTAAGTACTGGACTACACGCGTGCATGGAGTGGTGCCAAAAGGGTCAGTGCGGAGCGAGGTGATGGGACTAAGCAGAGCCCGAGGGCATCGAGGACGTTCAGCAGGCAGCCACGAGGGAACGCGCAAGGGCAGGGGATCGCGAGTGTGCAATTCGTTTTCTTGACAGGGAGGCGGTGTGGGGGCTGTGGTGAGGGAGAGAAGGCAGGCCTCTTGCTTTCCAAAATACTTCCGGGGCGCGACCCCCCGTCACTTTCGCGGAGCTTGGCCATGACGCTGGTGTTGTTCGAAGGCACAAGGATTCTAGATCTCCGGCCAGGCGCGTGGGGAGTGACATTCGTCGACCGTTCCTCGACAGTAGTCTGGGAAGTTCGTTTGGTGCTCACCCCCTGCAGAGACGGGAACTCGCAGCGAGCCAGGATCGGTCGTCAATGGACGGATATTAATAGGCCAGCCACGACTCCGCCACGAGCAAGTGGCCAAGCAGGTCACCAGCATTTAACTAGGGTTTGCCGAGGAAAGCTGGCTGCGTTTGTACCTGGATTTGGGGTGAAATCACAAGACGAAACACCTCGTCGATATTAGTGCAGACAAAAGAATGTCATTTGATATGACGCGGTCACGGCTGTAACGTGGGCAGAGCTGTTTCAGCTTGAAGGGGGCGACCGGTTTGGATATCATATTTTCAAGATGTGGCGTTGCTCGGACTCGGAGCTCGGGAGGGGCTCGAGAGGGGAATTGTGCGAGGAGGAGAGAACACGTGGAGAGCACGTGAAATGACGCAGACTGGATTGGGACGGCGCCGGACGTGTGCAACCGCTTGCCGAGCCTCCTCCCGCCTGCAGGCGAGCATCATGGCAAACCCGGCGTGGAGACCCCTCCCAACTCCTCCCACAACTCCTCCCCTTAACTATCATGATGGTGCCGAACGAGAACGAGTATACCCCAATCATCATCCCCAGTTCACCCTTCCCACTCCTAATTATGACCAGCCTCCGACCACCTTACGTGGAGGAACCCTCCTTCACAAAGGCTTTTACGATCTGCTCGCCTTTATTCCGACCCCATCGCCCTCGCGCTTGCTCTGGGGCGCAGAGCCGAGGGCTCAAGCCGTGGCTGGGCCGAGATACGAGGATCTGCCCTCCCGTAACGATCCACCTCCGAGGCCTCCTGCATCTGTCGCCACGCCCCCGACCAGTCCCGCGCTCCCAAAGAAGGCCAGGAGGATCAGCAAGGACATGGTTTCCAAGCCTATGGGCTTCGTGTGCGTGCTCCAATAGACGTACATTCCCCGTCTCATTCCATCTGTTATACAGCCACTTAGTGCATGCATCGGACGCCGATCAGGCCGAGGCTCTTCTCACTCGCTGGGGTCCGGATGGTCTGGGAAAGTTAGGAGGTGAGATCTTAAAAACGTGCCCAGTCAGTACGCCGCCCAACGCACGCCCGCATTCTGCCAGATCCACGCTGGGCCAATCCCATCAAGGACAGAGTACGAGAGAACAATCAAGCTCGTGCCGTCAATGAGGTCGTCAACGCCCTCAAGCCCTCGCAGGGCAGTAAGACTGAGAATGGCAATTCGCCTCTCCGAGTCGTCAACGGCATCAGCACGCCCACGACATCGTCGGTGATGACCACTGCTGCGCGAGAGAACGTCCGAATCTCACCCATCGATGGTCTCCCGGGCCGCCCAGGAAATTCTACTATTCGATGGGGCGGCGGACTGTCCGCTCACCCAGAGTTGGCCCACGAAGATGACCCTGCTGCAGTCAGTCATGCTCCTGTCTCTGCACCCCCGCCTAGGACCATCAACCCGTCCCTGGCCACGCTGGAGAAAGCGGTCTCTGCCAGAATATATTTTGAAAACCTTTATTTCCCCCTCTTCCGCCACCCGCCTTCTCGAGAACAAAGAAGGCTTGCCATGGAGCGGGACATGCTGAGCATGGGCTTCTCAGAAGATCAAAAAGAGGAGCTTCGCCGTCGCTGGATCCAGAATGAAACAGATTACCTCCGCGAGAAGAGACGCAAGGTCGACGTCAGCGCGTTCATCAAGTTGAAGACGATTGGACACGGTGAGCTTCGTCGAGTCGATGATCGCATCCCTCTCCTTGACTTCGTGATCCCTTCCGTGTCTCAGGCGCCTTTGGTGTCGTTTCACTCGTGAAGGAGCGATCTACTGGCCAACTTTACGCGATGAAACAGGTGATTCATTTTCCCGCTTGGTCGTGGCATTCTTCTGAAGCCCGTGTCCAAGTGTTAATCATTCTCCACAGTTGCGTAAGACCGATATGCTTCGCAAGGGACAAGAAGGTCACGTACGGGCAGAACGCGACGTTCTCAAGTCCGCGTCCCTAGTCAGCTCTCCAGGGGGAGCAGAGTGGATTGTCAGGATGCATTACAGCTTCCAGGATCGCGATAATCTTTATCTGGTAGGTCCCCACGATAATCATACCCTGTCCCGTGGTTGTGTGGTTGCTGATCGCGCTCCTGATTTCATATCGGATAGGTACTTGAGTATATGGGCGGCGGAGACCTTCTTAATCTACTGATCGAGCGGGATGTCTTTCCGGAAGATTTCACCCGTTTCTACGTCGCAGAGGTCTGTATATGGCCATTGGCTCGGCGGGCAGGGTTGTCGTTGACCGCTTCCATTTCAGATGGTTCTGGCGATTGAGTCTTGTCACAAGCATGGGTTCATCCATCGTGATATTAAACCAGACGTAAGTGCGGTTTCTCGCGGGCGCCTTGGAGGGGAATGCCGATGTTCGTCATCACTAGAACTTTTTGTTCGATCCTGAGGGCCATATCAGGCTGAGCGATTTTGGACTTGCGTAAGTGATGGCCTTAAAAACCGATGTTCCAAAGCTTATCGTCTTCGTCTGACTGGGTCTGAAGGACGGATCTTCACTGGGCACATGATACCTCTTGTCTGTCGTTTAGGTCTTTTGTTGATGGGCGACGGAACTCACCGTCCCTTCACAGATTATGAACAACAGAGGCTCCACCTGCTGCGCAAGCACGGTATCGATCTAGAAGATAGCACGCTAGGGGATGGAACACGTACTAAGCGGTTGGACCGCAAAGACTTTGACTTGCTGATGAAAGGTAGTGGCAATGGCGGCATCTTTACTTGGAGAGAAAAGAACCGCAGAAAGGTATGCGCGCCCCGTGTAGCGTCCGATCTACCTCCTGAAATAAAGCCCTATTTTCTCTCCGAGAAAGCTCGCCTACTCTGTGTATGTCTTCCATTCCACTTTGTCTTCCTGCATGCTCATCGCAAGCACAGGTGTGGTACCAATTCGTACAGTAAGTGGCCGCTGATCGGTGACCATTGCCGGACTGTACCTGACCATCATGACAGTGTCTCCTGAAGTCATTCGGGGGCAAGGCTATTCCTATTCGTGTGACTGGTGGAGTCTAGGTGTCATCATGTTCGAGTGTCTGTACGGGTACGTGATCCTTGACCTAGATCGAGTGCTGCTGACGGACTTTGGCACACGCATAGCTTTCCGCCGTTCGTCAGCAATTCGGTAAGCTGCATGTCTTGAGGCTACATCAACCTCGCGTTGATCCCATTTCGCCCTCGCGCATTGCTTGATGGACTGCTCGTTTTTACCTGCCGTGCCATATTGCAGCGCCACGTAACCAGACAGAAGATCTTGAACTGGAAACAGTCTCTTCGCTTTCCCTCTCGGCCGCGCGTTTCCCATGAAGCCGTTGACCTCATGCAACAGCTCTTGTGCGAGCCCGAAGATCGCCTGGGGTTTCAAGCCTCACTCGCCGTCACCAGACCCAACTCGACGATCGTACAAACGCGACGGAGCGGCCTCATGGGGGTCTCCGGCTCTGCTGATGGAGCCGAACTCATCAAAGTACGCAAGCCACGACTTTCTTTGGATCTCAGATGTCAACAATGATTTGATGTCTGCCTTCGTTTCTCTGTCAGGCGCACCCGTGGTTCCGCGGCATTGACTGGGCAAATATGCACCGTTATACTGCGCCGTATCGCCCGGACCTGCGTAATCCCGCAGACACGAAGCATTTCGACGACGACATCCCTGCAGAGGTGCGCTGCAAGTCTTCTTCGATCTTATCTTGCCCATTGTCTGAGCGCCTGGTGTAGCCGCTCGCACCCGCCAACGGGGCTCCGCCGGACGCCACCCGAGATCCGCTGTTGCGTGACAAGGTGCACGGGGCACAAATTATGGACGTGCGCAAGGCACTTGCTTTTGCAGGGTTTACGCACAAGAGCCCGCGCGCTGTCAGTTACGTGCGTGCGGACAAGGCGTTTAACCCTGAGCCTGATTCTTACGGCGCGGAGGAAGAACCCGAACGCGGACGCTCGACGGTACGCGGGAGCCGCGAAGTTGGAAAGGGACGTGCCATTTCGATGTGATCTTCTATTGGCAAGTGGACGACCGGCTTCGAAGATGAATTGTGATGACATCTTATGACGACAGTCCGAAGAAACAGGAACCTGAGGAGTGTGTTGTTAACACGTGTACGAATTGTTAGTCGGGTGCAGTCCTTCGGATGCACACACAAGCGCCCTTATTCTTGCTGCTCCCATCATGGTTGTTCGCCTGCTGGTTTCTTTATTCACCGAGTTCGCTTCTCGAGAGGCTTTTAATATTTTATATCTATAGGACTTATCCCATTTATGCGATACCATTTATTCGACGCTTTCCTCAACTTGGCCTGTACGACTCAAGTGTCTTGATTTTTTTTATTGGTTTCCCCAGACCATACCAGTCCCGTCTTATTTTTTGAGATTTGCATCTACTCATAACTGGGGAGAACTCGCTCCCCGATCACTTTTGGGGCATTGGAGCACGTTTGCACGGTGGCTATGCCGGGGCCGAAAGGAGCCACACAAGACGTTTCAAGTTCGATTGGTCGAGGCAACGCTTCTGTGTGTCGCTGGCAGAGAACGCGAATCCAGTCTGGTGCTTGCCCCCCTCCCCCACGAGTTGCCGTTGCCTTGGGAAGCCCAACCGGTAGTGCCATATGGGTCGTGGCCCGACTTTTTCGAAGTCCTACGCCACGTTCAGATGAATAGCGGCGCGTGGCCCTGCTCGTGGAGGTGAGCTCCCTACTTAAGGCAGCTCTCCGGCGCAGCGCTCTGCAGCGTTGCCCGAGACATAGGGGCTACCTCTTCTTGAGTCGCGCAGCTGGCCAATCGACGGGTCGACAGATCTGAGGCCTGTGGCCTTGAGGTCTGCCCCCGTTTGTGTTTACCGCGCGCGCGCGTGCCGCTTTTGCGGGCGCGTGGGGGCGGAAATCTAACACCCGTACACTCTCACCTCCGATCGGGTCGTGCGGAAACGACTTCGTGGGTTCAGGCTGGAGAGCCGTATGCGAGATTCTCATCTGGGGAGAAGCAGACAGTGAGTCGGGCTGTGTTCACCTTCGACCCTGCTATTCGATCGACTTCTCCTGGAAACCCTTTCCAAATCGAGCAACGACGATCTTCCGTCGAGAGTTGGCGCATAGGAACCCAATGGAGGTAGACGTCTGCGCTGTCATCAAGTATAACGTAGGTTCGCGCGCCGCAGCGCCTATGAGACGACAGGCCAGGTTCTCTGAGATTGAACCAGGCAGGGCGAGGCCGTCCAGCATATGAGCTGGCCTCTACTTGACGTTTTGTCCGCTGCGAAAGGTGGCCGTTGTTACTTACGGGTGTTCCCGCGCCACCGTATTACTTGCAGAAGTACGCCGTCCGTGAAGACTGAGGAATATGGCAGTCCTCGCTGGCCTTGCTATTACATACCAAGAAAGAAAGAAGATTTCCGCTCGCACTTCGATGTTCGAGCAAATAAGAGCATCGTCCTCGATAACGATATTGCCTGCGGTAAAAGCGGGTCAGAAGCTTCATTCCTTGGAAACAATACGGAGGTATGAGCCCTGCAGGGGCAACTTCGTCCCTCTCCCGATGTCTTCGACAAAGCTTGTGATGGATTCAATAGCGAATTATAGCTGAGTCAAACGGTTCAGATTAGGGACAATCTTGATGTAAAATACTCTTGCTAATGTCCGTCTTTACCATGCAGGTGTCGCTGATGAGATCGGATTCCAAACGACTCAGAATGCGATCGTAATGTGCGAGATACTATTTGGAAGAGCCTAGAAACAGTTGAATCTCCGCCTTGAGAACAAAATAGCTTCATGGGCCAAGCGGGCTTTCAATGGCCACGGCGTGTTTTCGTCGGAGTCGTTACAGTCAGAAAAGCCGAGCCGGCTCTACACTGTGGGGCCCTTGACGGAGCTTAGTGGAGCAGCGGATTTTGGATTGACCGGCTGTGTCCGAGCCTAAGGACAGAAAGACAACAAGGGTGCCACGGTAAACCATGTTGCTAGGGTTCCCGATTAACCATTGAATAAGGTTAAGTCTGGAGAAGACGGCTACTGACCGCCATATGTCCCATTATGGATACAGCGGTATACTACAAACAACCTCTACCTTTCAGTAGTTCGACTGCAAAAACGCGATCCTCTATCCTTTGGGCCCTGTTTCAAGCTTACTTTCTCATTAATGCCTCATGATTACGATGTCGTTCAACCAACTTCTCCAGACGAAAAAGATGCTTGGACAGGAAGCGCAGCACAGGACAGCTACGGCCTAGAAGCCGTGGATTCCCTTTCTTACCAGTCTCATCTTCCTCTGAACCAGTCGCAGCCCGTTAGAGATGTATACCCACTCCGCCGGCCTCAAGCTCAGGACAGTGGAAGTCACTCTCGTATCATCGAAATGCCTCCCACCAACGTGCCAAACGAGTATGATGGTGGACCTTCTTCGCCATCTGGAGGGAGACCACCCATCCGACCATTCCGTCGCTTTGATGGTGATTCAGGCTCTAGATCAAGCAGGAGCGGAAGCTGGGATCTATTGGCAGGCGTTCGAAAATTTGAACATTCCTACGACCGTTTCGATTCTCGCAATGCTAGCGAGACGCATCTCGCCTTCGCCGAAGGCGACCTACCGAAAAACAGAGTGTGTGACAAATTCTTTCGCTCTTCCGTATAAACTCTTGACGTGGAAAGGCTCAACGATTCATGCGCGTCTAGTTCACTCGATTCTACAATTACCTCCTGAACGTATCAATTGTCTCACGATGGACACTGTTCATCATACCTGGTTTAGCGATTCTCTGGATACCTGGCATCCTTGGTCTTACGGAGTTTCCGGACGCCACGGTTCGTTTAATTTCTACAATCGAAATGAATCTAGGACACACGTTCATGTCATTGAAATTAGATATGGGGGGTCAAGTTACTTTGGTGGAGCATATGGCTTAGTGTTGCGTGGGGAGGTGCGTGCCGCGTGAGATGTATGATTTGCTTCGATGTATCACTTAATCTTGTCTGCGGCCTATAGGCTGGTGGGGCTGTCTGGCGGCAGCGTGGGTTTTCCGCATTTTCCCGAGCTTGCCTTAATCATTGAAGACTATTATTCACAGGATGCTGCTCCCTCGAATTGCGCGCTACACGGTAGGCATTGTTGCGGTCGGAAGTCGGCGATATATCGATTGGCTTGAGGTTCTTCACCGGTATGTAGGTAATTTTACGGCCGTCTCCATTCTCTCCATGTCATTTGGCATCATAACTTGCGGGAACGAGTGTTAATGACGCCCATGATCCTGACACAGCTACGTCGCGCTATCTGCGTGGTCGCTTACTATATGGATTGTCTGGGGCCCCCTCATCGATACGCGTGTTGAGAAAGGCACCAGCAGCAAGAGCGTATCAATCATTGCGCTGATCTATAAACTACTTTTCGGCCTCCTTCTGTGCACCGCGTTGCTCCTGTTCGAGAAGTTTTCGATACAGTGGATCGCGGGTAAATTCCACGAGCGGTCATATGCAGGTTCGTCGGCTCATTCTTTTCTCACATCTCTGTCATTTCGGGGTCTGCGGGCTTTCCCTACCCGTTGACATGCATCATGTCTAATGCCTTCACACTGCTCTTCTTTTCCTATTCACCCTATGAGTTGTGGACCCCAAATGCCTCGATTGCCCCTGTGATACTCACGTACACGTTCCCCCTTCTCACCATAGAACGCATTTCTGATCAGAAATTCGCTGTCAAGACGCTCGCCACGCTGTACCGTCACTCCAACGATATTCCTGGTCGATCTGACACTCTCCGAGCTACCCGTGGGACGGATAAGCGCGCCACGCTCAACCCCAAGAAATTTTTCAAGCGTGCCATCAAAGGTGTCCGCTTTGCGGCCACGACTACGACTACAGCACTGGGCAATGTAGCATCCGAGATTGCAGGAAGGTGTGTGCACGATAGGAGCTGGTTCTGAAGCCCCGCTGATGGTTCCCAAACTTGCAGCTCTGTCCTGCAGCCGAATTCTCCACAGGCGATGGTGCAGACTGCCCTTGCGTCGTCGAATAAGACTAGGATGGTCCGTTATGAGTCCCTCCACATTGCGATCAACGGTATCACTGAAGAGACCATGTTAGCTCGCCCGGCGTTTGTTCCTATCGTTCGTTAGGCCAGGCTACGATTACCTTGTAGTCGATAACATCGCCCGATTTTTCCCCACATATCCAGACGCACAAGTCGCTTTCGCGATATTTGACAAGGACGGCAATGGGGATACCACGATGGAGGAGTTGGAGATGTCTTGCCTAGAGTTCCATCGGGAGCAGCTCTCCATTGAACACTCGATGCGAGATTTGGACAGTGCGGTTGGACGCCTTGACAATATATTGATGAGCGTATATGTCGTCGTTGCAATACTCATCTTTGCGGTGGCTTTGGTAAATCATCTCGCAGTGTGGATCGGTTTGGTCTGAATTAACACCCTTGTAGGAAGCGCAAGTTGCAACGTTGATCACTGGAGGAGGCAGTCTCATACTTGGTATCGTGTCTCATCTGTTGTGTTTGCGGCCCAGACTGACTATTTTCAGGTCTAAGTTGGCTTATCGGCGGAAGCCTCTCTGACGTACTCACAAGCATCATCTTCCTATTCATTCGGCACCCCTTCGACGTGGGTGACCGAGTTACCCTTGGAGAGCACGGAAGCTTCACTGTGAAGGAGATCAGGCTGCTTAGCACAGTCTTCCTCGACGGAAATAACACGGTGGTCCAGGCTCCAAACACGGTTCTAAACACTTTGGTGCGCCGGCCGATATCTGTCTCCTAAATATGCTAACGTTCACCGTATCGATCGCAGTTCATCCAAAATATCCGTCGTAGCCCGCAGGTCTGTTCGCTCGTCAGTTTTGGACGCTTAGACCTAAATCTTGGCTTTACAGATGTCGGAGTCCTTCAAGTTCGACGTCCACTTCTCGACGTCCTTTGAGAAGATCGAAGCGCTTCGCCAGAAAATGCTGGACTTTGTCACAGTAGAGCGGAGAGACTTCCTTCCTCAATTCGACGTGGTTATCGTGGGTAAGAAATGAATCTTTTCATGACCACGCTCTTCACTCAGCTACTCGATAGACTTACCAGGGCAGGAGAAGATGACTCTTACGGCTGATATCATGTACAAGAGTAACTGGCAACAGGGTGCCATCACAGGTGCGCCTCGGCCTCTTATTACTTTTTCCGCAGCACATCATTGAGCGGTCTTTGCTCTAGCCAAACGTCGTAATAAATGGATCACTGCGCTCAAAACTGCTCTGGCCGAAGTGTCTATTTACGGACCCAAGGGCAACCCAGATGCTACAGAAAAGCCGAAGCAATATACCCTTGTACCGTGGGAAACTGTCAAGCAGGAAGAAAACAGGAACACCCAGGGGGCCGTTGCGGGCGCGAATCCAAGCCGAGGCCCAGTGGCTCCATCCATGCCGATTGGAGGATGGAACCTAACAAGTAACGATACCGTTCTCAGTGTGTTACTATTTCACCCCGTTGGTGTTCCAGCATCCTCTGACGGTCGTTGACCCCTGTTTTTGTTTCCAGTGGCAGGCTCCGGAGACATATTCGATGAAGCCGCGGAGGTGAGCATTCAACCAATTTCCCCACCGTATTGATCTCCCTTTCTCCTTCTCCCGACTTCTCTCCATCCTCTGTCCGAGCGTCCGAGGACTGCTCTATTTTCCCAATGCGCACGCGACGATTACTTCGTGCTGATCACGGCAATGTACTTGCACAGTTCTCAAGTGAAACCCCGCAAGGCGCCCTCGGCTCGGATGTGCGCGACGGCATGCGCCATCGGCCGAATGAAACGCCGCGGATGCCGTCGGCCGTCGGTACGCCCTCGGCACTTCGTCACGTTACCGAAGAGATTGAGATGGAGCAGAGGGATGTGTCCTGAGCGGAGACGGAATCGATGTTGAACGTCAAGAGCACACGTCTTTGAATTGCTGGATTTCAGTTGGAGTATAGGGCGGGGATAGCTATACGTTGATGGAACGCCAAATATGGGGCTGCCGCACCCTCCTGGAGTGATTAACGATATTGATTTTGTGTAGTCATACATATACGCTGGATGCTGGTGCGATCTATGCTTTGATAATTCAATTCCTTGATGGAGCTTAAGATAAATCTGCCCTTTCAAAGTCACTTGTAATTCATCACATGTGAGGACATGGAACTACCCCGCTACTCGAGGCCACTCGCAGCGCCATCAGATGAGACAAGCGGCCTGACAGTCTGACTGTTGGATAAAGCAGGTGATCGAGTGGAAAATCTAATCGTCATCGTCGGCGAGCATGTCAAGCATCAGTTCACGACTGAGAGAATACAATGCGTTCCCAACCAAAGCCTGGTGAATCGGGAATCAAAGACAAAACAAAGAGAAGCGTACATAACGCACGTACAAACACATTGATCACACATTCCACCCGCTCGCTTGCTGCTGGGGACTACCCCACCCTGTCCTCTGCGGGCTCGTACTGCCCCAACCTCCTGCACCGGAAGCTGGACCCGGACCCGAATTAGGACCCGACGCTGACCCTGGACTACCCGACGCTCCATACGCCCACCCACCAGCTGGACTACCTCCCCATGCACCACCTCCGGCATTCCATCCTCCGGTAGCTCCCCCATTGCCTCCACCGCTCGCACCACCCCATCCGCCGGCGCCAGGCGACGAACTGGCGCCCCATCCGCCCCCAGGAACACCGTTGGTACCCGTCCCATTCTGTTGAGTCGGAGCGAGCTGTTGGTCGACACTGGGAAGACTGTCTGATTTTAGCCCAAGAATGAGATTGGCGAGCTTCAGCTGCAGATCGGCCAGTCCCTATGATGTGATCCGCCCCAGCACGGAGATTACAAGTTCGAGGAGCCGAAGATAGCGCGATTCGAGACGGTGCAGAGTGAACATACGTCATCGGATGAAGACCACTGGACGGACCTTCATGACCACCTCTTGTGGCCCCAAACTGCCATCTGTCTCTACCTCCATATAGAACTTATTGGGTTTGGCATTATAGTCGAATAGCTCATCATCCCGAGGCGGCTCTTCCTCTTTTGCGTTTTCGCTCAACGGCCACTCGTCCTTGATATCGGTTTCATACCAGTAGGATGTATGCCGCAGCCTATTATGAGGGTCATACTCGAAGGAGACAGCAGAACACGGAGACCATTTAGCGTGTTCCTTAGCTATGCCCTATGGAGAGACAACACATGGGGAACAAGAGTGCATTGTGACATCGATGAATAAATGGAGGATGGAGACGGAACGAATGTAAGACGGACCTTTTTGGCTACACAGCGCACTTTGAGCTCCTGTCCTTTTCGTATTTTGCCTATCAATACTGGATTGTCGCCGCCTGAGGGGTGACATGTCGTCAGCAAGAGGTTGAATCGGCGACCGGTCAAAACGCACCTTTCCCCACCGGTTCTCCAAAGTTTTTAGACCGCTTCGACAACTCTTCACCGGCCGGCTCCTCATCCTCGAACTCCGCCACAACATCCAGGTGATTGGTCGTTATATCCATTGTCCTATTGTCACTACATGAGACATGCAGCAACAGTGTTATCGAGCAGTTTTGGCAGGATCGTGCACACGTGCAATCCTTGTGTTTGTGGGGTCAGAAAAACGTAGAAGTTGACGAGACAAATGACACACTCTGTTGTAACGAATTGCCTCATCACAGTTCGTGCTAACGAGTGGGATCATGCCTAGCCGATGTGCGATGAACTCGTCAGGCAAAACTGTTGTGTTGGCATGGATTTCAACCATGTCGATGGCTGGACAAAGCTGAGGCGTCACGACACGACTCTTCCTCCACACCAAAGAGAATTGAAGGACACTGACCGACAGTAGGGATATCTGCCATCATGACTCTCCGCATCGAGTTGGCCAGTCTAGCACAATGTTAGACGCTTATTCCGCACGGGCGGCCAGGAGACATACGCAAGGTCTGCATTTTCAAGGACAAAATTGACGCGATCGTTCTGGAGGTCGCGTATACGGACGGTAGGCTCGAGGATGTCGTTGGTCTGCATTTCAAGTCAGAGAAGACTGGTGGCTCATTTCCATCCCCGATCCCCGAACATAGCATCCTCCCACGTGACGTCTTGTGGGATGCAAACTAGGAGTCAGGACACGTTCACGCGCATGTCGAGCCGACCAGCATGAAGGGAGCTTATTAGATGCAGAACAATATATATATATATATTGTTCTAAAAAAAAACTACGTGCAATAGGGAATGCATTAAGAGGGAATCGAACCCCCGGCGGGTCGATGGCAACGACCCAGGTTACCACTACCCCATTAATGCCATATCTTTCGGGTCTCAAAATACGACCACAAATGGTCTCTGTCCAATAGAAGGAAAAGCTTGTACGATGGTATCTGTTGTGCTATCCTTCGACGGGGGCCGGGGCATTACATAGTGCGTCCTATCTGGGTGAGCACAAGGCTTGCGTTCAACAGATGATATTCCTCTTCATGTAATTAGCATACAACAAATTCAACATTAAAGCTTGTAAATCAGCATAAATCGGAGATACAGATCTTTCACGACGATGCAGCCAGCTCCTTTTCTCTCAATTCATTGCCAAACCACTGGACAGCTAGCTCCGTCAAGACAGCCATCGATTGTAAATGTGGCCATATGTCTTCGAAGATATCCGCATGATGAGCCGTGATCTGCCGAACGTAATTCTTGTCAACGCGCTCAAGAACCGCGTACATGGTCTGGTCCATATATTCTTGGAGCCGAGGCTGGACTCCTGACATGATGTCCTGCAATCGAGGTTGTGAACCCGCGTCGAGCTGGTCGAGCTGCTGTTGCATTTGTTCCATCTGGGACTGGAGCGTCGAAAGCTTCGCATCGTTGTCCGAGACTATGGCTGTCACCTGTAAACACTTATGCTCAATAGGACGATCTCAAGGACTTGGCTACCAAAAGCAGACAGAGATACAGACCTCTTCCACGTCTGCCCTGAGCCGGGTATTTTGGACTAGTAGCTGTGCATGCCTTTCGTTGACCACCTTCGTCCCCAGTATGTGTGACGCCACCATGTCGGACAGTTTCTCTATCCCTTCGCCATGCTGTTGGCTGTCTTGATGAAGTTTTTCCAGCGGTTGCATAAACGTCTGGTCACGGACTTCAGCTAGGGCAGCCACACTTGAGGCTGCGAGTTCCTCGCGCCTTGCCTCCAGTTTGTTTTCGATTGCGGCGTCAAGAGCGAGCGAGGCCTGGTGATGAAACTTCTCTTCCATGTCATCGAGCTTCGTATCCGCGACTCGCAATTGGCTGAAAAGAGATGCAAGAGAAGGGGGAACAAACTCGGGTTCGTCTGCGGGACGATCTCGTCTGTAATTCTAGTGAGAGAGAGTAGACACTATTTGGAGCGGACAAGCTACCTTTTGATCTGCTCTTCCTCTTCTTGGGCTATGATGGCCTCAAGTCGAGGTTGTGTCTCGGCAATCCATTTCTGGATCCTTGTAACGTACTCCACCGCAGATTGAGACCGTACGTCCGGGTCATACCCTGAGACATATTCATCTAATGGATGAAGCTCGCTGAGGGCTCTCACATAGTCTGAGTACTTCTTTTGTAGGAGATGAATTTTGTCGTCGAGCTCTACTCGCTTGGCATCGAGTATGTTGCGTCCGGCGCGTCCGACATGCTGGTACTGTGGTGAGGCTTGCGTACGCTTCCATCGAATTTTATCTTCTTCAGCTTTCTTGAGCTCAATCTGGCACTGAACAGCGCGCCCAACATATCTGATACACAGGAGAACACGACATCGTCAGTGCATATGGAGAGCAACAGTGGAACATAGCATGTACTTGAAGTAAGTCAGAATGTCCTTCTTCCTGTCCTGGAGGCTTGTCGGCACCTTCTTGGGAAGACGTCGTGGACCTCTCCCAACCTCGCCTGGTTCTAGAGTTCCTGACCGCGAGTAGTCAAAGAGTGACAGATCATCCGCGAATTCGCCTGGTTCTAACGGGCTTCGGTCTCCTCGATTCTGGCCTGACTCTGTGGAGGCGAGCCTGTCAACGCGAGCATCAACCTGATTGGAGGTTTTGTTGAGGTCAGCTTGACTTTCGACTACAGACTCTATGTCCATAGCATCGTTATCGGGGGGGTTGTCTTGCGTCGTCTCCGTGGGGCCAAATTCGCCCCAGGTATCAGCCGTGCTCTTCCCCGTCGTGGGCTGAGCCCAGCCTCCAGAATTAGTCGGCTGTTCTGCAGCAGCACCCCACGCCCCTCCAGTAGCGGCGGCCCAACCACCAGCGTCTCCAGCCCCTGACGCAGTGGTTTGAGGGGACGGCCAGCCCGTACTCTCTGGTAGGGTGCCCCAGCCTCCAGGAGTTTCGTCTGTAGTTGATGCGGGCACACCCCAGCCCCCTGTCCCACCAGCAGCAGTGCTCCCTTGTGTACCCCAGCCTCCAGCGCTCACTGCTGTACCCCAGCCTCCGGTGGTTCCTGACGTGCTTGCAGGAGGCGCACCCCAACCTCCACCTCCTCCGCTCGACCCAGTATCCCAGCCGCTCGAAAACCCCGACCAGAGTCCCTTCTCCTTCTCCTTCTCCCTCTCCCTCTCCTGTTCCTGAGTATTTGAGGTCCGGTTCGAGCTAGATCGTCCCCATCCCGAGTCTCTTCCTCCACCTCCGAAGCCGCGTCCACCGCGGTTCCACCTCCCTCTGTCACCTGCAGGACCCCTTGGCTCATGATTGCGGTCAAAAGGACGGGGAGGTAAGGCACTATCCCAGGCGGGCTCGCTTGGGTGAACGAACTCGCAGTGACCACCCTTCAGCCTTCGGCAGCCGCCCAGGGAGTTGCCCTGGTCGTCGTAGAACTGCACGCATGGAACAAGCTCGATTAACCATGAGCGTGGACGCTGCGCGGACGACGTACTTTACATCTCTGGAAAGGCATCGCCGAGATTGAAGGACGTGTCGAGCAGTCGTCTGCGCGCCAGTCGCTATAGGCAGAATAATTCAATGAGGGATTCGTGATAGAAAGGGAAGACAGGAGTTAGGACGATATGAGTACAATGCAGGGCATAAGGCAATTCGTATCTGGTCAAAGAGCGGCCTTGTTGTTGTGACTTGTGCTCGAGACTTACCTTGTTCACCTAAAGGAATCAACACAGTGATGGGCAGGTAGCGCAGGAGGTGGGTGCGGAAGGTAGAGGGTCTGTATATATGCCATACGGCATCAGGCCCACCTGTGAAGCACCGTCGAAAGTCAATTCAATCGTGGACAAAAATGGAATGACTTCAGCCACAAGCGACTGGCGGCGATCAATTATCATATATCATATCCACATCGCCGCGCTCCTAACCGCGCGCGACAGACTGAGATGAAGGGAAGGACGCTTATCATACGCGCATCGTCCAAGTGCAGGAGATTATATTGTGTGGTATTCAGCTCGAAGTATAATTACATTCCATTCCGCATATTATCGAACTTGCTTCCCTCGTATCTCAGCCAATTCGGCCTTGTATCGAGCCCACCCATCGCATCCTTCACGACTTGCACGAGGCTCCGCCCCGGCTGCGGGTCTTTTCCAGGCCCACTCTCCATCCCGTCCCTCCCACTTCCCTTATCCCCGCTGAGCTCCCAGAACATGCTCCCGCCCAGCCCTTCATTTCTGATCCATTCGCCCTTCCATCGCCCGACCTCTTCATCGTCAAAGCTAATCATCTCCTTCTTCGCATAATCGTACGTCCAGCTTGCGAGCGACCGGTTGTCGCGCAAGACATACGAGTTCGGCAGCGGCAACGCACGGTAGTCGTACACGCCGCTTTCCCAACTGCCTGGACCCAGACCGGAGAAAGGGCTACCGGGACCATCGGTGTTCAAGAATGAGCGCCCGTAAAGTGGTACACCCATGATGATCTTGTGACGGGGCAAGCCTTGGGAGATGTACCAATGGATCGCTTGCGCTGCACTGATGGGGCCTCCGTAAACGTTCGCCTGATGATTTGCGATTTTATCCCACGAGCCGGCTATATGAATGATTCCAAGTCAGGCGTAAACTTATATGTAGTATGAATGGGACTCACAGAAATCATATGTCATCATGTTCCAGAAATCGAGAGATTGGTCCATCTCGCGAACATGGAGTTTCTGATAGTTGTCGGGTCCACAGGGTGCAGCAATCTAAGGCCGCGAAACACTCACAGCTCAGCATTGTCGTAGTTCGACGAAGAAAGACCCTGTGCCAACCGTTAACAAGAACCTGTAATCCGCGTTCTTCCTCATCGCGTGCGCGTCCAAAGCCGCCCTCATTTCCCTCAGCAACTCGACGTACCCTCTCGCCTGCTGGTCGTTCTGCGGGTACTCGTAATCAACATCCAAGCCATCGAGGCCGTAATCTTCTAGCAACTGGATCGACGACTGCACGAATTTCGCACGGAGTGCAGGCGACACTACCACGGGATGGAAGTGCGGCGAATACGTCCAGCCTCCAATGGATAAGAGGACCTTGAGATGACGGTTCTGCTTCTTCAGGTTATATATCGCTTTGAAGTTCCCGTATAGGTTCGTGCCAGCGTCATTCCAAGAATCGCCGGGATAGTGAATGTCTTGATCCGCCCACGGGTCAGAGAGGAAGACTTCGCCGGATTCCGCGCGCACATCGGCGAAGGCGTATAGTATATGTCTGATGTTTGGGTGAGCCTACAGCACTCATGTTACGGTCACCAAAAACATACGTGAGGTCTTGGACTGGTATTAATGAGGGAGGGAACTTGCGCCCATAGATCCCCCTAAACGTGGAACAATCGTGTCACAAATCAGTCATAACAGATCGAAGGTCAATTTAATTCACCAGTTAACGAAGCTAGGCAGCAGAGAGCACGCCGAAATAGGTTCTCAAGGTGTTTATTGGAGAAGATAAAATCGAACGCACTATCCGACACTGTGTTTCCCGCTGGCCATTTCTTTATTGTTCTCTTCGTCTGCAGGCTCTGCTTGCCCTGAAGTCCCCTGGCTAGGGAGGCTAGTTTCTGCGTCGTGCACAGGCTTTTCTACCGTCAGCTGCGCCGAGCCTTCTTTCGGAATCGACCACTGGCCGACTCTATACGAGCCAAACGCAACAAAGCAAAATGCGAATAGAAGTCCGAGAAGCTTAAAGGACACAAATTTATGGTGATTTCGTTTGAGCGGAACGATGCCTGGAGGGGTAGAGACGTCGTCCGAGCTAGCAACTGGCTGGTAGGATGCAGGCGATACCATCACCACCTGACGGATGTGCGGTCAACGTCGTCCGTAAGGCCAACACTATAAGCAAAGCCTACGTCATCTCACATAAGCAGAGAGACCCCGAGATGAGGTGACCCTGTATGACCGTTGCGGTGTGCACGATCCCAGAAAAAAGGTCTTCATTACAACAGCTAAAGAGATGTACGATTCCGCAATGCGCCTAGAGAGGCGAATAGTATGAGAGAAAGTGAACAGGAAAGAAGATTTGGGGTATCACAGCTGGTAGAGACCAGTAAAGACTAAGTAAGAAAAATCATAATGAAAACCTTCTAATCCAGCAGGCCACTCCGCCTGTTCATGGAAATCGCACAGCATCAAGAGAGACCTCGGTCGACTTGCGATGACGCTCTAGTATTGTAGCGGGTAGGTTTCTTCCCAGAGTGCTTGACAGCCTTCTCCTTGAGTAACTTTCGCTTCTTCGTCGGACTCGCGTCGTCATCTTCTGCATTAGCATGACCCCCACGCGAGCTGCTGAATGCCGTTTCATTGCCGTCGTCTCTGTCACGAGCACGCCTCTTGCCTTTTCCCTTGTCCATCGACATCACGTCCGCATTCGAGAGTGCAGTCCCCGAATCGTGAGCATCAAAGACCGATGCAATTGTCTCAGAGTCTGAACCGGCTGCCAGTGTGCCAAGGGTGATAATGGCGGTCATTCCGGAAGCAAAGGCTCCGTGAGGTGTAGCACTAGAGCGCTTAGATGGCTTGAGCTTGGAGGAAGAAGGGACTGGTGTAAGAGGGGAGGCAGGAGCCGGGGCAGAGCAAGAAGGTCCAGGGGTGGAGTGGCGCATGGGGACAATGGAAAGATGTCCTGCAGAAAGAGGATCGGTACGAGAAGAAACGGTGGGTGGGTCCGCAGGTTTAGCCTGCATGATCGTGGCAGCAACAGAGTTGAGGGCGAACGCTCCTTCGCGTTTGAGAGGACGCCCACGCGGGAAACCTGTCATAGGGTCGAACGGTCCTACGTCTGAGTGAGGTGGCGAGCCACACGTTGCAGGGTCATAGCGATGTCGCGATCTAATCGAGCAAGCATCAGTAAAGCATTAGCGCCACACAAGTCATCCTTACGGCTTAATGGGTGCAGGAGCTTTGATTGTTTTCGAGGACGATGACGCCGCTGACAATTCAGCAACCTTGGCAGTCAGACTAGCGAGCTCGATGGTAAGTTGGTCTAGTCTGTGGGGCAGGTCGGCAAGAGGTCTTATGATTGTCAGTATGGCTTGTAATTGCGAGGCAAATTCCTGAACCTGTGCGACGGAATCCATTGTGGCACGAATATGGACTGAGGGGAGAGGTGGAAGGAGTGATTGATCTACCTTGCCTCCCTTTTATAAGACCGGAAGAGCGCTTGCAATTGTGTGGCGCCGAACAAGGGATTCACTGCAGATAGGAATGTACAAGTTGCCACTCAGTTTGACAGCACAGCATTGCTTTGACCTTGAGCAGCTGAGCTTTGACCTTGAGCTTTGACCGATCGCTTTGAACCGCGCTTCTGGATCAGGCTGCAGGCGAGCTAATGGTGTGCGACGGTGATAAAAAGTGCGACAGGGCTGAAGCTGAAGAGGGTCAGATTGACAGTGTGTCGTTCAACTCGTTCCAACGCGCGCCTAGTCTTGATCGCATGCTGCCCAATTCCGAACACAGGTCAGATGTGATGGAAAGGTTTCTGTACTGCTATAAGTAACGATAGATCGTATATTGGATGAGTGTCAAAGGAGCCACTGGTGTTGAGGCGAGGGCCTGCAGAGACGGCACACAACGACAGACAAGTGAACGACGCGCGGCGGGCGTCGGTATTGTACGGTGATGACCAATACCCTTGTCCCGTTGACTGGCCCGTATGAAATGTGTTTCTCCGCTTGCACATTGCACTTTATTATCAACACTGATCCTGCTTCGCCTTCACTTTCCGTGAACAGGGTTTAAAACGACATATTAGTGAGATCGATAAAATGGACGCGACATGAATTTGACACTCGGTCGATTATCAAGTATCGCGCGCCTTCTGAGGCTCTCAGAAGAGAAAGATATGATTCTGAGAGCGCATACTTCCATTGAAATCATGGTTGACAGGGTGACCTCAACATCGCTCGTCACTGATCATCGACTTCGAAGGCCTCTGTCGGCAACCACTCTCAATGCTCATCTTCGGTCTGTCTTATGAGCTCAAGCGCACTGGATGACCGAGGAACGATAGAGCACTTAAATGGCTTTGGACGACTGCAATGAATGTTGAGTCGCATGCATGCACAACGGAACTCATAAAACTCACCTCACTAGTGCAGTCGTATACTCAGTGTCGGGTTCAATAAAAGCGCCGTATTCATCGACGGGTTTGGAGATATCGTAGACGGCAAGGATGGAGGCAATTGTGATCCATAGAGTATCGAGAGCAAGCCACCTTCCTGGGCAGGTTCTGTGAGAGTTTCCGTCAACCAAAAACCACCACGGACTCTAGGCATTAACTCACCGTCTTCCGAAACCAAATGCGGCATCTGGCAAGGGATTGATTCCAAGCTCGGAGTTCCTCTTCCGGTGTTCAAAACGTTCAGGACAGAATGTAGAATGATCAGGGTAGGCGTCCTCATCGTTCATGAAAGCCCTGCATATTATCCACGACGCGCTCTAGCGATCGAACCACGAAATAGCAATGGAAATATTAGAACACTGACCAGACATTCGGGAAGACTGCAGTTCCCTTGGGGATGAGATAACCCTCATAAATGTCCTCCTCGACTGTGTAGTGCGCAATACTCAGGGGTACGATGGGCTTCCACCGTAAAACTTCCCAGAGGATGCAGTCAATATAGGGCAAATCCTTCTTATCAGAAAAT
Source organism: Heterobasidion occidentale (assembly GCA_039111635.1). Taxonomy (NCBI): domain Eukaryota; kingdom Fungi; phylum Basidiomycota; class Agaricomycetes; order Russulales; family Bondarzewiaceae; genus Heterobasidion; species Heterobasidion occidentale. Next base: position 723,503 of record JBCAQO010000006.1, read on the forward strand.
TGGGGGAGTCGGTCGTGGCCTATAACTTTGTCAATCTGCTCCTGAGCTTTGCGTTGGACTTCTGGGTGAAGCATCATAGCGAGGAAGAAGGATTCTGTCGAGCTGACTGTCTTGCGATCGGGTGAGGACAACATTTTGATACATGATTGAGGGCAGGACGTACTGTGTCAGACCCAGCTGAGGTGATGACACAATCAGAACAGATCAAGAAAAAAATCGAAATGATGACCCACCAGCGTAAGAAACCGCTGCAACGCCTTTGATAATCGTTGTATATCCTGGGTCTTTAGCTTGGTCGGCGGAATCCTGAAGCTCTAATGTCGTGAAACATGGCTCTGCCGTGCCAGATGCCTATCCTCGCACAGTTACGTCAGATTATCGAATCCCAACAGGAAAGCGTACCATTCGCTCTTTGGTCATTTCGAACGGTTTGTCAACCATGGCTTCAACCAGCTTCCTCCACTCCTTGGCTTGCCTCTTGAAATTTGCCCCAGGCATCCAATCTGGAACATACTTCACTACAAGAAATATCAAGTGGTCGACTCAAAATGCGATCCAATCGCTGAAGGAAAGAACCTACAGAGAGGAATATAGTCCACAAGATAGGTTCCATATATTCCAGCTCGCACGGACGTAGCCATGGCTGTCTCGGCCAGCGTCACGTAGATATCGCCTTCTTCTTTGATCTGATGACCGTAAGAAATTCTCATGATCAAAGCAGAGGCGTTTCTGCAAGACAACGTCAGATAAGGATTTATTGTGTCAGGCACTGTCACATGTTTCGAATGCAAACCTTTGAATATGGTAATGCAGGTTCTCGGGGCTGCGAGCTAGATTTCGAAGGAGAGCATGTACTTCCTTGACCTGAATAGGCTGATAACGGGGAGAGTTTGGGGGGAATTGTTTCTGGAACAGTGCTCGATGCTTCCGCCAATACGGTCCATACGGCATCCTAGAGAAACTCCATCCCCAACCCATTCTAAAGGAGGAAAGCGATAGACAATCGGTGAACTACCCTCTGACAGTCGATGCTTACAGATCTTGTACCATCGGCCATGCCGGTCGTGAAGAATAGTTTGCGCTTCGCTTTTCGAGCAGATCGGATGCAGCCCTGGCCGAGTTGATGTAGAGGACGGAATTTCCCAGTTGCGAGATATAAGCAATGTCCCCTGCAACACGATGAACGACAGCTCGATCTGAATACATCGAAGAAACTACGCACCATATGTCTCTCTCCACGATGCAAGAGTGCGCCAAGGTGCGACTTTAGGCAAAGGCACCTTCCCAAACCACCACGATGCCTGTGGTCCAGGAGGTAATGGTAATCGACGCGCTCTCGACCTAAGAAGCAAAAACGTCAGAAGAATGAGAGAAACTGCGACAAGGACATCGCTGCGTCCGTTCACGAGACTGAGTGCATTCATAACCATCATGCGGGGTGTGGGATTTACGGATGGTCTGCGTGAGACTGTTTATATGCATGATGGGACTTCTTGAAGCGCTAAGATCTGCACGGAACTTTGGTGTAGCAAGATCGCTTTCTTTGGCGCTTACGAGGTCATCAGGTCGAAAATTCATCGCTCGAAGAGGTCTGAGGTCTGCTGATCCGCACTAGAATGGGTATGCATCAGAAGCAAGAGGGGTGAGGAGTTGGAGAAGCACATACCGTTACGCGATGGTCCATACAACTAGAATTCGGACGCAGCTTCGATGCACTAGCGGCTACCACACGATGATGCGAAATTCAAGTCAAGCGGTGCAATAATTGAATCGAAAGGCTCGATGCATCTTTTTGTGGCTTCGATAAGATTTGAGGTCATGACTGACCTTGAAGATTGTTTGATATGAAAGCCTGACGTTGTGAGTGAGAGTTCATGGCGATGCCCATGCTGCGTATGACACGTAAAAAAAAAGCGGGTTCTCGGTGCTGAGCGCTGAGTGATTGCCTTGTTAGATATCGAGTGACGAAACGCTCAACGAGTCGACGGCGGAAAGACACTGCACGTTATTTCCTAATTACGCCCTCCTTCAATATCCGACTGCGTCTTTAGATATCCGCAACTGTACATTTCGGAAAGGCGAAGAAGAGTTCAGGCCATGGACCGGTATGAACCATGGTGGATGCGGGTGCCAGATGGGAGTCAGGTCATTGGTCACCGCTACCATCGGCAAAATTGCAGAAATCTGAGCTGGCCTGGTGGCAGCCGTCGGCGCTGGGTCAGCCAGGACCCTGGCATATCCCTATAGAGGTCCGATCCAAAATCGCGATTTTTGGGCCTTTTCGTCCGCAGGCTTTTTGACCTAAAAACGTCAGAAATCGGATCGGACCTCCGAAAATCGCCCCGATTCGTCCTCATTTTTGATCGGACTTATCTTTCAGCCCAATTCGTCCGCATTTACGGATCGGACCTCAAAAACGGCACTTTTCGTCAGCATAAAACCCAAAAAACCTATATTTTTGGAAGGCTGGTGTTCTGCACTACAACTAATTGACATCTACGTCTATTTGTTCTAGTGATGACAGGCATTGAGCATGTCGAGCGTGTTTCATTTCAATGAGCTTGTGATGCAAAGAAAATGTACCACACAAGGTCTCTCCTTAATTGGGAGCAACAAAAGAGCATATTTTTGAGGTTAAATCTAGGTAAGCTGATTGATAGGTTGAGGAAATAATTTGCTCGTGGATCGCTACCGGGGTGCTCCCCTGGGTCTGGGTGACCTTGGGTGGGAGCAAATCCGTCCGCACTGAGGATCGGACATGGCTACCGACGAGTCAATTTTCGACGCAAGTTGGATCGGACCTATCCCAAAATTTGACCCTTTCCGTCCGCAAATGGATCGGACCGTAGTCGATATTTTGACCCTTTTCCGTCCGCAAATGGATCGGACCTCTATAGGGATATGCCAGGGTCCTGGTCAGCCTGGTGAGACCTTTTCGGCAGCGACCGACCTGTTCTGAAAGTGACATTGTGAGACCAGCATGATGAGTATCTTACCCAGTTGCAACACCCAGAAGGAGGTTTGTCAGACTGTAACAGCCTGATCAGATTCCACTTGTATGTATCATATCGGTGAATCCTTTCTCTTTCAATGAGTTCACTTCGACTTCGTCTGATTATCGCCCAGTCCTAGCACTTGCTTACTAATAAACAATAGCATAAAGCAGTACCTCATGTTCAGACTCCGCTACGCCTCGCTATAGAAGCCACATCGGATCGCCCCTTCAGCTTCGTCTCTGACCCCGATGGCCTTCCTCCGACAAGATGACAAGTTCTATCCCTGCCAGTGCTCTACCCTCCACCACTGAATCTCCTAGCCTCGGCCTTTGACTTCAAGCAAGAAGGAGAATCTTTTGATGGCCAGGCAGACCATCCTTTGTGAGCTTCTCTCCGCAATCTCGTACGTACCCTGTGGCATAGTTCGGTTTCTGACATTCACATCCTGCCTCTCCATCCGTTCAAGGATTTTATGCCCTAACTTCTCTGCCACAGCCATGGGCCTTCCCTTGCCTCCATCTCTACATCCACAGAACTTGTGGATGCCTTGTCCATGCAGCCACAAGTGTAACACTGACAGCCTGCTGTGCCTCTCGCAAGTCAAACGTGGAGGTGCTGGCCGCCCTCTAGATCCACGCGCACTCAAGCAAGGAGCCCGATCCCCGACAATGGCCTTGCTGGCCTTCTCGATCCTAACTCTATCCCACCGCCTCCACTCTTGATGTCCGTTGCCTGCGCGATGAAGTACATGTGTTCAGTGGCTTCAATGAGGTATGCCATCTCTTTTCTCTCTCTTCCTATTCTCTGAAATGATAAAAAGCAGCATTTATAGCGCTACTCTCTCAAAAGCTTCATCAAGCAGTCGACCATCAAGGACTACATGCGGTTGAAGGGGCTCGATGCGCAGAACGTTCGGCAGGGACTGCGCTACTCGTGACCAGTCAGCAAATTACTTTCTTCTTCCCATTCCAGTGTATTTCGTCTTCATTGACATCCCTTCTCGCTAATTGCATCTCTAGCTACCACATCCTGTTCTCAGGTGAGTGCTAACGACTCATCCGGCCATTCTCGATTGATAGGAAGTGGTTGGTACACCGGTAAGTTAAATAGATGATTTTTTGTGTTTTAATTTGTAATATATTTGCAATAATGATAACGATAAAATTGATAATAATTGATGCAATAAACTAAAAGAAAATACAAATGATTTCACCCCTTGCTGGTGAGCCTTATTTGAAGATACCAGCCTAGTGAGCCTTATTTTTCAAGACCAGTCCGGTGAGGCTTATTATGACAGACCAGCCCGGTGAGATTCATCAACAATTCATCTACCTGGTGGAGTCTTATAAGGATCAACATTCTCAGGTCAAGCACCTCCGGAGCGGCATCAGGCTGACGGTGGCTGACCACACCTGATGGGGCCTTGCCGAGCTAGGTCAGATTAATGCAGTTTTGCCGATGACCCACAACATCAACAAAACTGTCCAAGAATTATTCCCCCTTATGGGTATCGCGATTCGCGGCCCAACTTGCAATCCCTTGCCGGCCTTTGCGAGTTGCTGCAAGCCCTTGCAACCTCTAGTTGCTTCGTCGGGAGACATTACAACCCCAGGGTTCCTCATCAGGAGAGATTGCAATTCAAGTCCCCTTGTCGAGAGACATTACGAGCTGCAGGTGTCCTTGTTAGGAGACATCGTGAGTGGACCTCTTCTCGTCAGGAGAAGTTGCAACTCCAGGTCTCTTTGTCAGGAGACATTGTGAGCTTTGGATCTCCTCGTTAGGAGGCATTGCGAGCGCATGTCTCCTTGTCAGGAGACGTGACATAAATCATAATATATGGTATGCACTGCAGTGGTCTAACTTTGGATAATGACGAGAATGACCATATCTAGTTCGAGGCTACCAACAAGGTCTTCATATTACCCCTCCAAACAGCCGTCCATGTCCTCGTCGCCGCTTGACCCCCTTCTCCTACAACAGAATGACCATCCTCTGCTAAGCTAACCCTGGAGACTACCCTTCCGCTCCCACCACAACAGCAATGGCCACGGCGAAGGCAGCACATAAGTGTACAGTAATGGCGTCTGCTTGCCTGTTTGATTGCAGAACTCTCATTTCGGTACATCTGCGGCAATGCCTCTGGGGAGGACCGCACCTGCAACAGTGTCCTGTAGCGGGGACCACACCTGCAACGTCCCCAATGTTGACTGTATTGGAGACTGATCCGGCAATGATACCTCTGATGGGGACCACGTTGGAGAGGACTCTGCTTTCTGTCCTTAGGATGACACCAAGGGCAAAGCGGATGGGATGAATCTGAATCTCTATGATTAAATTAGATTACCCTGCCATCCCAGCACCACGATTGGCTGGCAAGAATGTATGCAGTGAAGAGCGGTGCACGAGCGGAACAACACGCTCGACTTGGTACTATAAGAACAAAATGCGACTTAGACATTTTGAAGTCCGTCACCGTACCACATGACCACAGACGCGTCTCCTCTCCTTCTCTTCTCTTTCCTCTTGACCACCACCATTCCTACGCAAAGTCTCTGCATGTACATTATGTTCCTCCTTTCAAAATTACAATACTGCTCAAGGTCTCAAAGCTATCGTGCTACAGCTTGAACTGGTAAGTTCCCCAAATATGCCTTGTACGCAACTGATCTCACATGTACAGTGCATATATGCGCACTTCTTGTGCATATATGTGCATGATGTCATCAACAATTGGCCAATCACTTATACTTGTTGTTACTCGCAGTCAATTTAGTCAATGCCTGTGGGGAAGTGCATATATATCCGGCATTTATAGTAAATGCTACGTCCTGCACATGTTTCCTCCCCTTGCTGACATGTCTCTGTGGTAGGTGACACAGAGAACTCAGCTATGTTGGGCTTGAGCAGGAATAGCATGCTCACATTTGGCACTGGGCAGAGGTGGTACCTGCACCCCATTGGCTACTGTGAAGCGATCTCATAATCAAGTGTGTCCTGGGCGGGCATGAAAAGTTAAACATTGACCTGAGCATGCTGCCCTATGTTATTCACAATGGTACGTGCGCTGCGCCCAAACTACTTGTTCTTGGCTGATGCAATGCAGCACAACACAGGTATATTTTGCTGATCTCATTGACACGTCGAGTAGTTATCGTTGACAGCCCCAAGGAACACAGGCCACCATTCACATGGTACTTGTATTTGCTTCCTATATCCCTGCAAATAATCTGTGCGCCTCAACCCCTTTACTTTGTATATCTATTTTCTCTGCCCATTTCTCACTTTTCAGATTACAGGTCGCCATTGACAGTATCTTGGTGAATACAGCTATTCCGACTGACATTGTCCTCCATTTCCCTGACTCTCATCATAATTTCTTTGGATATACTGTTTTATGTATCGATGCTTCGTGTGCTTTTACCTCACTTGGTGAGCTTTAACTACTACACTACGTATTTCTGTGTCCTTTATACCGTTGTAATCTGCTATAATTGATTCGTACCGCTCCAATGTTCACGCAATTGTGCGCGTGTGAGCAACGCATTACAACATATATGGTTGTGTCCTAATGACTTCCAATTTTAACCTGTCTTGCAATAATTATCGCAACTTGTAACTCTGAATCTGAACATTGCAATAGTTGCTGGGAGTTGCAATGCGACATCTGAGCATTGCAATAAAAGTTAGACAGCTGTAAGCCATTATTGAGGATGGGGGCGTACACGGAATATTATAGCATTGCGGCACTTGTAAGCGCTCATAATAGGTTGCGATTCCTATACAGTCTTGTTGATGAACGCAAGCTGACACATGGTACGCGTGCAGAGTGACCGGCCGCATGGCTCGTCAAATCTTCAGAGTTTGCACCCATGAGCATAACTCGACGCCGCAGATGCGGGCAGAAGATGATCTGGATGTAATTCAATCATTTACAGCAATGAAAGCCAAGCCGATAAACCAGAAGTTTTCATGTTGAGAGATTTCTCCAGTATTATACAGTCGTTGTCAGTCATCCTATTTGTACGAAGGGCCGGCTCCAGGTGAACTAAAGTTTTACATAGGAGATTTATCGCAAAAAAATCCACGTTATACCAGTCCAGGCAGCGACCGCTGGCCAACCCACTCTCATCAAGTCCCTCCCAACAATAATCCACAACGGCCTATCCTTGTTCTTCGGTTTCCGAACAGCCCTCGCTCGCCTCCTCTCCGCACCTCGCTTGATCAAGAACTCCAAGAGTCTAGGAAGTAGCAGACACCTTCCAATCGCTTGAATCCAAGATGGGCACCGGAGCACAAGTCTCCTTTTTCGTCCTCGGAACGAGAACACGTATGCCCAACCACATCGACGACTTTTATCCTCGCCTTTCTCCACCCGTGCGCTCTCAATCCCGATTGGACCGAGACCAAGGCCTTTCTCTGGACCTCGGGGAGAAACGTACACATACTGAGCCTCATCGTCCTCTTCTTCATCGTCTGGCTCCTCCGGTACGGCCTTCGTTCGCTCAAATCCTAAGCTCACTAGCGTGCCACTTGCACTTGAACCTGAAGTTGCTTTTGACATCGGCGTTCTGGGAGTCTTCTCTACATCGTCGGTGACCTCCTCAGCCTGAGAAGCCAGGTTTGGCGTGGTCGAAGCAGATACAGGACTCCATGGAGTCCAAGGAGTCTTTGGCGTCCTAGGCGTCCGTAATCCTGAGCCTATCGAGTCACGTCCAAATGCAGCATTCGGAGAGAGATGTGCTAACGGCTCAGAATATGGCGATGAGGCAAGCCCAGGTTGTGTCGTGGACATATTTGTGTATGTTGAGTAATTAGAAGAGGAATAGGGCGATGGGGTTGGGGTGATATGCGAGGGATTCGACCTAGACGAAGACGAAGACGGGGAAAATAGGCGACGGCGAGACTTTCGTATATGATAGACAAGGAGAGCGATGCTTGTGAGAAGGAAAAATGGAATGTAGAGGCCAGTATATGTATGATGCGCGGATGGGAGAAAACATGGCGTATGCGCAAATGTTGGTGCATCAGTAGACGTGTCGGGATCGGTTGGAAGGAGTGAAAGGAGTTGGAAGCCGGGTCGGGTGATCTGAGGTGCGAGGGAAATAGATTTAACCGTAATTTCGTGGATTTCTGCGCGTTGAGTGCTCGACGAAGCTGACGACACATTGGAGGCTATGCCGTGCGTTATATCGCAGTAATCTCTGTCGTCCGCACTAATGATGCGACCCAAATGCGAAGTTTGTAACTGCTATAGACAGCGAAACACCAGACATACCTGAAAACGACGACTGGCTTGAGACTCTGAAGTAGAAAAGCAGATGTTTGCTTTCCCAGAGAGCTCTGCCACCCATGCCCTACCCCGCGCCGGATGGTACCCCTTTCCCTCAAAGGCCCACATGCACGCGATTCAGCACGATGTAGCGGAATATGGCTAAAAAGAATAATCGGGCCTTGCTCATGGTCTGAGGTGACAGTACTGAGAAATGTCTTTCCCGAAACAAAAAAATAGATGTCATGATATTTGCTCACCTGTGGCAACGGCCGTGACAAATTCGATTGGACCATCCTTGAGAGGTGTCCAGTGATCAAATGATACGCCGCTGCCTGCACGAAGATAGTCTTCATTTACGAGACCAGGGGCGTCTAGCAAAACCAAGGTGCAGTTCGCAATCGATATTCGTTGATTGAGAGCACCGAAGTGGTCCGTGTAGCGTTCTCGGACGTGTTTTGTAAACGAGTTGGTCTCCCCGAGTCTGCAATTGTACGTAAACAGACGTAGATCTGTGAATCAAACAGGCAAAACGTACCCTACGTCACTGTTTCCGGGCAGATACCTCACCTCAACATCGGGGTCGATGGGGAAGGTGTTCTTAAACTTGCGTACATACGTCTCGTACCTAGATACGATGATCTCATCGAAAAGTATACAATCCACACCAAGTATGCAAAAGTGAGTAAAAATAGGCTCACTCGTCGTCATCTTTGATTGCCCCACCACTAGCCAGCATGTCCCCTAGAAAAATGATTGTGTGTGGACGTAGCCGTCGGACGGCGGTCCAAGATTTACGGAGGTGAATGTCGCGAAGCCGTTGCACGAGAGTGTGGGCGCGAGAGTGTGTGTCCGGAAGAACATGGGGATCGGCCACAAGAAGGATATGAGATGCGCGGGGAGATGATTTCGGCTGCATGAATGAAGAAGGATGAAAAGGACATACGTCGTGAGAGAGAGGAAACTTTGATGCAAAAGACGTACGCGATGGAATAGCTTTTCTGGCCATCTACAACTTGAAAGACTGTAGAAAAACACGCCAAATTCGCCCCAGATGACAAGCGTTACCCAGAATAGACGAAGACCGTTCACGAGGATGTCAGAGCCCAGCGCACGCGCAAATGTGTAGCGCTTCGCATTCATTGCTTTATGAACAGTTTACTTACAAATGCGGTGGTGATGAGGGATTCTGAAGGTCGGTTTGAAGGAGTAATGGGGGGTGGTGGAGGTGAGGCTCGGCTTTTTGGGCGACGGACAAGGCAAACTGAAGCTTACGTCACTCACTTTTTCGTCTCGTCCAGCCAGGGCCAGGTTGAGGAGCCTGGAGAGTGCTGCCCGTTGCTTCGCTCCCGCCAGTCATCAATCCTCTTATATGCAGTTTGGTTATCCTCGAGAGATATACAAACGCCAGGAATACCTCTATCGTCGCTCTGGGACCGCCGCAAGCACATGCTCTGCTTCTTGTCGAACTGGGGAAGTGTCAGGGCCAGCTGAAGGCCTATCAAATGATGCCAGGATCATAACCCTTGGGAGGGCAGATGAGTCTTCATAAAGTCAGCTTGTGTGTTGGCGGGTTGTTTTTCTTGCTGATGGAGAGAGGAAAGAGAAAAGCAGACTGTGGACCACCAAATTCTGATGTGGATAAATACAGACAGCTCCGCACAGGTCTATTCTTCGGAAGCTTCGTTGGCATCTGGGACCATCACGAGTCGAGCTTTACATGCATGATTGACTCATACTTGTATGTTTCTCAGTGTGTAGGACAAAATGATCCCCCAAGATTCAACTATCAGTACATCTCCATTAATATATACGTAGTCATCCTCAACACAGACAAGGCAATAAACATTCAACCAGTCAAAGTCCCACAGCTCGCGATCACTCCCAGTCGCTACCGCTGTCGTCATCATCATCATCGTTTCTCTTTCTCTCCTTATCTTTCTCAGCCACTTTGGCCTCTCCAACGCCGCTCGCATGTCCTGAAGAGACAAGGTCATAACTGTCTTCACTACTGAGCCGCGGGCTGGTCGTAGCGGGAGTAGCCGATTGCGAAACGGGTGCTGATAGTCTGTCAACTGAGATAGCTGCTGTAGCGTCTGCAGTTGAGACGGAGCTATCTTTGGCCTGTTCGGTGGAAGGGAGCGGGGCATTCGGGGACGGCGCCTCGTCGTCGTCATCTTCCCAACTGAACTCATCGTCCTGATCTGTGGGGCCTGGGCAGATATAATATCAATATGTGATACATCCTAGCGACGGCCATGATATCAGTAACGGTCGTACCTTGCAGCAAAGCTTTCCGCCGCACTTCCTCCTGCTCAATCTGATATACACGGAAGAAATAACGTGTCCAGAAGGCATCTTCCGTCATTTCGGATGGAACTAACCGTCACACCGTCAGCCTCGAGTCCCTAGAGTGAGTCAGGGACAAACCAAGGGCGTCAAGCGTGGTCTTGATGGCAGACTGGTCGCTCTCCAGCTCAATCTCCACCCTCTCCTTCCGTTGCTCGCTTCTAATGCCGCCTTCCTTCCCCTCCACCTCTGTCTGGACCCACGTATCAAATAGATCAGCTGAGCTTTTCTCCCCTGCCGGATCGACCTTCAAGATCTCCGGGTTCATCCTCACAGCTCTCAACAGAGCGTCCTTGCGTGTCCCGATTGCCTTTACTTCGCCACTCCGCCTGGACCCACTGTCCCTGCTCCGCGAACGTGCCGCATCGGACTGAGGCGTTTCCGGTTGTGAGAAGCCAGGCATCGTCCATACGTCCATGCCGTCCCACATCACCCCAGTCGCACCACTCCCGCTCCCACTGGCAGCGTTCTCCGGAGGAATAACACGAACAGCCTCGCGCAACAGGTCTCCGGCACCGCGCAACAGGTCCTCACCGCGAGCGGTAGCGCTGTGTGTACGCACGCGTTGAAGCTCGTTCTCGAATGCATTGCGCAATTGGGAGAGGTCGACGCGCTCAGGAGCATGCCGAAGGGTCTCTGTTAACGTATTCTGAGTATTCTGCACTGTGGTGAGGAGCTCTGGAGGAATTGATGATTGGAGACGTGAAAAGAAGCTCTGCGGTGATCGTTCGTTGCCTGGGAGTGTAGATGTGGATGCAGAGGTGGATGTCGAGTCAGAAGGAGACGCGCTCTCTGCTACATCCTGCTCAGTGGTAGATTGCACATCTCTAGATGCCGATGACACTGTGGCAAGGTTCTCTGGCGTTGTCACGGTCAACTTGTTCAGCTCTTGCTGCGCTTGCGACACATAATCTCCCAAATCCTTCCGCGCGGCCTGAATGGCAGTTTGACTCTTTCACGAGACCATTCATTTGCGTGTGGGCGAAGGAGTATGTCCAACACGCACCTGTTTCCTGAACCCACCCCAGAATTTGCCGAGTTGGCCTATAACTTCTGTAACTTCTTCGTTCAGAGACTGTTGACGCTGGTGAGTGGGTTCGGGAGGAGGTGTGGAGGGTACCACTGGGTCGTACGCCGCATCGAAGAAGTTCATGTATGCACAGACAAATTGCAGACACTTATTGCCCGCAGAGATGAAAGACTAGACAACAGCCAAGGCGTAACGGACGCTCGACGACCATTACTGCTTACGTATTCCTTCTTACGAAGCTTTGACTGTGCCCGAGCTCGGCTGAGATTTCCAAACGTCCGATAACTTTTCGCCATGGATGTCTTGTTTCCAGATCTCTCCTACGTTATATACAAAACAAGAAACGCGAGGAACGGTGAAGCTGCGTCTGCCTACGCTGCCTACTTCTCCACCAACATCGCCAGCACACTCTCCAATGCAACTTTTGGCCTCAACAACACGGCACGATCCAGCTTCCCATCATCCCTCTTGACATCCCGAACGAGGCCCATACTCGTTGTGCATATCACAGGTACTGATTCCTTCGCCTTCTCCTTGGCTCCCCGGTCACTGTATCCGTCCTCCATGCTACGAGCATCGAACGCATCTCCGCCCACAATCACCATTGGCGACAGCATACTTGTCGTGACCTCCTCTCCGATAATCTTGTTTAATTTCAAGGCGAATGTAGCGACCTCATGAAGTCCATCGCCTGCTTTCTGGAGGAGCGTCTGCTTGATTTGAGCGTGATCACGATCCAGGCCCGCGCAGAGCACACACGAAGTCAGTCTCTCCACGAGGTAGTTGGTGAGCGAGCTTTCCGGTGCCGGTCCCTTGTAAAACACTTTTTGCGTGTAACGGTGGGTAAGTGCTCTCCATCGTCCAGAGATTTCAGGCGGTTCTATATTGATGGTTTCAATTTCAATTTCCAGAATCAGAGAGAAGGCCACTCACCTGCGCCTTGGAGTGCAGAGAAGACAAATTTCATGCCTCTCTCCAAGTGGGGATCGCCAAATACCCATCGCGACATAAGGGAAGCCACGACATGCGTGAGGTACGCTTGAAATACGATCTGGAGGAAGAGTGGGTCTCCCATCTGCGGCGCGCGCTGGGCAATCTGGGCTATACGCAGAGTGGATCGAGACTGGACTTCCTTGAACACTGTCTGACCTTGCTCGCTCTCATCCTTCAGTTTCTCTACCGTCCCTTGTATGCTCTTGCCAACCCATGCATCCGAAAGCACGATGGCGACCTGGAATATCTCGTAGTTGAGTGCCTCGATCTGCTCGATAATCTCCTTCTCTGTGAACGTCTCCTGCTTGGTCAGGAAGACTTGTGCCACCTCGAGCTCTCGCGCCCTTGTATCAAGCAGGGCCTTGTTCTGCGCAAGCGTCGTTTCGAGGGCTTGGGTCTTGGTTTGGAGCTGTGAGATCGTGTGCTCCCGTTGCACGACGGTGTTGGTCGCCTTCTGCAAATCGTGGTTGAGCATGTGTAAGGCATCCATAAGACTGTCTAGCTTCTTCGTCTTCAGCTCACTCTCATCTCTCGCATCTTCCAATGCTCGCTTCTGCTTCTCGTACCTCTCTTTCCATCTCAGCTTGGAGCTGCGTGCGCTCTTCAAGTCGTTGTTCGTCTTTCGCAGCGATTCCCTGAGATTGTCAACTTCAAGCTCGGCATCACAGTGCGCGCCAGTGCGTCCACGCCAGAAATAAATCATAGGGAAAAAGACGAAGTTGGGAGGTGAGCAATGTGAGTGCGTCTTAGACCTGGCGATAGTACTATCGTTCACTACAGCAAAGGAAGGCACGTGTGCAGCGTTCGTAGCGTCTGCTTCCCAACCATGTATAGTGTCGTGCATGTTATGGTTGGTTCTTGAGCACCTGTTTGCGACTGCGCAAACGATCGGTGCGGCCGCAGCACGGCACCTCCTGGCACCATCATGCTATATTCAGTGGTAGCTATGTCCCGTTCGTTCGGACTATGTTATCCTAATGTCTTCGTCCCTTACCGTATTGACAACATAGATTGAGGCCCTCTTACGGACGGAACATTCTTTCCCGTCTAGATGTTCTAAGATAATCGATGGATCAGTACTCATGTTTCTCCATTCAGGACAGAACAGCAAGTTGGGCTTTCACTTGCGCAGTCGACGATCGTGAAGTAGAAGCTTACACTTGATGCATAGAGACTTCCCTTCCGCTGCCATGCGTAAAGAGTTCGACATACAACGAGCGCCCAAGACGGTGAGTAGGGCGTCCAGACTCATCGTTTCGCTTCCTTGAGCTGAAGCAGAACCATCTATCATTGTTTTATAACTCCAGAACGCATCATGAATAGTGTTTTTACCTGGTATCACTTTGGTTCAAGAAAAGAGTATCTTGCGTATATTGCTACATTTGGCAACTTGTATGAACTGGGAATCAGGCCAGCCGACTGATCAGGAATGCGACACGCCTGTAAGGCGAGCCTGCGACGCATCATATTGAGAACACTTGAGCACACATGTTCATAGCATAGGGGTCCACTCCGCAGCTATCGATGCCCTCTCGCTTCTGTGACAAGCTTGACTTATTAAAAAGACATATGAGAGATGTATATATCATGCGACGGCGTTTGGCTCTTGCTTTTCGTTTCTCCAGAGTTCCTTCGCGATGATTCACAGGAAACCATTTCACGGACTAAAACGTAGACTCGTTCTCTCAATGGACCTCGGCACTACCTTCAGCGGTATGTCCTATGCCGTTCTGGATCCGGGCAAGGTTCCGGAAATCAAGACCGTTAATAGGTATGCTGTTATCCCTTCATGTACGCTCTCTTGTATTGGATACTAATTGTATTTCACGACCGATGCAGATACCCTGGACAGGAAGCTGGTGACGCGAAAATTCCGACGGTGGTCTGGTACGACTCAAATGGACAAGTACTTGCCGTGGGTGCCGAAGAGCCTTCGGAGCCTCCCCTTGAGGACCCTGAATGGCAAGATGACGCTGTCGATGAGTGGGAGGACGTTCCGAAAGTTTTCAAAGTTGAATGGTAATGTTGTCTTGAGCCATCTTCCCTACTACTCGTTATATGACCCCCCATCGAATTAGGTTCAAGCTCTTGCTCGGCCCCAAAGGCATGCGCGCCGATCCTGCCATACCATCGATAAAGCTACCACCTGGTAAACAGGATGTCCTCGAAGTATATGCAGATTTCTATCGCTATATGTATGGGCATGCCCGTACGTATATTGAACAGACTCACGCAAATGGGGATCTGCTCTGGGAGTCCTTTGGCGAAGACATCGACTTTATTCTCAGTCATCCTAACGGCTGGGAGGGTGCACAACAGAGTGCAATGCGTAGAGCCGCTATCAATGCGGGGTTGGTGCCGGACACGCCAGATGGGCGGGAACGAGTCAAATTCGTAACAGAGGGCGAAGCCAGCTTTCACTGTTGTATCTCTAGTGGAACGATCATTGATAGTGTCGAGGCCAGTTTGATCCCCTTCGTGTTGCATATGACCACTGATACGGCTCACAGATTGGGAAGAATGTTATGATTGTGGACGCAGGAGGAGGCACAGTGGATGTCAGCACGTATACGTTCACAAAGTCAACGCCAATCGCCATAGACGAGATCGCTCCATCTGGATGTGCGTGGACTGTTCAATAAGTTCGCAGTCATATGACAATAAGAATCGGTTTCTAGGTATCTTTCAAGGTTCGGTTCTCGTCAGTAGCCGTGCGTTGGCATATCTGAGGCGTATGTCCTTCTCTTCTGCGTACCTGTAAATTATGACATATTGTTTTGAATAGAGAGCTTGGCGTCCTCGCGCTTTGGGTCGGATTCACATATACAAGCAATCACTACTGAGTTCGATAAGACCACGAAGAAGCGGTTCAAAGGGACGGGCGATTCGTGGGTCAAATTTGGCCAGCCATCAGACAGGGATCTCAAGTTTGGGATCCGAAATGGGCAGAAGAAGTTGACAGTGTTCGTATACCTTTCTCTTTGCAGGGCCACGCTATATCTGAAACGATTGGTCGCGCCTTAGGGACGAGATCGCCTCCTTCTTCGACCCCGCGATACGCGACATCTTGCGTGAAATAGAGGCACAGCAGCGTGCAGCAAAGGGCCGTCTTATATCAGTGGGCATCTTGATTCGATTTTGCCAAAACGACTCACATGTTTATGTTGTAAGACTTTTTCTGGTTGGTGGCTTCGCTGCAAGCGAGTACCTATACACAAAGCTGCGCAGTCAACTGGAAGCGCGTGGATCACGTATATTCAGGCCTGATAGTCATACGTACGTTTCTAAGCCTATCTACAAGACCTCCTCGCTGAGTTGAAGTCATTCCTGCAGAAATAAAGCGGTAGCAGAGGGAGCTGTCTCCTTTCATCTGGACCACTTCGTGTCCTCACGCGTCGCAAGATTCGTATATGGGACTGATGCTCTACTGAATTCAATCCTCACAGCAGCGACCATCGTCTACGATCTGCAAAAAAATTTACTGATATAGATGGCACAGAGCGTCTGGCGGGGGCATTCGATACTATCCTTCCTAAGGTATGGTTTCATCTCATCGACATTGAAACTTCGTATGACAATGATATCAGGGAACACAGGTATCAGAGACCAAGGAGTTTAAACGTCATTATTTTCAAACGTCTCAGTATGGGATTGACGAGATCATTGAGAGCATCACTTGCTACAGGGGTGAAAGCACTCCTTCCTGGATGGATGAGGAGCCAGGTTTGCAATGTTTAATCGCCTTTTTTCTCTAATCTCACCATATTCCTTCAGAGTTGTTTTCGAACTTGTGCACAATCTCTGCGGATGTCTCTCACTGCCCAAGGCTCGATGGACAGGTCCAAGAGGTCCTTACTACCGTCAATCTTTCAGGATCAGTCTATCATTCGGTCTCACCGAATTGAAAGCGAGGATCTCGTGGATGGAAAAAGTGCGTATCATCTTTCTTTTGAGCTGCCCGTAGCTAGCTCATAACTGGTTCTTCAGGGTGTGAAGAAATAGTAAGGCTCTGTTTCGCGCATCGTCTATGTTAGTTTTGGCAACAAACCCCTTACTGATCGCTTTTCTCCAGTGGCCCAGCCTCAATCGTCTATGATGAAGGTTGACCACCCACCAACTGTGCCTGTAACGTTTAAGATTGAAGCACTGCTCCGATTCATACTCGTTTGCTTCTCGTCCGGTTTGATGTTATCGTCATGTACTATATCCATGTATGCCTTGCTTGAACAGTCTTGTGCGCGACTGAGGACCTTTTGTGATGCCACTTTCCTTTCCACTAGGTTCGCTGAGATCAGAAACAGAACATCTCATGCTACCAGCATATCATACACCGACATCTAGTCCTTGATCAACGAGACAGAAGTAAAATCCACCATCGCTCTGGTACTTCGAGCAGTCGCAGCAGAACTCGAGTGAGGAGAACATGAATTGCTCGCTGGAGATATTTTGAACACCGACCGGTCTGAACCGGTGACCACTCGGTGACCCCACCGACTCCCCGCCGGCGTTGAACGTTCTGAACGTTGAATCGTCACTGGTCTTAGACTCGTCCTCGAAATTCCTTTGAATGGGAAGAAAACAATAGAACATCACCGAGACTTACTTCCTGCATCAGCCTATAAGTCTTACCATCAAGGGTTTATCATCTGCACGACGGCCAACGACCAGAACGACCAAATCCCAAATCTCAATCGAGTTGGGCAATCAGCGGTCAAATACAGATATCTGGAGACTACGTCGGAGGTTGAAGGGGAACGGCCGATGTCGCTGTCTCTGGGAGACCAAGTCAGCGCCACAGGCTGACAATTCCAGTGCGTTCTGTTTTCAAAACTTCAGTCGACAGGTCATTCCTAGTCTATCCCCTCAGATCGTCTATAGGGCGTCCCTCAAGAAACCGGAGCATCTGCCTACGCTACCTACTCCTTCGCCAATATTGCCAGCACACTCTCCAATGCAATAGTCGGCTTCAACAACACAGCACGATCCCGCTTCCCATCGTCCCTCTTGAGGTCTCTCATAAGTCCTATACTCGTCGCGCACATCACGGGTGCCGATTCCTTCACCTTCGTTGCGGCGTCGTGGTCACCATATCCGTCTTCCATGCTACGAGCATCAAACATCTCTCCGCACGGAATCACCATTGGCCATAGCATGCTTGTCGTGATCCCCTCCCCGATCGCCTTATTCAACCTGAAAACAAACGTAGCGACCTCTCGAAGCCCATCGCCTGCTTTCTGGAGAATTGCATGCTTGATTCGAGCGCGATCTCGATCCAGACCTGCACAGAGCACGCATGAAGTCAACCTCTCCGCTAGGAAATCGGCGAGCGAGTCTGGTGTTTGTTCTTGGTGAAACACTTTTTGGGTGTACTGGTGGGTCAGCGCTCTCCATCGTCCAGAAATTGCCGGTGGTTCTATGCCCGATTGAGTAGGTCAATTCGACATCATGGAACAAGAGGTTACTCACCTTCGTTCTCAAGTGCAGAGAAAATACGATCCATAGCTTGGTTCAAGCCGTGATCAGCGAATTGCCATTGTGACATGAATGAAGCCACGATATGTGTGAGGTACGCTTGAAACACGATCTGCAGGGAGAGCGGGTCTTCTATCTGTGATGCAAGTTGGGCGATCTCGGCTATGCGTAGAGTCGACCAACAGTGGATCTCTTCGAACACTGCGTGTGCTTGCTCGTCCTCGACCACGTTGCGTACCGTCTTCGCCGTGTCCCTATCCTGCCGTTTCCCGTCCGTCTCATGTTCCTCTTCACTCTCCCACTCATCGGAAAGCACGATAGCGACCCGGAATATCTCATAGTTGAGCCCCTCGATCTGGTCGATAATATCCTTTTCCGTGAAGGACTCTTGCCTGGTCAGGAAGACTTGGGCCACCTCGAGCTCTCGCGTCCTCGTGTCCAGCAGTGCGTTATTCTGTACAAGCATCGTCTCGATGGCCGCGGTCTGGGATTGGAGCTGTGCTATCGTTTGGTCACGTCGTGCAATGGTTTCCTTCGCCCTCTGCAGGTCCTGTTCGTGCGCGCGAGAAGTGTTAACAAAATGGTTTAGCTTGCTCTGCGCCTCGTCTACTGCTTTCCGTTCTTTCCTGTACCTCTCTTCTAGATCAGTGAAATCCCGTCGCACTCGCCGCAGCTCATCATCTTTCGTCTGCAGCTGCTTTCGAAGATCGGGGACTTCAGGGACTTCGGGCTCAACCGATGCTCGTCCAGTCGAGAAGGAAAACAATATAAAGTGGACGAAGTTCCAAGGGACTTTGATGGCCTTGAACGCGAATGTGAGCAGTGTCATGGTGTCGCAGAGTGAAGAGTGGTCCTAACCGATGTTGATTTATAGGATGTATTCAACGTTCATGGTAATCGGATATAAGCAGGTGACAGAATCCTCACCGTTTGCTGCATGCTGCAAGTGCTTCTCCAACGCCTGTTGTTGTTGGCCCGTGACTGTGTGAATCATCAGGCGGCGTAGGCACATATCATCATTTCGGCAACACTATTACTCGTGGCTAGTTCTGAGCGTCTGCTTGTTAGCGATATCTTCAAATATGGC
Organism: Heterobasidion occidentale; assembly: GCA_039111635.1. Taxonomy (NCBI): domain Eukaryota; kingdom Fungi; phylum Basidiomycota; class Agaricomycetes; order Russulales; family Bondarzewiaceae; genus Heterobasidion; species Heterobasidion occidentale. The sequence continues at coordinate 742,699 of JBCAQO010000006.1, forward strand.
CTGGATGCTATAATAGAATCTAGACGGTGTGGAGGAGTTCGGTATGTGGTGTTGTCCTTCCCATACCGTGCCGTTTTGGAAGCTAGTTCAAACAAAGATCTTTCTCTGACGTCTTCACAGGATGATCGATGTAATAGAACTTGGACGCCCAGGCCACGATGTGAACACGGTGCTGCGCAGTCAACAATCAAGGAGTCACCGCCGCATGCCCGACTTTATTGTGCGAAAGCTCTAGGCTTTGGCTACACGTCGCAGCCTGCAGTCTTCCAGGCGTGCGTTGACGAAACGTAGATTTAGGATAAGGAATAACGGTCACCAGTCGGCAAATATGAAGTTTGGAGGCCAATGGGAGATGACTAGGCTGGTCGGGCGAGCGGACCGTGCAAGATGCTTCTGCTGCGATTTATCTCCGAAGATTGAGCGTTTGAGCATAGGGGCACAATCCGCAGCATGTCGGAAAAATAGATCTCGATGATAAGGGCTTATGATGCATCATAAGCCCTTAATGTTCGCGCAATCTTATAATCCATCATGAGAAAAGACGAAAATATTATGATAGCATGACAATGGTGATGGCAACGGGTTAATAATCCCCATCATAATCCCAGTGAGCTAGGCATCATAATGCTAATCAAGATGCCGCTACAATCACATCATCAACCTGACATAATAAGGCCACAATAGGCATCATAATGCAGTCATAATGCTGATCGTGATGCTGCCACAATCACATCATCAACCTGACATAATCAGGCCACAAAATTTCATACGGCCCACCATTCTCGACACCACAACTACATTAGTAATCAGTAGCGATCACTACCAGTTACTTACTCGCTCTAGTACCACTTATGACTTACTACTTACTTCTTCATGAGAGTTCACACAGTCCACTAATGCTCACTTACTGACTTCTTACTAAGGTTACTACAATCTACTGATAGATCCTTACTTACTTAGGAAGGGTACTACACTCTACTGATAGCTAGTTACTTACTTACTACAGAGATCATCACAACGCACTAGTAGTTACTACAATCTAGTCCAATTTATGATGGTACACGTGGGATTCGAACCCAAGTGGCTTAGGTAGTGAGTATTACAGTGTTACAACAAAACCGCTCTGCCAGAGAGCTGTTTCTAGCTACGCTTCTCCATGCGTCATATAGAGAATTTTATGGCCATGATAATCCATGATAATACCATGGTGTGTATGATAATGCCAGATTGCGAGCACACAGGCCCGGCAGTAATAGGGTACAAGCAACATGATATTCAGAGCAGTCCTGAGATACTACATACATTCAGATGCATGAAAACATTAAGAAAAACACTCAAACCGCTTATTTGCCAGATGCCGCATGAGATCGTGTGGAGCGGACACCCACCGCAGATGGAATAGCACGAGCCTTACCCCTATTTCCTGTCTTCTTCTTAGAAGCCCCGGTCTCCACATCCTGCAAAGGATCAACATACTTGGGGATGTCAACAGCAGCTAGTGCAGCGGCAGGCTGTGCACCTGCCACTTTCTGCTGGCTGGCAGCTGGCAGTGTGACAGCAGCCGGAGGAGGTGCGCTAGTGGAAGGTGTTGATGCTACCGAGCGTGTGGGGCGGTGCACAGCAGTGACAGGGGGTGCAGCAGTAGAGAGTTCAGCAACGAGGGGTGCTGCAATCAATATTGGGACACTAGTGGATGCAGCAGCACGCAGCCCAGCAGTGTGCTGTGCAGAGACTGGGGGCACAATTGGGCTCGCAACTGGGCGAGTGGCTGAGCGTGCAACTGGGCGAGTGGCTGGGCGCGCAATTGGGTGAGTGGCTGGGCGTGCAATTGGGTGAGCAGCTGGACACACAATTGAGTGAGCGGCTGGATGAGCAAAAGCTGGGAGCGTACGAGGTACGACATGATCGGTGTCTTCGATCTCTCCGATGTCTGCATCATAGAGGCCTTCTTCATCGTCCTCGCTGCCTTCATTGTCCTCACCTTCCTCGTCAACATAACCCCTATATTCAGTGCTGCTGTCTTCTTCAATGCCGTCACCATCTTCTTCAGCATCACCGCCCACACCCTCACCATCCATCGGGTTGTTATTGGTCAGCTGCATCTTCATTAACAGGGCCGATATGCCACTCCCACCTCGCTGACCTCTGTTGACAGAAGCAACCAATGTTTGATCTGGTGACACAGCGGTTGAAAGAACCTGCTTGTTCAAGTGTGCGAACGTGGCCTTGATTGCTGAATTGGCCGCAGCGCCCTGGAGGAGGATCCCTTTATAGCTATTGAATCTTGACTTGTAGTCGATCTTAGCGAGCTTGCTGCTTTTGCTAAATTGAGTGTCCGTAGAAAGCAAAAAAAGCGCCTGCATAGGATTAGATATATCTCCAGAGTTGATATATATAGATAAAATCATACCATGATTGCCGCAAAGGCAACAGCGCCTGGGGTGATCACAGTGAGACCCCATTTCCGTGCAACGGGTGGTGTTCCTGTTGATTTGGTGGACATGATGGAACCATCTGCAGCGACGGAGGTGGGGCCAAGCAGAGTGATACGAAGGATCTCCATAGAAAAAATGAGAAGGTTAGCAGCTTGCAACAAGACACAAACAAGAACTTACTCAGACAATGACTTCTGATCTAAAGAGGTAAGAGCTATCCAGGTTATCCGGGGGGAAAAATACCGTAGCGAGTTCAGGAAACTCCTTGAGGCCAGGCGGAGCAGCTAGGAGGGCTTGGATTCCAGATTCGGATTCACACGCATAACCATCCTCGAAGAAAGCACTGTCAATGTCTGGAAAGATTCTTGTGACCGAGGCACATAGTTTAGAAATAGTACTTGAGCATTGGGCAATGAGCGCTTCATTGAACTTGTGGGCAATTCAGCAAGGAAATAAAGAGCCGAAGATGATCAACGTACCTTCTTTGCAAAGAAACTGTGGCCCATCATCATTGCATGGAGTTTTTGAGGAACAAAATTGTACAGGTCCGCCACAATGCCCTGTTGGATAGCAAGCTGCGAACTATAACGTTTGCTGCTGGTCGCTACCATCATGGGGTGGGGTCGTTTGAAGAAAGCTCGGTCGATCCACGGCTCTTCCATGATACCGAACTTGCGGCCAAGCAGCTTGATCTCCTCGTCGTACTTGGTGGCCACGTTACTGCTACCGCCACTCTGTCGCTGCCTGGACAGCTCGGCACGCAGACTTGCAAGATCGGTCTGCACTTTGCGCAGCTTCTTTCGCAGCTTCGCTATCATAAGGTGCGCATTTCGGATAACCTGGAGTAAAATAGAATCAAATAACAATCAAAATAAGTTGCTCCACTCACGTCAAGATACTCCTCCGCCGTCGCAAACACATCAGGAGCGCGGATTGCATCTGAATCATCATCTGAATTGTCTAGAGCCTCATCCTCATTGAAAGGCTCTGTCTCACTAAGGCGGATTTCCTCCTGTTCCATGGCCCTGATAAAAAGGTGAGTGAGCAGAGTATTCAATTGCAGGTGCAGACTTACTAGGTTTTGAAGAGAGTGCCTCGAGGTAGACAGCAGGCAAAGGCGTGCAGATTCATGACTAATCTGAATTGACTATATGCGCGTCGCATCCCCGTTGCATCCTCATCGCGTCTTCATGATGTTGATCAACACTGGATCTTGCGTGCTCAGATTCTGTAGGTCTTACTGTTATTGCTGGCCATCTGACACTGATTTGATACTGACATCAGTTAATAACACAGTGAGGGCACCTCAATACATGATGGATGAGGATATCAGAGGGGCCGGACGGACGTGTGCATGCCACAGATGAGGTTGTGCGCACAAAACGAGGGCGGTTTGTGCAGCACGTAGGCAGCATGGACAGCGCGCGGGCGGTGTGGAGGACACATGGGTGTTACAGACGACATGCCAACTGCTCGAAGAGTCCTACCAGGGCACTGAGAGCTGTTGACTGTCAACTGAACTCATAGACCCCTCAAGTATGAAAATACTCCCATCCTCACTGCCTCGCCCTCAGCCCTTAGCTGTTAGGACCGCGTCCTAACACATGCTTCGCACGTGAGTGGATGGGCTGGTCAAGTGCTTCGGACTTGTTGCAGACTCAGACCGCTTTCCATGACTCCTTACTATTTACATGCTGATGCATGAACGCTGACTTCTGGTTCCTGTTTCTTGATGTGGACAGACATTGGTTCCTGACCCCCGTTCCTGGTTCTTGATCGATCGAAGATGTGGATGGACATTAGTGATTGGATTACTATATTTGGTTATATGGCAGGTCAATGAGGTATTCTAGCTTACGGATCTCGATCGTTGACTTTGGTACCTAAGAAGCGCACGGACCAGATCTTGATCCTGCCCTAGACACTTCTGTACGTAAATAGCCGAGATGAGCTTCTAAGAAGCTCAGCTCGTTCACCTGTAATACACTCGATCTCTGCACTGCACCCGGCGTCTGGCTACCTTCCTAGCCCACGCTTCGTGATCTCTGTCAGATCTGAGAAACTCTTTGCACGGTCTGACGAAGCGCTGGACTTGTCTCCCTTCCCTCCCCTCCCTCTACTCATCCGCTTCTATACCGGGCTAGCTGCCTTCCGCGTTCTCAGTTGGACACCCCCTCGTGTCATCTGTTGGACAGGAGAAGATCATCCGGTTCCTCCTCATCATCGAGAAGACCTCGAAGATCACCTTCTCAATCTATTCGAGAACAAAGCAGACAGCGACCCCGAGTTCCTCGAAAGAGCCCAAAGACGATCCATCGTCTTCATCCATTGGAGTTTACGCCTGTACGAACCAGTGGAGGTTTAGCCTAGGGACCCCTTCGTGCATCGGTGCACGTGATAGGTCTCCGACCTAACACTTGAACAAGCTCTTTTATCCCTACCCTATTCAAGCTGGATCCCCAGCAGAGACAGCTCTTTCTCTCATCAGTCAACAACATTTTAGCAATCGCCAACAGGGTAAACCTAATGGCGACCCCAGCAGCGACTCCTCAAGGAAGAATAAACAACCCCGGAACCATAGAAGTCGCAAGACACCGGAACCCAGGAAAAGTTTATTTAGGAATAGCCACACTCAGGCTACAACAAGCACCCGAAATCTTTATAGACCTCATTAAAACTGGATATAGATTTTCTGGGATTTGCTTCGTCAACGAACCAAAGACACCGTTCACCCTCACGGACAACGGAGAGCCCGACGTCATCAGAGCAAGGAACTGCGTCGAGATACACGACGGAAGACCAGACGATTTCCCCGTCGCCATTATCCCCGATCTCAGAAGAACCATCGCAAGGAATATCGACACAGACGGGATCAGAGCAGAACTCATCAAGACCAAGGAGAACAGAGACCACGTCTCAGTCCTCATCTACTGGACCTTCTCCTCAACCTAGGAAAACACACTGGAAGCCCCTAACTCTCCGCCAGTCTGAACAGAAATTGAAGGGATTGTTTTTATTGTCAGAAGAGGAGAGTTCGCCCACAAAACTTATCATCTCTGAACCCTCATCTCGGGACACACATTCTCCGAGATCATCCAACTCATCGACCAAATTGATATTTCCATCAACGAAATTATCAAAAGAGACCCAGACTTACAAGAAGCATTACAAGCCGGAAGAAGACAGGCAGTACCCTTCTTCTTCAAGGAATAAAGAACGACGAACGAAGTCGCAGCGGGATACCCTCCCGGCTATAGAACAGACCCAGCAGAAGTCTACGGAGACTTACCCGAAGACGTCGACAAGGATCAACTTTATTACGACGAAAAGAAAGCACACTTCTACTACGCGGGAATCCTCACCGGATTCTTCCAACAACAAGGAAAGAGCGAATACGAATATGCAACTTGGGGAGACAAAATTGTCCACGCAGGACCCGACCTACGCCTCGTTAAGGTCGAGGACTACGTCGCAAGAAAGACCTTCGACAAGCCTGAATCACCGGCAAATCGGCATCGTGACTCGCCAAGACCGCACATACATACTCTACCCAGAGAAGCAGCCAGTGGAAGTTGAATCTCTAGAAGAAACACTCCCGCTACATCCCCCTTACAGGAAACCACTCCCAAAGAAGACTTCCGAGCCCCAACACCGGAGTTTGTCCCTGAACCGGAGTATTTTGAAGCACCAAGTGAAGATCAGGAACTGCCTAACGATCCAGAGCCCCCGCCTAATACAATGTCGGCAGATACTGGAAGTAATGAGTCCAAGGGACCAGCTATGGCCAAACCCACCACCTTCAGTGGAAACAGAAAATGAACCGAGCAATTCCTCCACGAAATCGACCTGATGTTCCTGGCCAGGAAGAAGGATTATGCGAACGAATTCGCCAAAATCGCTTATGCTCTATCGTACATGAAGGAAGGATCTGCAGGGATATGGGCAAGGAACTTCACTCAGGCCAGGAACATGCTAAAGGATTGGCACAAATACACTTGGGCAGACACGGTCGGCTTCACATCCGTCCGCAAAAAGATAGCCACCGACTTCGAGGAGTTCAACAAAGAAGCCGATGCTTGCGACAAACTGGCCCGAGTCAATCAGGGAAAGGAATCATTTAACACCTACCTTCAGCTGTTTGAACAGCTCGCGGCGCTTGCCGGTGTAGACGGAGAAACCAAGAAGACCCATTTCCTGCGAGGACTCAAGTGGGAGTTGGCAAAAGGAATTTATGAAGATCCCTCTGCAGACGGGACGTGGGAAGAACTAGTCGAGAAGGCCAAAAAACACGAAAGGATGCGCATCGCAAGGGACCGAGCATACGACCTCCGAAAGGGCAAATTCCAAATTTACACTCCGCGCACCTTTTATGACGAAAGGGCACCCCCACGGAACAACAGAGAGCCCCAATACGAACCTATGGATGTAGATGCAGCGGAAATGGAGGCCGACGCTGTCCGAACTCGCTTCAAGAAGCTTACCCCGGTGGAAAGAGATCGACTTGCCAAAGAAGGAAAGTGCTTCTTTTGCAAGAAGCCCGGGCACATGGCGCGCAACTGTCCTTCTCGACCCAAGAGAAGATTCCAGCCCCCCCGTCGCAGACCAGTGCGCGAAGCAGAAATGGACGAAGGACAATTCGACGATGAAGATGTCGAGGAAGGAAAGAACAGAGTCAACCACATCCGCCAAATGATGATGGGACTCAGCATGGAAGAAATCGAGGAAGTTCGAGCCTTCAGCGACTCGAAGAATTTTTAAGGCCTCTCCCATCGGCAGCGGATGTGGAGAGTAGGATTCTTGCAGGAAATCGGTACGCTCCTCTGGCCAGTAAAGATGCTGACCAAGAGCATGGACATCCAGATGTATTGTATCTTTCGGAAATGAAATCACATGGTGCACCATCACTCCGACTCGAGACAATGCTCATAGGCAAGAATAGAAAAGCTGCTACACAGGCACTAGTGGACAGTGGAGCCACTGGAATCTTCATACACCCTCGCTTCGTAGAAGCGCATTGAATCACTACGCACAAAACCCCCACCCCTATCCCAGTCAGTATGGTCCAGAACACCGAGTTCAAGGGAGGACCTATTACACGATTCGCCAACCTCAAATTACAGGTTCTAGGCGAAAAAGGGGGGTCGCATACAGAATCAGCAAGATTCTATATTGCGGAAATAGGAAAAGAGGACGTCATTTTAGGAACCGACTGGTTATTAGAACATAACCCAGAAGTCGACTGGCATGCCTACGGGCTACATTTTACCAGATGCCCGCCCTCCTGCCAAATAAAAGGAGGACCGGTAAAAGCTAAAAGAGCTACAAGAAAACCAGGACGTTCCAAACCAAGCATACGGCGCATGGAAACAGTACCTCAAACGGCGACTACTCAATACCAGTGCAAAAGCCGGCAAAGCAGTACTAGGCCGGAAGTGGGAAAACACCACAGTACCACATCCGCGGACAATACCTACAAGTCCGGAGTTCACAACTCGAAGGTTGAATGCCAAACGTCTGAAGGCCCAAACCAGAAATTATAAGGTTCCGACATGGGCTGAAGAAGACATTCCGGAGGACGGTGACGGACTTCCAGCACTTCCCTCCAAGGATCTTGAAGAAGATGGAGTCTATCTCATCAGATGCCTAGATACGGGAACATTACAGGCACTAGAATTATACAATGACTCTGAAGAAGGCGTCGATATACATCGCGCCGAAACCACGGAACTTCCATACGCCAACACACCGGCTCAAGGAAGCAAACCTGCCAAAGCATCGACAGGGAAACAAACAAAGCACACCAACTCGCAAAGACTTGCAGAAGAAGCCGCCAAAGGGAAACCCGAACTATCCTTCGAAGAAATAGTGCCGAAGGAATACTGGAATTATAGTAAAGGTTTTCGTAGGTCGACCAAAGGGACAGCTACCGCTCTCTCGACCTTGGGATCACAAAATAGAGATCAAGGAAGGAATGGATCACTCGCTCCAAACCAAGCTATACAGTCTTAGCCCTAGAGAGCAAGTGGAACTCAAGAAATTCATAGACGAAACCTCCAGAAAGGATTCATCAGAGAATCAAAATCGCACATGGCATCCCATTCTTCTTCATCAAGAAAAGAATGGGAAATTACGACCAGTAATGGATTATTGCAAACTCAATGAAATAACAATCAAAAACAAGTACCCTTTGCCGATTATTCAAGAATTAACTGGACCTTCTAGCCGAAGCCATATACTTCTCACTAATGGATGTCGATACAGGATATAACAACGTACACATGAAAGAAGGAAGCGAGAAACTAGCCACGTTCGTCACCAATTTAGGAATGTACGAACCTCTGGTTATGTTCTTTGGATAACCATCTCGCCGGCAAACATTCTAAACGATGATGAACGCCTCTTCAAAGACCTCATCTACGCCGGATTAGTGGCAATCTATATGGACGACATCCTAGTATCCTCTAAAACAATGGACGACCACATCAAGACAGTTCGAAAGGTTTTACAGATCTTACAGGACAACGATCTGTACCTACACCCTCAAAATGCCACTTCCACAAAAGAAAATTGACTATCTTGGATATGTTATATCACACGGACATCTGGAAATGGACCCGATTAAGTGGCCGCATTATGGACTGGCCCCCCTGTAAAAGTCAAGGAAGTGCAATCATTTTTAGGTTTTTGCAATTTTTATCGCAGTTTATCAAAGATTACTCAAAGATAGCACGACCACTATTTGAGCTAACACAGAAGGAACGCACCTGGGATTGGACACCAGCATGCGAAGAAGCGTTTCAAACTAAAACGAATATTTACAGAATCTCCGGTGCTCGTTATGCCAGACACAAGGAACCCGTTTCACATTGAATGCGACGCTTCCGACTTCGCCACCGGAGCAGTTTTATCACAAGTCGCCGAAGATGGAAAATGGCACCCATGTGCTTATATTTCCAAGTCACTCTCACCTACAGAACGCAACTACCCGATCTATGATAAAGAGTTGCTGGCGGTCGTTCGAGCTTTTGAAGCTTGGCGACACTATCTGGAGGGCGCCGACCACCCGGTAGACGTCTGGACGGACCACAAGAACCTCAAATGGTTCCGGTCAAGCCAGAAATTAAACCGTCGGCAAGCACAATGGTCACTCTACCTCTCGCGTTTCAACTACAAGTTGACGCACAAGGCGGGAGTCACTAATAAATCCGACGGTCTGTCACGGCGTCCAGACCATAAAAAGGGGGTGGAATTTGACAATTCAGGCGAAACACTCTTGGAACCCAAACTTTTCAATAACACAGAAGAGATTCGAAGACCCTTCGCAGAAATCAATGCCATTCATACAAACAACAGTTGGGACCCTCATCAAATACTTCACATTAGGGCAACTGGACGAGGAGGTGTTACTATAATAGACGATGACCTTCGGAAACGAATCATTGAAGAAAACAGGAAAGACAAATGGCTATTAGAAACCCTAGCCAAGATCAAAACCTTAGGACCTCGAAACATGAAGAAAGGTCTACAAGAATGGAACAAAGAAGAAGGATTGGTCCTTCACCGAGGAAAGATATATGTTCCTCAAAACGAACAACTTCGTCAAGATATCATCAAACTAAACTATGACAATCTAGCAGCAGGACATCCAGGACAAAGGGGAACTCTAGCCTTAGTCGGACAAGAATTTACTTGGCCAGGAATATCAAACACGGTTCACCAATATGTGGAAGGATGCGCCATCTGTCAATCCACCAAGAACGACACACATCCTACCATGGTGCCCCTACAACCAACAGAAATTCCAGACCGACCCTTCGGAACAATAACCATGGATTTTATTACAGATCTACCAGAATCAAACGGATACGACTCGCTACATGTAGTAACCGATCGATTCACCAAAACCGCAGTAATAACTCCATGCCTGAAAACCATCGACTCTGATGGAACGGCCAAAATCTTGCTAGAAAACACCTGGAGACGCTATGGATTGCCAGATAAAATCATATCAGATAGAGGAACTCAATTCGCTTCAAAAGTAGCGCAAGCCTTGCTCAAAGAATTAGGAATCAAATCCGCTTTAAGCACAGCCTATCACCCACAGACGAACGGTGCTACGGAACGAATGAATCAGGAACTAGAACAATACCTAAAAGCGTTTTGCAGCTCTTCACAGGACGATTGGGCTGGATTAATCCCCTACGCGGAATATGCCCATAACACCCATCAGCACTCAGCCACGCAGAAGTCACCCTTTGAACTTCTCCACGGATATCAACCACGGGCTTACCCAGCCATCATCGGAAACACGAATGTCCCCACCGCCGACGCTCGCCTCGAAGCTCTGCAACGTGCTAGGAAGGAAGCACAAGCCAGCCTCGAAATTGCAGCCGAAGCCATGAGGATACAGCACGACCGTTTTGGAACGAACCTACCGCCTTTCAAGAAAGGAGATCAAGTATGGCTCGATGGGAAGAACATCCACACGGATCACCCATCAGAGAAACTGAGACCCAAACATTTTGGGCCATTTGAAATCACCGACATCATAGGAAATGTCAACTTCAGGTTGAAACTGCCCAACAGCTGGAAACACATTCACGACGTCTTCCATGCTAGTCGACTCACGCCCTACAAGGAAAACGAGGTCTATGGTCCGAACTACCCTAAACCGGCTCCGGACCTGATCGAAGGGCAAGAAGAATTTGAAGTCGAAGCCATTGTCGGAGCTAGACGCTTCGGACGATGGAAGATCCTGCAGTACCTGATCAAATGGAAGGGCTACCCGGAATCGGACAACTCTTGGAAAGCCGCGACAAACGTCACTAACGCACAAGAAGCCATAAAGGACTTCTACCGCCGGCACCCTCGGGCAGTCAAAGGAATGGAAGCTTCCATTCTGGCCCTGGTGATCGAATTAGAACTCAACAGAGTAGCCGAAGAAGATCAAATCAGAAAGAAGCTCGAGAAGCATCCGATCGGAAAGAAGCTTCTCGCTACAGGATTAGCTATCCCCCAGATCATGGAGAGATCAACAAACAAATGACGCAGCTAAAGAGGCCGCCCTAGTTCCTCGATCAAAGTGCCACCACCGACGATCAATGATCGAGAAGCGCAGCCAAAGAAGCCCAATATAGACTCGTCTCGATCAAAGCTACAGCAGAAGCGATCGGACAACTCTAATTGGCGGACTCAAGCATACCAGGAGCTACAAAAGCAGACCAACCGAGGATTGGCATGGCCAGGCAAACGGCTATGACCCCTTTCGACCCCACTCTATCCACAGTAGCCGTTTATACCGTTGTCGCGACTCTTGCTCTCACCACTGTCTCCATCGCCATCGCCCTTGTCCTCGGATCCCTTCACACCGCTGCCACCATTGGCATCTCCTCCGTTGTATAAAAGACACCCTGCATCGGACAGATACATTCCTCAGCATCCCAGCTACCACTCGAATGTCCCTTGCCCCCACACACCTTTTCTTATACAACCCCCCCTACATTCTCAGTAACATCAGAATGGCCTCCGCTACCACTTCCCCTCACGCCTCCAACACCTCCTCCCCCAACTGTTAAGACCTGGTCTTCGCACGTGATATGTCAGGAGGCTCCTGAGTCACTGAGGGATGTGCCAATCCAGGTACGTCCGATAAAAGCACCAGCGGCTACTTGTGTGCGTAATTCGGGATGTACGAGGATTCATGATGATATTGCGTCTCTAGGAATGCACAAAGGTTTTCCCACAGATATGGAGGTACGACCTGATGCAGACCCGGATGGCAGTAGATATGCTGCCTACTAAAGTCGAGATAGAATACTGCTAGTCCTGTGTAGAACTCAGCCAGTATTGAGATGGCGACTAAGTGGTTGAGGATGATAATGGAGAGAAGCGCAGGGCAAGTCAAACCGATGCTCAAGCAGATGTTCTATTGACAATCAATAATCTGGCCTACTGGCAAAGACTATGATGTAGCAGAGGTATGGCTAGTACCAAAGGTCAAGAGTAAGAACAGGTGGGAGTAACAAAGGTGAATGAGCTGGCGATACAGGTATCTGGCTCGTTCTATATATACGCGATCCGCTTTAGGGCAAGATTTACAGAAGGTCTGTGCTCAAGGCACCAAATAGAAGTAAACAATCAACGATCGGAATGATGTAATCTACGATGCGATCAAGGAAGCATGATGCAATCAATGATGTCAGTGATGTAACTGATCGTTAACTCAGGAACGAAAGATAAGATAAGATAACTCAATGTCTGTTGGTGAAGTCAAGGGGTTGGTCACCGGGTATAGGTCATATCCGTTGGTCATAGACCACGTGTCATATGATCAGGTGATCATATATCATGTGTTATGAGCCGGCTCTTAACACCAACCCCTTCATCCTTCGCACCATCTCCCCGCCCACTACCACACCCACGCTCGTTGACGACACAGACTCGGATTACGACAGCGAGGATGACATCCCCTCGGAAGGCGTCCCGGTCACGGATCCCCTTACAGAGTTTGTTATTCCCCGTTTCCCGGCTGAAATGCCAAACCCCCACATCGCCGTTCCTCCGTTGGCTTTCGCCATTCACAACGAAAACCCTCGCCTCCGAATCCGCGCCATACCCAACCCCCTTCACGACATCCGTCTCTACCAGGACCTGAAGACGAATAATAGCGTTTACCACCTCACACTCGCCGAGGACGAAGCCCCTATCATTCTGAACCAGCCTGGCTTGAGGAACCCCCGTGCTTTCCTTTTCTATTTACAGCAAGCAGTCTGGGCGCAAGCCTATCAGGTTTTCTCTGGACCACTCAACCAGACCCAAGCCATCCTCCTCGCCAACCTCACCGTCACCTCCTACCGCATGAAAGGGTTGATCAATCTCCCCGCCATCCGCAACGACATGGTAAATTTCCGACTGGGAGGGATATTTACCACCAGCTCCATCCTCATACAGGCGCACGCCATACCCGCCTGGCTCGACGTACTGGCTCGAATCCGCTACAAGGAAAACACGATCCGCTGGTTCCGATTCGCAGGACATAATGGAGCGCGTCTGGAGATCGAAGAGTACGTCCCTAAAGGGCTACTGCCGACCCACTCCTTCCCACTTAACAGTCGAGGGGTTCACCCCATTGCGTGCTACTGGCCTGGCGGATGTACCCCGGAGGATAACGTTAGGCCCTGGGTCATGACCAAACCGGATATACAGGAACAGGGGTTTCACCAGATTGACGCTGAAGAACCCATGGCTGTCGATCCCCCGGCTGACACCGAACCCGAGCTCCTAGCGGCAGAACCCTTTCGGCCCACCAACGAGGAGACCGCTGAATTCATGCGGCCCACCAGTCCCCCTTACGACCCCAAACAAGTCGTCCGGGATCGCCAGGTACTTCGGCCGTTACCGGTACCACCCCCGTCACCCCCTGCTGTGTCCCCATCCCCCCCCTTACTCGGCGACAACCTCACCCATCCTGTCATTGTCGACGAAGCCTCCCCCCAGTCACCGGACGTTCCTGTCGCAACTGAGGAAGGATGGCCTGCCGATGCCATGGACTCCGAGAACGTTTGGCCTACCCCTCCTGCTCTCCCGCCTTCTCCACCCACCGACCCCGCCACTCGTACCTGCTGGGAATGCGGACGCACCGGCCATCTCGTCGTGGAATGTCCAATCACGGGCATTCGCCAGAGAACGGACGTTACGGTGCGCGGTTTTCTTCAAGACTACGATAGGCATCGCATGCAGTCCCGGCGCCTTCGTCTACAGATGGATAGGACGGCTGAGGAATACGGGTACCACAAGCAGGTGTTAGACCACTTGATTGACACCGCTAACTGGACTGGATACCCCGCGCGGAGCATCCCCACCTTCGACGAAGTCCACCTGAGGAGACCCGCCCCTACCATCGGTGCACCCGCCAAGCGCCGAAGACTTGTATAGAGAGGGGGTAGTGTTAGGACCGCGTCCTAACACGTGCTTCGCACGTGAGTGGATGGGCTGGTCAAGTGCTTCGGACTTGTTGCAGACTCAGACCGCTTTCCATGACTCCTTACTATTTACATGCTGATGCATGAACGCTGACTTCTGGTTCCTGTTTCTTGATGTGGACAGACATTGGTTCCTGACCCCCGTTCCTGGTTCTTGATCGATCGAAGATGTGGATGGACATTAGTGATTGGATTACTATATTTGGTTATATGGCAGGTCAATGAGGTATTCTAGCTTACGGATCTCGATCGTTGACTTTGGTACCTAAGAAGCGCACGGACCAGATCTTGATCCTGCCCTAGACACTTCTGTACGTAAATAGCCGAGATGAGCTTCTAAGAAGCTCAGCTCGTTCACCTGTAATACACTCGATCTCTGCACTGCACCCGTCTGGCTACCTTCCTAGCCCACGCTTCGTGATCTCTGTCAGATCTGAGAAACTCTTTGCACGGTCTGACGAAGCGCTGGACTTGTCTCCTTCCCTCCCCTCCCTCTACTCATCCGCTTCTATACCGGGCTAGCTGCCTTCCGCGTTCTCAGTTGGACACCCCCTCGTGTCATCTGTTGGACAGGAGAAGATCATCCGGTTCCTCCTCATCATCGAGAAGACCTCGAAGATCACCTTCTCAATCTCTTCGAGAACAAAGCCGACAGCGACCCCGAGTTCCTCGAAAGAGCTCAAAGACGATCCATCGTCTTCATCCATTGGAGTCTACGACTATACGAACCAGTGGAGGTTTAGCCTAGGGACCCCTTTGTGCATCGGTGCACGTGATAGGTCTCCGACCTAACATTAGCCCGAACCCGGCAAAGCACTGAGGGGAGGCATCACGCGTCTATCGGTGCATGCAATCCTCTTATCCGCACCTTTTTTCGTCTGCCGCGAGACAGATGACGACGTCAAGGCCCTCGTCACCCGTATCTGAGCTGACATCGAGCACGTCCAGCTTCAGGACGGCTTCACTGTCGTCCGCTATGCAGATGCCATAGCCAGGGTGAGCCTGTCTCGTGCTGGCCTCCCTGTGTTGCTAACCCACTTACTCGTTCGTGCTTGTCAGTATGGCTCCGACAAGCACGACACCTGCTTTGGCCTCGAGGTCCGTCAGTCGCTTTGCTGCTTCCTCCCTTCTCTGACTGACGTGTTCAGATCACCAACGCCCGCGCGCACCCAGCGCCCGCGCGGCCCTCAGCGCCTCGCGGGCCACGCTCGACTGCCTCGTCATCTGCTCCGGGTCCGTGTCAGACACTGCCTTTGCACACGCCACGTGTGAGTGCACCCTCGAGCCCTCTGTCGTCATCCCCTACTCCCTTCCTCCTCAATGAGTCAACTGACCGACTGACGGGGATCGCGTTTGCAGGAGCGTGTGGAGGTGATGCAGGCGAATGCAGGCGCGCTTGCATGGCTGCGCGAGAGCCATACCATGCGCGAGCTTGCCGCTGCGGGCGAGGGCGAGGACGCGCGCATGCGCGCAAACGATCTTGACGGTGCGGACGACGCCCAGGGCCTGAACGTCTCGCAAGGTGACGTCGTGTATCTTGCGACGCGCCGGGACCCACCAGAGGTGAGTCTAGCCGCCTCTGGTCCTGCCTGCTCGGTGCGCTGACACCGCGCGTGCGCTCACTCAGGGAGGATCGACGGCGCTTGGGTGGCAGCGCCTGCGCCTCGCCGACCTAGTGCAGTCGCGCCGCGCGTCCCTCGCGCGTGCTCCTTCTCGTTTTGCGCGTGTGTGACGTTCCCTGCCGCAGGCGAGTACGCGCCGCCCGCGGTGCCGCACTTTCTGTGGGTGACGGAGTTCCCGCTGTTCGCACACGCGGATGTGGACAAGGACGCGCTCGCGTGCGGGCGGTGAAGCAGCTCGCATCACCCATTCATAGCGCCGATGTGGCAGGATGTGCGCACGCTGTACGAGGGCCGCGCTGACGAGGTACGTCTCTCCCTCCCCCTTCTTTCTCTCCGCGCGTGCATCCTCGGCGGCTACGTAATGTGCTAAGGCGGGGTGGACGTGGTGCACGCAGGTTCGCGGGCAGCACTACAACCTGGTGCTTGACGGCGTCGAGATCGGCGGCGGCTCGGTGCTCGTGCACGATGCAGCAATGCAGGAGCACATCTTCAAGCACGTTCTTCAGGTGCGTGTGCACTTGCGTCTCTCTTCCCCTCACGGATTGATGTGAATTTTTGGGGCCAGGTGTGTGTAGCTCAACGAGTGCGAGAGGGCCTCGTTTTATCATTCGTTGCATGCGCTCAAGTGCGGCTTGCCACCGCACGGGGGCATCACGCTCGATACATTGTTCTCACCACCTGCCTCTTTTTTTTAAGTGTGCTTTGTTTTGCTTTGTGTCCAAGAGACGTGTGCACCTGCCCTTCCCCATGCCTTCCCTGCCATGTCCCCTTCTCCTCCGCCTTCTCATTCGCTGCTTCACTTCCTAGCCCTAGCCCTTCCCTTTGCTTGGCTGCCCTTGGCCTGTCTCCCCTTGGCTCCCTCTCTCCACCACCCACAGCCCATGCCCGGTCCCCGTAGATCGACCCCTGTCTCCTTCAACTCCACCTCCAAGCTCACAAGCGTGCTCACCCTCCCGCCCCTCCACTTGTCCGCAACCACACTCACGGACACCCTCATCAATATTCTCGGCCCAGCCCCACAGAAGAGAGCCATGGGACCGCCGCCGCGCAGTCCCTGCTCGCGCTCGAGGCTATCCCGCCACGCTACTGCTCCATCAAGTGCTGCAAGGCCATCATCGGCGGCGACTACGTTTACAAGATGTGCGTCCCGTGCTGCAAGCGCTACTGGGGTACGGCACCACCAAGCAATCCAAGTCAAAGAAGGATCGCGTGGCCGCGCTGGCGGAGCTCGTGCACGCCAGGAAGATCGAGGATTAGAGGATCAGAGGTGCACAGATGCCGGACTCGACGTGTGTGCTCTTCACTCTTTTCTCCCTTTTTCATGCTATCTCTCCACCCTTTCCTTCCATTTTTCTTCGCCTTTTCCCCTTTCCTTCTTCCTTTCTTTTTGGCACTCATTCTCGCATGCTCACTGCAGCCGCTCGACGAGCTCCCTGCGTGCAAGCGGCGTGCATAGGAGGGCAACATCCTGCATGGCCTGCCCCCACCAGATCCTGCCGAGTACCCGCCCACGCCACAGCTGCCCGTGCACATGTGCACCGTGTCGCACTGCCACGCGATCTTGCCCATCCACTACGAGTTCCGGTGGTGCATGCAGCACCACCTGCAGGACTGGCACCACAGCAAGCTGAAGCATGTGTGTGACAATGAGGTCAAGGCGGTCCTGCTCATGAGCAAGGGTGTGGAGCTGGCGGAGGGAGAGGCTGGTGGAGAAGGGGGAGAACGTGAGGGAGAGGGTCAAGAGGACAAAGAGGAGGAGGGGGAGGGTGTGGGCAAGCAGAGTGGAACCACTGTACATGAACGAGCTGCTGGATTTCGATCGCAAGTGGAAACACACCCCGGACGAGGTAGGGAGCGCCCGTTGCATTGCGGTAGGCTGCTTTCTGACTACCTATCCTCTTTTTGTAGGCCAAAGGGTCTTCCGTGCACGCATTGCCCTCGGGCATCCCGCCTCCCGCGCCGGGCATACCACCCACGAACGCAGGTGCAGCACTGCCACTGCCACTGCCTCTAATGACGCGCAGATTGATGCGCACGCAGCGGACAGGGAGGAGCCGCTCTTCATCTTGACCGCGTTCGCAATCTTGTACGGGCTGTCATTCGTGTCGATCCCTGCAATGCTCACGCACATCTTCCTCTGCTACCACAAGCAGATCTGGACGCAGGCGCAGAGGAGCTTGAGTGAGCAGCCGGATATTCATGCATGCCTAATGAACATGTACCCGCAGGTGCTGGACTGGTGGTATGTGCTCGTGTTTCGTGAGTGCTGGTGCTACTTGTGCACCATAGGCAGGGGCTGATTCGCTTCTTTTAGTGTCATTGTGCGAAGTGAGCATGTTCGTGTTCGGGGTTGTCGCCATCGAGGTCTGGGACACCCAGTTCCCCGTCTGGGCCTTTGCCCTCTCACTCATTGTCGGTGTGTCTCCCACCTGTCCTCTCCTTCCTGCGCGCCTCGGCTGACAATTCGCGCGCGTGTGCAGCCTTCTTCTGCACCATGCCGATTGGGATCATCCAGGCGATCACGAACCAGCAGGTTGCAAACATGATCACGGAGCTTGTCATTAGGTACGCGCTGCCAGGGTGGCCGGTCACGATGATGACGTTCAAGACATGGGGGTACATCACAATGGCCCAGACACCGCAATTCATGCAGGAATTCAAGCTCACGCACTACATGAAGGTGCTGCCGCGCCCGATTTTCTTCTGCCAGGTCATGGTGACTGTCATTGCGGGCACCGTGCAGCACTGCAGCTCAACGGGCAGGCATGGCTGTTTACGAACATTGAGGATATGTGCTAGTTGGGCCAGCTGAATGGGTTTTATTCGCCCCAGCATGCAAGTGTTTGGGATAGCATCAATCATTGTGAGTGCTTGCGCGGGATCTTGGTTCGCTGATGCGCTCTCGGTTGTGGCTTGTAGTGGGGCGTCATTGGGCCTTCGGCACACCGTACGCTAGAAGGAATGGCAATGCAAAATGCTCGGTGAGAAAAAGACGCGCACGGTCAAGATGATTTGTGGCAGTGTCAAGATTCTGGTGGATGTAAACAAGATATCAGTATGCAAATCAACAAAGCACCCACGATGATTCAAGGCAGATAGCTCCCTTCACCAGCTATGCTGTTGATGCTATTGAAACTGTCGCTGTTGACGATGGTGTGCACGCCACCAGGGTGTGCAACCTGCTTTGAGGCGGGCACAATGTTGCCATCGGGGTCACTCCTAGTAACAAAAAGCAATGTACGTTGAATTCACATTATCGGATTCACAATCTAACTATCTGCTTGAGACGAAGGAACATGTCTGTATCCACAGTGTCAACCACTAGTAAGTCTCCATTCCTCTCAAAATCTTCCACCAACAGAGCACCCCAAATGATAGACCGCACAAAAAATGAACTCGCAAGATGTTCGGGGCTTCGCACGGACTTGGAATAATCCAAAATCCACATCCTTCTGCCGATGAGGTCCGCTGAGAGCTGCATCGAACGGATGGATCAATGCAATGGGGTAATCTCTGTCCTCCACCTTATAATTGAAAACCAGCACTAATTGCGCAAAGATAGGACCCCTGACGGTGTCGACAATAACGCAGTCGTACCGCGGCTTCTTATTGAAGGATGGATTGCAACGCAGGTAGTCAATCTTTTCCCGCCAGTCGACTGCGGACTCGTACCGAACCTTGAAGTAGCGGTATTCCCGGATCTATGGGAATGCAGGTTGAGATTTCAGAGTAGCTATTGCTATATAGATATAACACATACCTTGTCATCTGCATCAAGCTTGATGCTTTCTGCTGATTTGTTGAATTGGTGAACAAGATTGGCTGTTAGCCATTTGATTAATCGCTTTGAGAAATCCTTGAATGCAGGATCTGGATTGGCTTCTTCATGGCTCCGAAGGGAATTGGCATGACGAGCACCAAGAATGACATGACCGGCATAAAGGATAGTTGACCTGCCACCTTCTAGAATGTCAAAGCCTTCTTCTTCCTCCCTTTGAAGACGTTTGAATGTTTTCATATGCTGGATTTGAGCACGAACAAATTTGATAATGAGATTATTCTGGTCCACATTCAAAATCTAATCAAAAATATTAGGTTTACCAATGCTAATATGCAAAAAAAATACCTGAGGAGCAATATTCTTCTTGTTTGTTTGAAGAAGATATGCATATTTGATAGGCCCATGCAACTTCTCATTTGGCTTTGTATTGTAATTGCGGGTAGCCCCTTTTTCCTAATATCTTCAAATAAATGCTTGTGTGTATGAATCTTGGGAAAATTCCAATTCTTCAGATTGTCTTCATCTACATGTGCAGTATATTTCTAGACCAAGATAATGTAAGCTTAATACAAGATTTAATAAATCAATAAAAACCTTGAGCAGCTTCTCAAATTCCACAAAAGCTGCTTCGCCTGCAGCAATTGTTTCTTCTGTGTAGACTTCAAGTGCAGCATACATATCCAATACCACATAGCTGCGAACACATTGAAGCAATTGATATCCTAATTTAGTCTTCTGCTTGTTATCCAAAATATTGTGGACCGCAAAAATAATAGCCTATACATAATATTAGATAAATTTAAAAGGCAAATATAAAAATTGAAATTACTTTGGAAATATGTTCATATTTACTCCCATCTGTGAAATCTACATCCATGACACTTGAGAAGTGGTTGAGATCCTTCCATGAGGATTAAGTCCATTCTATAAATAAGCTTTAGTTTTGTGACCAAATACTAAAAAATAAAACTTACCGTTTATCAACAGTCTGTTCTGCTGATCAACCAAGATCCTCCATAATCTGTTTAAGCTCAGGCCATAGATGTTTACCAAATACACCAAGATGATATGCATGAAGTCGGTCCCATGACAGAGCATAATGTACATCGGTA
Source organism: Heterobasidion occidentale (assembly GCA_039111635.1). Classification (NCBI taxonomy): domain Eukaryota; kingdom Fungi; phylum Basidiomycota; class Agaricomycetes; order Russulales; family Bondarzewiaceae; genus Heterobasidion; species Heterobasidion occidentale. The sequence continues at coordinate 763,630 of JBCAQO010000006.1, forward strand.
TTTGAAACTGACCAAAATGCATTCTTTAAAGAATGAGGATGACAAATATTAAATAGGATAATTAGACACTTACTTTGACTGGTCTAAGACTCAATGGCTTGAAAAGTTTTTCTTTATCGACAAAGGACTTCAAACCTTTCGCCTGCTCAAAGATATCCTCCGACTGATTGCTTGTGCGTCGCAAATGGGTTTTAGAGAGATCTGCCAACTCTTTATGAGGGACAAGACAGATTGGGCAAGGACATAACCCTTTTGAACCCCGTATCAAAGCTATGACACATCTAAAAAATTATATGAATAATAAAAGAAATAAAAAGAAATAAACTCACTGTTCCTCATAGTCAGCTGATAAAATCAGTATCATTGGAAAGAGCCATCGTTTTTTCCCATCAGCACAAGAAAAGAAGAATCCATACTTTGAATGCTGCTGAATCGACTCCAATAAACGAATAAATGATTCATGCCAGACAACATTCTTGAAATTAGCAAAAGAAGTCTTTTTCTTTTCTTGAGGCTCCTCAGAAACACCTATTGAATGTTAGAAGGATATATTGTCAATAATAAAATGCAAACTCACAATTGGTAGCCATCCAATGAGGCGACCACCACCTACACCTCACCATTTCAAATTTCGGTTGGGAGGTTCGCAAGACGTGCAAATACTGGATATCCTTTTTGTGTGCCAAATGTTGACAGTTTGGTCTTGTCTGCATATAGGATATAACACAGGGGATTGGCTGTCGGAGGGATTTTAGACTAGCAAAAGTAAGACTATGAATCTTGAATATAAGAGGAGAAACCCTTACTTGAGCTTTCCAAAACCCATCGGCAGTCCAAGGCTCATGAAACAATCGCACAAACTCTGTACCATTGAATTTGGAGATCTTTTCGGCATCCCAAACCCAGTGTGGAGCCAACAGCAGATCTTCGAGGAGGTCCATCATCCATTCCCAGAGTGGCTTGAAATGAATGTTGAACTTGCGGTCTTGACCCTTGTATGGAATGGAGACCTCTTCTTGTTCAAACTGAAAGAATAATCAGAACATTTACTGAACCAGTACAATTTATCTGCTTACATTCGTGAGGGTATCAGCTTTACTCTTCAGTAGATCGTACATCTCAGTGTGTGACTTGAGAGTCATCGATTCTGCACCCTGAGCCCGCTTGAACAGCGAGATAAGAGTGTTGACCTTATCATTGGTCAGAGCACTCTGGACCGCAAATTCGGCAAGCTCAAAGTCCAGCTGACAACGGAATGGCTTCCATGGTTCTTCATCAATTGGAGGCGGCAGAGGTACTGTGCGATGACCGTATTCTTCAAAGGAGCTGGTCTGCGAAGGCTTTCCGCTGTGCGGATGATACTCTGTCTTGATGACATCGCGCTTCGGTGCTGTGACAAGATTGGCAATCGGGGCAGGGGTGTGAGAGAACAGGGGTGGAGTATCTAGATACACACAATGTAAAAGTATCAGTAACTATGGCAGGACATTCAAAATACGAGGAAGAAACAAGTGTTTGAGCATGGGTCGAGCAGTGCTGCGCGCACGACAAACAAGCTTCGCGCGGGGTGATCGTGCTCTATCCGCCGCATTCGACGAGCGACAGACGTTTGGCAGGCGCCTGCCGCTGTGGCGTCAATGTTTCGACCCCTCGCAGCCTCCGCAAGCACCCGTGGGTCGAGCGGCGCCACGCACACAAAACAAAAGCCTTGTGTGGGGAGATCCTGCTTGAAAGGCCGCATATGGTGAGCGACAGACGTTCGGAAGACGCCTGCCGCCGCCGCGTCAATGCCCCGACCGCTAGCAGCCTGCGCATGCACCCCCGGGTCGAGCAGCGCCGCGCGCACGACAAACAAGCTTCGCGGGGTGATCGTGCTCGATCCGACGCATTTGACAAAAGGCAGACGTTTGGAAGACGCCTGCTGCCGCCGCGTCAATGTTTCGACCTCTCGCAGCCTCCGCAAGCACTCGCGGGTCTAGCGGCGCCGCGTACACAAAATAAAATCCTAGCGCGGGGAGATCCTGATCGAAAGGCCGCATACGATGAGCAACAGACGTTCGGAAGACGCCTGCCGCCGCCGCGTCAATGCTCCGACCGCTAGCAGCCTGCGCATGCACCCCCGGGTCGAGCAGCGCCGCGCGCATGACACACAGGTCGCGCGGGGTGATCGTGCTCGATCCGCCGCATTCGACAAGCGACAGACGTTCGGAAGACGCCTGCCGCCTCCGCATCTTCATCTCGACCCCTCGCAGCCTCCGCAAGCACTCGCGGGTCCAGCGGCGCCGCGCGCACAACGGACGAGCCCCGTACGAGGTGATCTTGCTCGATCTGACGCACTGAGGTATTTATGATTGAATTGGAACACTCACCTGGCTCTACAGTGTGTGAAGGACCAACTTCGTCAGGTGGCAAGTTTGCGAGAAGGCTTGATTCACCTTCAATCGGAGAGTGTGATCTGTGGGTGCGACGACGTTTCTCTGCCGCCACCGCCGCCGTTAGCACTTCATTGAAAGATTTTGAATTTAATTTACACACCTTGAGAGCTTTTCTTCCTCCGGTACCTCTCCTCGAATGCCCTATCCTGAATGCTTTCCAACCTTCGCTTTCCGCAAGCTCTCTCGTGAGTGGCCAGCCCTCGTAACTTGAAGAGTCCTCCACAATGCATGCATTTGGTCATGGAGGGGGCCGCTATTGCTCCGGGGGTGATGTTCGTTGCCATGAGTGTCAAAAAGTACCAGTTCTAGTGGCAGGAACTGAGCTGCTGAGCGTCGAGGTCAGTCTTCGGGGTTAGGGATGATTGCAATCTAATCAGAATATCATTATTATCTATTGCCCCCTGTAATGGCCCCTGGGCCGAGTTTCGCATGATGATTACATGATGATCTCCGGCGTCGGCAAAATGATGCCGAGAATAATGCTATTCTAATGTCGACCCTCGGCATTATAATGCCGCGGCATCATAATGCCCGTTCATTTTTCCGACACACGGTGAGAGCACTTCTAATCATGAGCGTGATACCTTCTTGCTTCTGCAACATGCTGGTTGTATGACATTGGTGCTCTACCAGCAGGTATATATGCAGCCGGCTGCTAGTGTCGCCACGTCATACTCTCCAATATGATGATACACAGAATTCCATATTCAGGACGAAAATGTCGCTTAGTTCTCACCATCGACCTCGGAACGACCTTCAGTGGTTCGTCGTACGCCATCTTGGACCCTGACCAAGTCCCGGAAATCAGAACAGTGAACAGGTATATCTACACTAAATTTTGTCTAAATATGATTAGTTATGCGTTGTTCAGATATCCAGGCCAAGATGCTAGTGATGCAAAGATCCCAACGGTTATCTGGTACGATTTGAATGGAGAGGTACTAGCCATTGGTGCCGAAGGGCCCCCAGAGCCCGAAGATGTCGAACTGCAAGACGATGAGGATGATGGCTGGGAGGACGTTACGAACGTGTTCAAGGTCGAGTGGTACTCCTCTCTCTTCGTTATGCTATTCTTGTTCCGGTTCTGAAAATTTCTCTATCTAGGTTCAAGCTCTTGTTGAGTCCGAAGAGCATGATCACTGACCCTGCAATTCCTTCGGTCAGGTTACCACCTGGAAAAACCAATGTGATAGAAGTTTTTGCTGATTTCTATTCCTATATGTACAAGCGCGCTCATAATTACATCAAGGAGACTCACGGGAATGGCGACTTGCTGTGGGAATTGTTTGGTGATGATATAGACTTCATTCTCAGCCATCCCAATGGGTGGGAAGGCGCACAGCAGGCCGCGATGCGAAAAGCTGCTCTTCAAGCTGGATTAGTGCCAGACACGCGGGAGGGGCGTGACCGAGTCAAGTTTGTAACAGAGGGAGAAGCTAGCTTTCACTTCTGCATCTCCAATGGAACGATTAGTGACAGCGTCAAGGTCAGTCGAAACCCCACCGACACATCGGACTTGCCTACTGATTTGAAGGTCAGACCAGCAATAATGTCATGGTCATCGATGCGGGAGGTGGGACAGTGGATTTCAGCACATATACCTTCACGAACTCAACACCTATTGTGATCAAAGAGATTGCTGAGCCTGGATGTAAGTTTTCTATTCACATTTCTTATAACATGCAATTGAGGCGATCATGGCCAGGTATTTATCAAGGTTCTGTTCTAGTCAGCGGTTGTGCGTCGACTTATTTTAAAGGTGTGTCTCGTTCTTTCATATGCTATGCTAACATATCAAATCGTAGACATCTAGAAAAATTGGCCTCCTCGCCCTTCGGCAAGGACTCTTATGTGGAGGCGATCACTACTGAGTTCAACAGGACCACGAAGAAGCGGTTCAAGGGAACGGGATCCTCATCAATCAAGTTTGGCAATGTCCCAGACATGGATCCCAGTGCCGGCATTCGGAATGGGCAGATGAGATTGACGGCGTCCGTATACTTCCATCTTTGTGGTGCACTGTGAGAGTTGACCAGACGGATACTTACCGCTCAGAAACGATATTGCCTCTTTCTTTGAACCTGCAGTTCACAACATCACCCAGGAAATAGAAGCACAACAACGTCTAGCAAACACTCAGACAATATCTGTAAATCATTTATACCGATCCAATCGATGAGTCTTGACTGATGCCCAAGTCAATTAATTAGGATTTTTTTTTGGTTGGTGGGTTCGCTGCAAGCGAATACCTGTTTTCAAAGCTATGCAAACATCTGGAAGTGCTCGGCCGACGTCTATATAGGCCAGACAATTATACGTGCGTTCTCTCAAGTTTATCAGGCTGGGCTCTTGCTCAACTGCAAACTTACATGCAGCAACAAAGCGGTTGCAGAAGGCGCTGTATCCTTTTTCTTGGACCACTTTGTCTCGACACGGGTGGTTCGATTTACCTATGGTTCCAAATGCAGCGTACGCTTTCTTGGTGGCAGTCTGGAACATTGTCTGCACTCTGCCACAAAGTTTATCAATCTGGACGGTAATGAATGTCTGCCAAATGCATTCAGTGTTATTGTCTCTAAGGTACAAGGCTGTGAATTATTGTCTATTGATATGATCATAATCCACTGTCGCAGGGTGCACAGGTATCGGAGACCCAGGAATTTGAGAAATCATTCTTCAGAAAAACGGCCGGCGGCACAGATTATATCGAAGCTACTGTGACTTGCTACAAAGGGGATCAGGCACCATCCTGGATAGACATCAATCCGGGTTTGTTTTTTTGACGAGTTGCACAGTCGCGATCTCACAAGGTTGTTATCAGAGTTATTTTCTGACTCGTGCATGATTTCGGCGGATGTCTCTCGAGCACCAAAGATTTGCTTGAAAAGCTCAAGAGGGTACTATCATCAACAAACTTCTTCCGTTGTTCTATCCTTCGGTCTCACAGAGATGAAAGCAAGAATCACATGGGTGGAGAATGTTCGTATCATCTTCTTCTGGCAGTCCCGATTGTATCCAGCTCATGAAATGGTGCCTCAGGATATGAAAAAAAGGTCAGAATTTGACATATCGTTCACAGTGACATTGGTAATGGAGGCCTTTTGTGATTCACCTTCCTGCAGCGGCCCAGCCTCCATTATCTATGATGAAGTCTGAGGTTGACTCAGATCCGCTACCTCATAACCAGTGTAAGCCGTCGCCGAGAGCACTCCCTGTGGTCACTGTTCCGGTTCTTCTTTCCATTTGCCTCGTTGTCTTGTATCATTGTGTACCGTCTATATGTATGCCTTGCTTTACTAGTTTGCCTTCTTTTTTCACAAGATTCACTGAAAATCAAAGCCAATTTCCGAGAAATTAAATCAGATCTCAGCAACAGCACGTCCTCTGGCCAACTCAGTGTGCATTTGATTCAAATTGGTATCACTGTTGATTAGAGAGCCAAAATAAGGGCTCAATCGGGAATTGAACCCAGGACCAGTATCTTCGGAGATGATTCAAGTCCCGGTCAGGTTAATTTTCTTTTGTGTCCACTATCCTACAAGTTGATGGCCTGCCATTTTAACCCTAACCACATGATAATGCCACGTCGCACGTGACTCCGTTGAGTGAGTTTGCCGCTGTTAGTTGATTCTTGCTCTTGTCGTCGTTGCTCCTCTCTGTGCTGCCCATGTTGCTGCTGCTAGCAGCTGCAATGCCGTCAAGTCACTTTGAGCTGCGGCAAGCACTGCCATCGTTCCTCTTTGTGCTACCCATGTCCCTGCTCGCAGTGGATGTTGTCAAGTCACTTTGAGGTGTGATGACAAGTGCTGTTGACGTCTCTGTGCTGCCTGTGTCGCTGCTGCTAGTGGCAGCAACACCTTCAAGTCACTTTGAGCTGCGACAGCTTCTGTCGACGCTCTTCTTTGCATCAGGAAATGCACAGATTTCCTTTTACAGCTTATTCCTTTTTCTCTGTTTTTTTCCGTTTTTTTCCGTCTTTTTCCGTCTTTTCCTGACTTTATAGCATTGAAATCCCTGGCCTGCTTGTGTGAACCCAATAAGACAAATCTAAGTAAAGTGACTTATTGAAAGCAGAAGGGACATACTAAAGGTTGAAAAGTGCCAGTCTACATATTTCAAGAAGAAAAGCCGAATTTGACATATAAGAGGACAGTAAAGTAATAACAATCCTGGCAAGCTACAAGTACACGAGTACAATAATCTGCAAACTTACACAATCTCCATTCATGCCCGACAGATGTCTCCTGCCATTGCCTTGGAGAGAGCATTGTCTGGGTTGGCGTGTGGCTGCAAGCCTAGACGACGTTGGTGCGCTGATACACTAGAGGCGTCTCTAAGTGCCGAGCACAACACCAAAACAACCTCTAATGCAGGGGGTGCTGGAGCTAGTATCTGATACACAAGGAATTGTTAATTAGGACTTGAAAAGTGAGGGCGCACTGAAGAGTAATGAGGAGGGTGAGATTAAAGTGCCCAAACGGTTTTGGGACTGCACCGAACACCGACCGAACATTTGGTTGGACGAGTCGGGTTGGAGAGTTGATCGGTAACGAGAGAGTAGTGTTGTGATTGACAACTACGTGCTTCAAGAGTCACACGGAACTCTGATAATATATGAAGACGGACGAGGGATACGAGTGAGGGGATGAGTACGAATGCAAATGAGGCCGAATGACAAGGAGGACAAGTTTGCTAAAGTTGGCAAAGACAGTTTCAATGTTTGAGACAAGTGCAAATGAGCTCTAAACTGTGGGGTGCGAAAGCTGGTTTATTCCAGACTTGTATGTAGGTTTTTATAGTAAATGGAGCCCCTAAGTAAAATATTAAACGAGAAATGAGAGTAAATGGGCACCAATTCCTAGCGAATAGAGAAGATAAGAAGGTAGGTGAGATGTCCATATGGGTTTAGAAGGTGATAAGGTAAAAGTCAATCAGCGATGGTGGAGTCCTGACCGTTTGGTATTTGTCATCCGAGCGTAGGTAGCAGGAACAGGGTTTGGAGAACTAATGAAAATAAAAGAAGAAGTAACGTACAACCAGAGTGGCCAAGTAATGGTGCAAGATTTTGTTTGACTGACCATGTAGAAGTCGGGAAGATAAGTGATAAGGACCGACCAACTTATGGAGCACATCGGCCGAAGTGGACCACTGTCTCCAATCTTGTAAACTCCTATTGTCACACTCCTGTGCGGTCATGATAAGTATGTGAAGTATGGGCAAACTGACCCAAGTGCTGCAGAATGTCCTTCGGTGGCTTGCGGTCAGTCGGGTAGGGACCAACCATGGTTCGGTAGGAGTTGGTGTCTTTGGTACTCGTCTAGAGCTGTTCAGTATCTCCCCAAAGCTTCCCAAATACCTCCCTCGGACCCTAGCGCAGACGCATGCTCATCAGTGCCACTTGGAAACACTGCAGATGGGCCGCCCGCCATGCCTGATGTGAACGTGGACGCAGATCCAGGCGCTGCGCACCCCTGGGTGTTGTGGGCATCACTGGAAGCTCGGATGTATTGCGTGACTCCTGCACGACTGCTGAGCCCTACTTTTTCAAGTTAGCAGTGGCGAGGTGCACCCATGTTTGAGGTGCGGGAGGCTGGCGGGCAGCAGTGGTGCCACTGTGGGGACAAGAGCGGGTGCGGCAGCTGGTGTCGGTGCTAGTGCTGGTGCAGAGGTGAGCATGGGCGCAGCTGCAGCTGCAGCGGTGGGCTGAGGAGAGTGGCCACCAGACTAGGGGAGGGAGAAGGTGTGGTGGCGGCAGCAGGAGTGGCGCGCTGCGACTTTGATGGGGAAGTAGCAACTGCGGGTGTGCGTGTGTGGACAGGTGCTGATGACAGTGTTGGGAGCGGTGCCGCCATAGGTGCAGGGCTGGGCAGTTTCTTGGTCAGAGTGAGGGCCACAGCAGGAGCGGAAGTGGGGGAGCGCATTGGGGAGGTGGTGACGGATTTAAGCTCACCGCTGACACCTCGGGCACAGGCGCAGGCATGGGCTCGATGGCGGCAAAGAGTGCGAGCACAAGGGCAGGCTTGGGCGCTGTAGGGTCAGGCGGACAGTGTGTTCATGTGCTCATGGCCACATACTTGTCCTTGCTCTCGACGGCCTCCTCCTTGAGGAAGTGGAAGATGTTGTTGAGGACATGGTAGACATTGGGATGCTTGGCGAGGAAGAAGGAACGGGCTTACTGACTCGTCCTTATTGTCCACATTGGCCTGGGCAAAGCGAGGGCACTGCAAATGAGTGTGCAAGAAAGCTAGACAGGGTGTCGACTTCACTGTCTGAGGCCAAATGTTGTCACAGGGTTTTTTATTAGTTAGCTGATGAGGACGCGTGGCCCTCGTGAGTAAGTTAGCTCCATCCTTCTTTCCTTGGCTCCTATAAGCTTCTATACTCTCCTGCTTTGCTCCCTCATTGCCTCTCTACCTGATGCCTTCAACGTAACCAGTGAGTGCAAGGTTGAGAAGGTGAAGCACATGCTCAGCTTACAGCAGAGTATTTGCATTGATCTAGGTTTAAGGGCGGCAACAACAATAACAACAACAACAACAACAACAACAACAACAACAACAACAACAACAACAACAACAACAACAACAACAACAACAACAACAACAACAACAACAACAAACAACAACAACAACAACAACAACAACAACAACAACAACAACAACAACAACAACAACAACAACAACAACAACAACAGCAGCAGCAATGACGATGACAACAGATAACGATGACAATTGCATCTACTTACATAAATCCACCACAGTCAGGATCCACTGCTTAGTAATTTGAGAATGACTTACTGGACTCACCAGACCCTGCTGACATTGCTCGCAAGCGGGCGAACCCTCTCTATACCCTTGTACGTCCCTCCTTTTTTCTTCCCTTTCTATATGGCCCTGAGCCAGCCTTGCCCGCATTTAGCTGTCCAGTACTCGTCCCCTCCTCCCTTCTTTCCATGACATTGGCATCTGCATTCCCTCCTTGCACCCTCTTCTCTGCTCCTCCAGCCCTCTCCCATTGTAGTCCCCTCCTAGACTTGAAACACAACCCTCAATGTCAATGTCAAACAACTGCACCAAGTCAGGCCACGAGAATCTCTTAAACAAATTCATTGACAGAGTCCCCGGCATCGGTTCAGGAATCAACGGTGCCCTCTCGCTGCATTCTACATTGAAGAGTGCCTCGCATCGCCAAGCATGTACCATGTAACTAAGTGGGAGGGCACGGTGCCCACAGAGGACCAGCTGGTGCTCGCGTCAGACGCAGAGGCAGTGTTGACTGGGTGGTTGTCAAGTGCGCATGGTGGGCGGGGGAGCACGCACTGGTACAATAGTATAGATAATGTGTATTTAAATTGGTTTATTGTGAAATAAAATGTATTATAAATACCACTTATGTGTCTTATGAAGTTCTTGAGCACTTGGCAAAAAGAGGTTAGCTATACACCAGGCAGGAAATAACTACTCCTCTTGTGACTTATCGCCATGGCTTACAGCTTATCCTGTGTTTTAATGATATAGACCTGTTGTGGCCAAGACAGATTGCTTATGGTTTTTCATGTCTTATCTTGTCTTATTGAGCTTGACAAGCTGGATAAGTCAGAAAAGACAATCTGTGCATTTCCTGGTATGTGCTGCCTGTGTCCCTGCTCACAGTGGACACCGTCAAGTCACTTTGAGGTGTGACAGCTGCTGTAGATGCCATCTGTGCTGCCCATGTTGCTCTCTCCAATGCACATGCACATACACATGCACATGCACCCCGTCCCATCCCCTTCTGCAGTAGCTTCTGCCGTGGTATCTGCAAAGCTGCTAGAGAAGACATATCTCCATTGCTATTGTGAGGCCCTGTTTGGCATTCTGTTAGGTCGGAGACCTATCATGTGCACCAATGCACGAGGGAATCCCTAGGCTATACTTCTACAGTGTTGTAAAGCTGTAGACTCCAATGTATAAAGACAATGAATTGTCTTTGGGCTCATTAGAGAAATTTAGGGTTGCTGTCTGCTTTGTCCTCAAAGAGGTGAAGGAGGTAGTCTTCGAGTTCTTCTTGATGATGAGGAGGAACTAGATGATCTTCTCCTGTCCAACAAATAACATGGGGAGGTGTCCAACTGAGAACTCAGAAGGCCGCAAGGCCGGTATAGGTGAGGGTGAATACAGAGAGAGGAGAGAAGGGAGACGAGTCCAGTGCATTGTTAGACCGTGTAAGAAAGTCTTAGATCTAACAGAGTTTGCAAAGTGTGAGCTAGGAAGGTAGCTAAATGCCAGGCACAGTGCAGAGATCGAGTGTATTACAGGTGAACGAGCTGAGCTTCTTAGAAGCTCATCTTGCCTATTTATACAAAGAAGTATCTAGGGCCGGATCTAGACTTGGTCTGTGCACTTCTAAGGTACAGAAGTAAACGATCGAGATCCGTAAGCGAAGATGCATCATTGGTCTAAGTATAGTACAAGATCACTAATATCTGTCCACATCCATATCAAATGTCTAGCTGCATCACGATCAATCAGGAACCAGGAACAGGGTTAGGAACCAGGAATGGTGAGTAAGTGTTCATGCAGTTAGCATGTCAATGATAATGAGTCATTGATCACTGTTTGAGTCTGGATCACAAGCATAACACTTGACTGACCTCCCTGACCACATGTGAAGCACGTGTTAGGATGTGGTCCTAACACATTCAGTCCCCTGCTACTGCTCCTAGCTTTTCCCTCCCCCACCTCCTCCCTGCACCCAACTCAAGCTTGATCCTAGCTTCAGCCCTGGTGCGTTTGCCAGCTTTGCTAACATGCCTCCCATACTGTCAGAGTATAACAATCCCACTCATTATATCTCCAACAGGTCAGTAGATGATGACTTTGCTTCTTTGGAATCTTGTCCATGTTGATTAAGGATAGTGCGCAGGTCGCCTCCTCATTCATCTTGTACCAACATAGCCCAATGTACCTGGCCAAAGTGGTGGCATTGTCACTACCCATAGACCATCCCACTCTACACCCACTGTCATGATCCATGGACAGTCCTCTCAGACCCTCCTGTCATGTTCATTGCCCCTCCGCAGATTTTACAGCTGTTGGAGGCATCCCAGCTCTAGAACATGGGCACTGCCCCTTGCCCCATTGCGTCTCTTCTACCCTCTCTTGCTCCACCTGTCCCATGTGCCCCTATTTGAAGACGCCTACACAACCCAGCAGCAGCAAAGTGGAATCTAGTGCATGTCAACATCTCATCGCAAGCTTCGAGCCTGGCACACACCTACACTTGTCATGAGTCATGCCAAGTCAGCAAACCTCGATGATGATCTGAATGCCACCATGCGGTGGACCTCTCGCCCAAGCCCTTTGACCATGATTGACTGCAGTCAGTTGACGTGCGTAAGTGCTTGCCCCAGTTCAGCATGGATCAATGGGCTGACTTTTAATTCTAATCCTATAGCCCTCTAGAAATCTCATCTCAAGCCTCCCAAATTGGCACCCTCTGCATGGCAGCTCTAGATTAGATCTATAGACACCAAGCTACTACCAATACAAGGAAACTGAACAACAACGCTGCATGCTGCTTATCCTTGCACCCTCTTACAACACTGGTGACTGTCATAAGTGGTCTAAAGTGCCTCAGCCTTAGGAGATTTGACCTCTCATTGTGACTTTCTGACCACTCTCTCATTGATGCTGTCCATTCTCCCTTGTTCTCTTTGCCTTCCTCAGGTGAATCCTGGGAGCAATTATGTAATTTGGTCCTGATTTCCATCTAGGCCTTGCTCACAATTTTGAGGTGTTATGGATTTGTGTTCGTCATGACACGGTGGATTGATTCCTTTGCAGATTAATTGCCTATCATGGCTTCAATAATTCCATGTGATCTCATCCATGCGAGTAAATGCCTCAATGTGCACATGCTCATGATCTCCCCTCTTCTCCCTCCACTTGCTCCCCATACTCGGATCCACACATACAATAGTAGATCACCAAGCTATGTGCTCCGAGGTCATGCTCCCTTGTGAATCGTTCTGAATGGGCTCTTCACAGGTCATTTTTGTACTAATTGTTCTATGGTCCCATTGCCACCCCTTTGAGCATAAAGACTGACCAGGCTCTATCGCCCATGTCAACCATGCATCATGTTCTTATAAAAGCTCTCATAAATACAGAAGAGCGCCTTCCCATTCCTCTCATGCCTCCCAAATTGGACTTGCTTCTCGAGGTGGCTTGTACCCACAAATCTGTCTCCCTGTGAGCTGCTGCCAACACCATTAACCAGGCGGCCATCTCTGCCATGATTGCCCGCAGATTGTCTAACCTTGACAACAACAACAACAATGCCGCCGCCCCTGCTACCCTCCCTTCAAATGATGGCCCTGTCGACTACTCCATACAATACAATGCTCTCATCACCAGAGTGGGTCATCCAGCCCATCTCAGTGCAACAGGGTTACTACTTGCCTCCAATCCTAACGAGTACATAGCCTAGCACTAGACGACTACCAACACCATTAGCAGAAAGAGATTTACCTCTGGGATAGCTATTCATGCTAAACAGGGAGGCAGCACAGTGTAGGGCCTGATAGACAAGGTTGTTGTCAAGTCTCTAGAGCTCAAGGACACTGAGAATCAAGCACATGCAATCCAAGCACATGCAGGCATTGGTTGCAGACACTCATGCTGTGGGATAAATTCATTAGCAGTGTCAGAATCCCATATCACCAACAATGGCTCCCTGTTGTCATCAAAATGTATGCTTGTGCATTTCTGTGCTTATGTGTAAGTGATCACAAATCAGTGCCTCTTTGCCTTCCATTTTCACCTCATCCCACAGTTATGATGGTTCTGGGGAGAAATGGGCCAGTCATTGTATCCGTCACCCTCATTGGTTGGGCACATGGCATATATTCCTGTATTTGTGAATACACCTGAGATGCAAAGGGTGTCAAACAGGGGGTCGAGACATTGATCAAGGGTGGCTTGTACTGGAGTATTCAAGATGAAGTCAAGTCAAGTTCATGATTCTTTCTCATGTACCGGTGATATGCTAGAGGCATCTCTAAGTGCCAAGCACAACACCAAAATAACCTCTAGAGCAGGGGGTGCTGGAGCTAGTATCTAATATACAAGGAATTGTTAGTGACAACCTTAGAAAGCGAGGGTGCACTAAGAAGCAATAGAGAGTGTGAGATGATAGCACCTGGATTTTGGGACTGTGCCAAACACCAACCAGATGTTTAGTCAGTCAGTTTGAGGATTTGTTTAATAACAAGAAAGGTAGTGCTGTGACCAACAACTATGCACTTCAAGAGCCACACAGGACTCTGACAATATACGAGGGAGGACGAGAGGTATGATCAAAGAGACAAGTATGAACACAAACAAGGCCAAATGACCAGATGACAAGTTTTTGGGAGTCGACAAAGACAATTTCAATGGCTGAGATGAGTGTGAATGAGCTCTGAACTGTGGGGTGCAAAAGCTGGTTTATTCCAGAGTTGTAGGTTTTTATAATAAACGGAGCCCCTAAGTAAAATATTGAACAAGGAATGAGAGTAAGTACCGAATGGGCACCAAGACCTAGTGCTGATAAGAGCCAGCTCATAACACATAATATATGATCACATGATCATATAACACGTGGTCTATGACCAACAAATATGACCTATACCCGGTGACCGACCCCTTGACTTTACCAACAGACATTCAATTATCTTATCTAATCTTCTACCCCTGATTGATGATTAATCACATCATTGACATTACACCAACAGTTCCTGATCTTACCAACCGTTTGTACTCATTGGCTAGATACCTTGTTCCTGTCCCTGTCCTGGTACCTTGATTACCAATCATGATCGTTTACCTCAGTACCTTAAGAAGCACAGACTTTCTGTAGATCATGCCCTAAAGTAGCTTTACATATATATAGAACAAGCCAGAGGCCTGTCTCACCAGCTCGTTCACCTTTGTTACATACTACCTGTTCTTACTCTTGACCTCTGGTACTAGCCATACCTCTGCTACATCTAGGCCTTTGCCATTAGGCCAGACCTTTGATTGTCAATAGAACAACTGTTAGCATTGGTTTAACCTGCACTTGCACTTCTCTCTATTATCATCCTCAATTACTCAGTCGTCGTCTCAGTACTAGCTACATCCTACACAGGACTAGCAGTATTCTATCTCAACTTCAGTGGGCAACATATCTACTGTCATCCAGGCCCACATCAGGTCATACCTTCACATCTGTGGGAGGACCTTTGTGCTTGCTTGGAATCCAAGTACTATCACGAATCCCTTGTGCATCTGGAGTTACACACCAAGTTAGCTGCTGGTATCTTCATCGGACACACTTGGATTTGGCACGTTCCCTCAGTGACTCAGAGGCCTCCTGACACATCACGTGTGAAGACCAGGTCTTAACAAGCGCACAGCGAAGATAAGAAGGTAGGTGAATGTCTATATGGGTTCCAAAGGCGATAAGGTAAAAGTCTATCAGTGATGATGAAATCCCGAACATTTGGTATCCATTGTCCGAATGTAGGTAGCAGGGACAGTCGTTGGAGAACTAATGAAAATACAGAAAGAGTAAATGTACAACTTAGATAGCCAAGCAATGGTGTAAGATTGTGTTTGACCGAATGTGTAGAAGCAGGACAATAAGCAATAAAAGCTGGCCAGATTACAGACCACATTGGCCAAACAGGTTATCAGCTTCCAATCTTGTAAACATCTATTGTAACACTCCTGTGTGGTCATGGTAAGTACGTGAAGTGTGGGCAAACTGATCCAAGTGCTGCCAAATGTCCTTCAGTGGCTTGCAGTTGTTTGAGTAGGGACCGACTATGTTTGGTATGAGTTGGTGCCTTTGATACTTGTCTAGAGCTGTTTGGTCTCTCACCAAAGCTTCTCAAATGCCTCCCTCAAACTCCAGAGCAGGTGCATGCTTATCACTGGTCATTTTGCTGATATAATATTTGTTCACCAACCACACAGTGATCCAGGAGTTCAATCTTCCTTGTAAGCACCGCAAGCCGATATATTACAGATGCTCGGAAGCCCACCTGCTGCTTCAAGAGGGAATGTGCGGCAGCATTTTTTCTAGTCATGAAGTCAGCATCTAGGATGGTGTGGTCATTGTCATGTCCATGGCCATTGGTGTCCGCCCAAGCAGCCTCACTACTTTGTACACACAGTTTATACACGAACATAGAGTAAGTGTGCTTATATTACCTACTAGATAGACTTGGCCACTGACCCTTCTGCAATAGTACATGGTGTGCGGAGACTGTACTATTAATTGCATCAGCAATGGCTCACTGAGCTTTTGTATTGTGGTCAACATTCGGAACATGAAGGTGCATTTTACTTTTTGATCACTTTTATTCTCTAAGTTGACACTATGCTCAAGAGATGGGTAGTTGGTGCTTATTCAAAACTCATGACATTTGTATTTGAACTAGTGACAAAGTTGCACAATATTGTATCTGAGCCACAGCTATGAATCATTGCCCACCTGTGGTGCCAGAGTGCTTTTGGACCCAAGGTCTCTTTTTTGCCCCATCGTGTGAATCATTCCACTCACTATGCACTAGACTCGGATGAGATTATGTTTGGCTGCAAGGACAAACTGGAATTCATCCCAGAAATGCGTGACGAGCCACTGTGAGGAATTCTTGCACCCTGCTGACCATCTTTGATCCCACACTTTATATAGCTCTGTCAAGGCCGATGAAGGTAGCAGACACCTTTTACACAATAAACCTGTGCTTGCCTTGCACTTGAGCGAATAGATTTCCCAGCTTACACAAAATGCTGGTCTTCAACCTGCCAGCTTGGGTGCCTCTTGTAAGGAGGTCAGAAATATTGTGAGTGCAGTCATGTACTCTTGCACTATCACTGATCGGCCCTAGTTTGGAATCACACAAGGCAAGCTGTTTTCCCAGATAATACTGGGGCATCACCAGGGAGACAGTACATTTGACACACACTACTCACAAGGTACTGGAAACGTGCCAGTTGTGGGCATGGTAACGGGGAATTAGATCAACAGTTGTCTGATGTGCAGTTGGTGCATAGTACCAGCTATCATATAGAAATGACCTAACACTGATGCTCCACAGGCCATGCTTAGTTTTCACAAGCAGACATCCTGCACCGTGATGTGTTTCCTCAACCACAGGGTCACTGAACTGACCAAAGGTCCTGCCTCGGCAATCTCAAAAGACTACAGGCGACGAGGAAGAACACCTGCTTGGTGGATATAAAAATCTCTGAAGAGGCACACACCGAGGTAGAAGTAAGCGCTCTCATTCTGAGCTCATGGATTATACTAATTGGAGATGCTACAGGAACACCCTGACATGCTCGCTTTTTGACCGATGATTGATATCAAGTAGAAACAAATGCTTGACATGTTAGAGACAATCTCCCTCAAAGATGGCAAGAAATTTCTTCACCCTGAGCAATACAAGGTGGCATGCATGAGCCTTGGCCAGATTGCAAAAAACCCAAGGACAGTCATTGTTGACAAGCCACAATTCACCAAGGTGAGCCCTTCCAAGCATTCAATCATCATCTTCTCATATTTTTGTTTAGCTCTGGAATAAGTTGAAGAAACTATGGAAGGACTGAAGTGATCTTCACAAGACATTATGTCATCCACAGCAAGCAAAAGCCCAAAAGGCACGTGACAAGGCATTGACCGTGAAAAAGGACCATAGGACAGTAGACATGCGCAATGCCATCATCAAAGATATGATGACCAACACACATATCCTCCTTGATGCTGTTTATACTAATCCTCCATCCTCAGTCGCATCATCTAGCAAGGGCCACCCTCACATGCATGGACATCATTGTTCTCCTCATGTTGCTGTTAAGACCTGGTCTTCATACATAATGTGTCAGGAGGCTCCTGAGTCACTGAGGGAACGTGCCAAATCCAAGTGTGCCTGATGAAGACACCAGTGGCTAACTTTGTGCATAATTCTGGATGTACGAGGGATTCGTAATAGTACTTGGATTCCAGGCAAGTACAAAGGTCTTCCCACAGATGTGAAGGTACGACCTGATGTGGGCCCAGATGATAGTAGATATGCTGCCCACTGAAGTTGAGATAGAATACTACTAGTCTTGTGTAGAACGTAGCTAGTACTGAGACGACGACTGAGTGATTGAGGATGATAATAGAGAGAAGTGCAAGTGCAAGTTAAACCAATGCTAACAGTTGTTCTATTGACAATCAAAGGTCTGGCCTAATGGCAAAGGCCTAGATGTAGCAGAGGTATGGCTAGTACCAGAGGTCAAGAGTAAGAACAGGTAGTATGTAACAAAGGTGAACAAGCTGGTAAAACAGGTCTCTGGCTTGTTCTATATATACATAAAGCTACTTTAGGGCATGATCTATAGAAGGCCCGTGCTTAGCCAATGAGTATCCAATGGGGAAGGATCAAATAGAAGCAAACAATCAACAATCAATGAATCAATGAACGAACGGTTGGGGCAGGGGTAAGAACCAGGAACCATTGGAGTAACTGTAATGTTAATGACGTGATTGATTGTTGATCAGGGGTAGAAGATAAAATAAGATAACTTGAACATCTGTTAGTGAAGTCAAGGGGTCAGTCACTAGGTATAGGTCATATCCGTTGGTCATAGACCACGTTGATGAGCATGCACCTGCTCTAGGGTCCAGGAAAGGTATTTGGGAAGCTTTGGAGAGAGGCCAACCAGCTCTAGATGAGTGCCGAAGACACCAACTATTACTAAACACAGTCGGTCCCTACCAGACTGACCGTAAGCCACTGAAGGACGTTCAGCAGCACTTGGGTCAGTTTGCCCATACTTCACGTACTTACCATAACTGCACAGGAGTGTTTAGGTCGGAGACCTATCACGTGCACCGATGCACGAAGGGGTCCCTAGGCTAAACCTCCACTGGTTCGTATAGTCGTAGACTCCAATGAATAAAGATGATGGATCGTCTTTGGGCTCTTTCAAGGAACTCGGGGTCGCTGTCGGCTTTGTTCTCGAAGAGATTAAAAAGGTGATCTTCGAGGTCTTCTCGATGATGAGGAGGAACCGGATGATCTTCTCCTGTCCAACAGATGACACGAGGGGGTGTCCAACTGAGAACGCGGAAGGCAGCTAGCCCGGTATAGAAGCGGATGAGTAGAGGGAGGGGAGGGAAGGGAGACAAGTCCAGCGCTTCGTCAGACCGTGCAAAGAGTTTCTCAGATCTGACAGAGATCACGAAGCGTGGGCTAGGAAGGTAGCCAGACGCCGGGTGCAGTGCAGAGATCGAGTATATTACAGGTGAACGAGCTGAGCTTCTTAGAAGCTCATCTCGGCTATTTACGTACAGAAGTGTCTAGGGCAGGATCAAGATCTGGTCCGTGCGCTTCTTAGGTACCAAAGTCAACGATCGAGATCCGTAAGCTAGAATACCTCATTGACCTGCCACATAACCAAATATAGTAATCCGATCACTAATGTCCATCCACATCTTCGATCGATCAAGAACCAGGAACGGGGGTCAGGAACCAATGTCTGTCCACATCAAGAAACAGGAACCAGAAGTCAGCGTTCATGCATCAGCATGTAAATGGTAAGGAGTCATGGAAAACGGTCCGAGTCTGCAACGAGTCCGAAGCACTTGACCAGCCCATCCACTCACGTGCGAAGCACGTGTTAGGACGCGGTCCTAACAAGTGTTACAATAAGAGCTTACGAGATTGGAGCCAGTAGTCTATTTCGGCTGATGTGCTCTGTAAGTTGGTCGGTCCTTATTGCTTATCGTCCCAACTTCCATAAGGTCGGTCAAACAAAATCTTGCACCATTGCCTGGCCACCCTGGTCATACATTTACTTCTTCTTTATTTTTATTCGTTCTCCAACACCTGTTCCTGCTACCTACACTCAAACAACGGATACCAAATGGTCAGGATTTCATCATCGCTGATAGACTTTTTGTTAAGAGCCGGCTCATAACACATGATATATGATCACCTGATCATATGACACGCGGTCTATGACCAACAGATATGACCTATACCCGGTGACCGACCCCTTGACTTCACCAACAGACATTGAGTTATCTTATCTTATCTTTCGTTCCTGAATTAACAATCAATTACATCGCTGACATCATCAATTGCATCATGCTTCTCTGATCGCATCATAGATTGCATCATTTCGATCGTTGATCATTTACTTCTATTTACCTCGGTACCTTAAGAAGCACGGACCTTCTGTAGATCATGCTCTAAAGCGTATCGCGTATATATAGAATGAGCCAGAGACCTGTCTCGCTAGCTCGTTCACCTTTGTTACCCCCCACCTGTTCTTACTCTTGACCTCTGGTACTAGCCATACCTCTGCTACATCATAAGTCTTTGCCATTAGGCCAGACCTTTGATTGTCAATAAAACATCTGATTAAACATTGGTTTAACTTGTCTCTGCGCTTCTCTCTATCATCATCCTCAACCACTCAGTTGTCATCTCAATACTGGCTGAGTTCTACACAGAACTAGCAGTATTCTATCTCGACTTTAGTGGGCAGCATATCTACTGCCATCCAGGCCTGCATCAGAACGTACCCTCACATCTGTGGGAAAACCTTTGTGCATTCTTGGAGACACGATACCATCACAAATCCCTTGTGCATTCTGAATTATGCATACAGTTAGCCACTGGTGCTTTCATTGGGCGCACTTGGATTTGGCACGTCCCTCAGTGACTCAGGAGCCTCCTGGCACATCACGTGCGAAGACCAGGTCTTAACACTTTTACCTTATTGTCTTTAAAACCCATATGGACATTTTACCTACCTTCTTATCTTCTCTGTTTGCTAGGTCTTGGTGCCCGTTCAGCAGTCACTCTCCTTCCTCATTCGATATTTACTTAGGGGCTCAGTTTACTATAAAAACATACATACAACTCTGGAATAAACTAGCTTTCGCACTCCATAGTTCAGAGCTCATTTGCACTCATCTCAATCATTGAAATTGTCTTCGCCAACTTTTGCAAACTCATCCTCCTCGTTTTTCGGCCTCGCTTGTGTTTGTAACTTGTCTCCTTGTTCGTACCCTTGTCCGTCCTCATTCATTGTCAGAGTCCCATGTGGCTCTTGAAGCACGTAGTTGTCAATCGCGGCACCACCTTTTTGTTACTGACCAAATACTCAACCCAACCCAACCGACCGAACATTTGGTCGGTGTTTGGTGCAGTCCTGAAACTGTTTGAACACTTTAATACTACCCTCCCCATTGCTCTTCAGTGCGCCCTCACTTTCTAAAAGTCGTAACTAACAATTCCTTGTGTATCAGATACTAGCTCCAGCACCCCTTGCTCTAGAGGTTGTTTTGGTGTTGTGCTCAGCACTTAGAGATGCCTCTAGCATATCAACATGTCATATGATCATGTGATCATATATCATGTGTTATGAGCTAGCTCTTAACAGTCGCCTCATCCAGTCAAGTTCCTCCTCCTGTTGCGCCATCCAACCAAGTAACGAGTGATTGCTCTGCTGCAGAATCACAGTAACCAGTGCAACATATTTGCCCACTAGGTTGGGTGCTTGGTGAAGTTCCACCTGTGCCAACTGACAACAAGCCTGAGTCTTTCCAATCCTAGGCGGGTGAAATGGATCATTTATTACCATTCAATGAGATTGATAATGAGGCAGATGAGGGCCAGTTGTGCAGAGGAGTGATGACATCACCTCTCATTTTAATGTCTCTCTCAAGCAGGCATCAGCGGAGTCTCATTATAGGTTGTACAGGAGGGTCAATAGAGAAGAAGAGGAACCTGTAGGTGATAGGGCAGACAATGATAATGCGAGGGGCGATATTTGGGTAGATGACCCAGCCGTTATAGAAGCTCAGGACCTACCCCTGGTCAAGAGTGATGCCACGGAGGTTGAGATTATGGGATTGCCATTGGACATGCTTCATGTTGCTCTCATGCATTTTATTGTGCAACCTGTCATTGAGGAAAGAGTGTGAGTGTTATGACTTGACCGATCGGGGCCCTTCGGGGCCGGTCTATCCAATGGTCCAAGCATCACATGCTAGGCGGCTCTACTATGGAGCATACATCAAGGTATTTGGCATGTCCTTAAGAGCCGACTGGACCGATGGTTCTTCAAGACATCGGTAGAGGCTATATTGGAGGGACACGAGGTTCACACAGTGATAAAGATAGGCATTCACATGCCATGGGCTTAGGGCTTATGGGTAAGCACCTCGTCGCACCTGGATGGATTGGTGCGACTAGAGAAGTACAAGAGTAGGCACCGGCTGAGGGAGACAGCGACCACAGCTCTCCTGGGATGGAAACCTAGAGAAGCATACGGACTCTTACCCTATACCCTATACAGTATATAAAGCCCATAGAATAGGCTGAGGATCTTCAGTCTATTCTCTTTGTTCCTACACAGTCACCACACTGTGTAACTTAGAGCTAATCATTATTCCCTCCTGTATTGTTGCCTGATACAGTCGAGACTTCGTCCACCACTCAGTCCATTGTGCGACCTAGGGAAGAACCTGTTACTCTTGGGTTACTAAACGAGCAGTTCGTAACAGTGAGAGAAAAACAAAGTGGGTATCGTGTTTGTTTACCATTGTACCTTTCTGACCATTTGTCACAGAAGAATGACAACAAATGGCACTGCTCCTTGATGACAATCAAAGGGAATAATTGCAACTTTGTTTCTGACAAATAGAACATGTTCAAGTGGCATCAGTAGTATTGTAACTTTGTTGCATGGCAGGTACCACCTCACTCATCAAAAACAGACAGAAATACACATTCCGGATGGTACAAGTTGGTTGAGAAGATACAAGGGCCTAACAAGAGTGCTAAACAGAAGAGATGGATCTGCCTCTCTGGTGATCGTCAGTGAGTACCATGAGTTGAGATTTCTGATGTTGCCCTGCTCATTTCACCACGATAGCTATGCATCCATGCAGTCTAACATGATTGCACATTGCCTATCAAACAAATGCAGAAATCATGAGAGGCACCAGCATGTTCACTACGACTACCTTGCTGCCTGGGAAAAATTCCTATCATGATCAATAAGCCCAAGGATGTTCCTTCAGACAGCGAGAGCAATAATGAGGAACTCACATCAGGGACACAGATGCCTGATTCTAGGCGGCTGGTATTACTATATAAGGACATCAGCAATGGTGGTCAGTCATTTCCCTCTCTTCTTATCCACAAACTAATCTCATTATATATCTCAGCAATAAAAGATAACCATGGCACCGCTCAAGGTAAAGCCATAGAAGTCTAGCAATGTCCATGGCGAGGGTCCAAACATTGGACAGCATGAGGAAGAGATGCAGAGCTCTACTGCTAGTCACAAGCACACCATTTCCTTTGTTCAAGCACCCACAGAGTCATTGACAACAACAACCACACATCAAGGTGAGGATCTCGGCACAGTTCTAGCAGTCAAAGAATCATAGGCAACTTCAACCACAAGACAACACATCTGTCCCCATGATGATGCTATTAAACAGACAACAATGGCTTTACTGCTCAACCTCAATGCAGCAACCATTGCATCCCTCACTGCTGATGTGCACCTTTCCTCACTTAATTCTTTCTTTGTCACTCATTATACTTCATTTAGATGAATGTGGACCTGCCTGCAGGAGGCATTTCTGCAATCAAAGAAGTGATGCAACTCTTTCACAACTTGGCAAACAGAGAAGGGACACTGTGATATTTAAGTCTTAGAGTGTCCGTATTATTATTACATCTACTAACCATCTTCTCCCTCTTTTTTTTTAATTGACATACACCTTCCCCCTGTGTAATCTATACATGCCTTCCCTCTTCCTCATAAACATCTGTCTTAGACTTGAGCTTCATCTCCCATCTTTGTATCTTTGCTTGCTCTATGCGTAACACCATTTCTCTTTCAATTGTTCTAGCCGTAGACAATTGTATTTTCCAACGCATGATCCTCTCATATAGTATTTGCACTTGCATAAAAGCCCACCTATGGCTTCAAGAGGAAATGTGTGGCAGCATTTCCTTTAATTTTGGTGTTAGTATTCATGACAATATTATTATTGTTATGTTCATGTACCTAGGTGTCCACCCAAGCAGCCTCACTACTTTGTACACACAGTTTATACACAAATGTAGAGTAAGTATGCATATGTCACCTACCAAATGAACTTGACCACTGTCCCCTTTGCAATAGTACATGATGTGCAGAGTGTTAAGAGCCGGCTCATAACACATGATATATGATCACCTGATCATATGACACGCAGTCTATGACCAAACGGATATGACCTATACCCGGTGACCGACTCCTTGACTTCACCAACAGACATTGAGTTATCTTATCTTATCTTTCGTTCCTGGGTTAACGATCAGTTACATCACTGACATCATCGATTGCATCATGCTTCTCTGATCGCATCATAGATTACATCACTCCGATTGTTGATCATTTACTTCTATTTGGTACCTTAAGCACAGACCTTCTGTAAATCTTGCCCTAAAGCGGATCGCGTATATATAAAACGAGCCAGATACCTGTATCGCCAGCTCGTTCACCTTTGTTACTCCCCACCTGTTCTTACTCTTGACCTTTGGTACTAGCCATACCTCTGCTACATCATAGTCTTTGCCAATAGGCCAGACTCTTGATTGTCAATAGAACATCTGCTTGAGCATCGGTTTGACTTGCCCTACGCTTCTCTCTATCATCATCCTCAACCACTCAGTCATCATCTCAAACTGGCTGAGTCCTACACAGGACTAGCAGTATTCTATCTCGACTTTAGTGGGCAGCATATCTACTGCCATCCAGGTCCGCATCAGGTCGTACCCGCACATTTGTGGGAAAACCTTTGTGCATTCCTGGAGACATGATACCATCACGAATCTCTCGTACATCCCGAATTATGCACACAAGTAGCCACTAGTGCCTTTATCGGACGTACTTGGATTTGGCACATCCCTCAGTGACTCAGGAGCCCCCTGGCACATCACGTGCAAAGACCAGGTCTTAACACAGAGACTATATAATTTATTGTATTAGCAACAGCTCAATAAGCTTTTGTATTGAGGCCAACATTTGAAACATGAAGGTGCATTTCACTTCTTGATCACTTCTATTCTCTCAGCTAACACTATGCTCAAGGGATGGGCTGTTGGTGCCTATTCAAAACTGATGACCTTTGTATTTAAACTAGTAACAAAGTTGCACCATATTATATTCAAATCACAGCAATGAATTATAGCACGGCCCTTCGGGCACCATCTAGTCCCGTGTTTCCCTATAATGACACTTGTAATGTAGGAAATGCATTTTCACAGAATTCAGCTTGAATATAAGGCAATTTCTTTCTAAGCATTGTTTCTACAAGATTTGCACTTAACTGTGGATATCATGCATGAAGACTCTTATGTGTGTGCAACCATATCATCAACAATGATGTCATCCCTCCTCCATGAGCTCCATATGTGTCTACCCTACTCCTGTTCCAGAGTCCCAAAGCCTACTGTTTGTAGATATCTATAAGTCTCAAAGTGTATTGTCTCCTTATCCTAAAGTCTATTGTCTACAAGTCTTATAGACTAATCTCACCGTTTAGCCATTCTCCATGAAGAAGGGGTTCAGGCTCTTAACTCAAGAGCCTAAGGGCCTAAGCAGTCACACACAATCTAAGATGCCCAACTTTTGAGCATCTCGGGTTGTGCGAGTATTGTGCATAATTGCACATTGTAACATCTAGTCATGTAACAGTCTTGCTCCAGGGCTCTCGGGCATTTCCGGGTATGTGTGACTGCACATGATGTGACTGCATCATTTGTGACATAAAATCTCTGGAGGAAGACCTGTCCCCTAACGGGACCAGGAATTGCCTAGATCTGATGCTATGATACATTTGAACCAAAGGTCTGTCTTTTGCAGCCCTCTCCCACTTAATTCACTTATTGAATCATATTTGAAATGTCTTTTTTTTTCACAAGACTCATTAAAAATCAAAGCCAAAAAATTCCAAGAATTTAAGTCAGATCTCAGTAATAGCAGGATGATCTGTGAGAATCAAATGCTCATGCAAATTGGTACCTAGTTGGAGAGCCAAAATAAGGGCTCAACCGGGAATTGAACCCGGGACCACTCGCACTAGGCTTATAGACATAAGCGGGGAGAAAACCCGAAGCGAGTATCATACTACTAGACCATTGAGCCATGCTAATATTTGCCATGTAGAAATTGATAATGGATGGGTAGTCTCCTTCCCTCTATCCTCCATTGAAGTCACGGCTTGCACCATTTCCACAACTTGCTGTGCCCCGAACACATACACATTTCGTATTCGCTCACAATGTCGACCGTATCTGAAGCAACGTCACGTCCCATCGATCCTGTCGCGCCCACCACCGGGGCTCCTATCGATCCAGTGCCCCTCTCGTTCCCCACCGTTCTCCGCAACCCAGGGCTGAATAGCCGCTTCGCCCATCTGCACCGCGGGGCAGACAGCGAGGGACGACCAGCTCCAGCTCCCGTTTCGACCCATGCCCGGCGCGAAGACAGAGAGGGCAAGCGCTGGGTCCGGCGCAAGGAGAACGGTGCGCTCGACAGGATCCTGATGCCTTCGGGGCCCATTCACACCCGCTCTCGCCTTGTTCTCTAGCCCGATTCGTCGGCAACCCGCACATCGCGGCGCCCACGACGCGGGACTACGCTCCTGTGCGCCCAACCGCCCACCCGACGTTCCCGGTTCCCCTCCCGCCTTATCTCCTGCGGAACGTAGCGCTCCCACACGCCGTTCCTCCCCCGATATCGCCAGACACTGCGAATGCGGGTCGCTTCAGCCTTTCGACGCGCGGCATGCGTCGCACCCTCCGTAAAGCCGGGCCCCGTACGCAAGCCCTCGTCAAGGCGATAGAGGACGAGATTGTGAGATGGCTCTCAGAGGGCGGCGTCGTCCTGCAGCCCCACGGCAAGCTCGCAGCGGGGTACGAGGGCCTTCAGTTTCCCGGACGGGCGATCGGAGAACAGCAGGGTGTGCGTGAGGTCGAGAGGAGCCCGTTGAAGCTGGTGTGGTGGATAGAGGACGACGCGTGGGCGAGGTACGTCGTGCACTGTTGTGCGCGCTACTACGAAGTCGTCAGCTTCAGTAAGTGTCTTTGCGTCGGACCTCTCCGCCGTTGAGCTTAGCAGCTGTCTAGGCAAAGACACCTCGACACACCGTCTCACGCATCTGCTCCGCCCAAATGTGACTCGTCCAGACCACGCCGCCCGCGCGGCGCTCATGACACCGCCCGCAACGGACTTGGACCTCTCCTCGCTGTCGTCGTACGACTCTGACATCCTCTCCTCCTTTTCTGATATCAACTCCGACGCCACCCATTCGGACGCCCTGTCCGAGTCTGAGAACGGCGGGGGCCCCCTGTCCGATATCGCGTCCGATCACGAGCCACTCTCCGACATTGCCTCGGATGCAGGTGCCGAAGCTGACGTCGAGCGTGAGCGCGCAGAGGAGAGGCCACATTCGCCTGCATCCGTTGGCTCAATCTACCGCGGTTCGATGCAGGACGCCGACGCGTGGTCCGTGGACGGTGATAGCGAGCTCGATCGCGCCATCGACGCCCTCTCTGTACAAGACTCTCCTGTCTCGTCTGTCTTCCCTGGGACTACAAACCAAGAAGAAACACCACGTCCGAGACATGGAGCGACATACCGCAGACGCATGTGGGACCGCAACACGCGATCAGCGTCGTCGCCGTCCAGATCGCCTGCGCGGCGCGGGCCCAGGAGACGAATGGACACCCACATACTCGCCAGTGCGGTTCGGACGAGCAAGGCTGCAGGAAAGGGAGAACGGAGCTTCTACGAGTACCTATTCGACTGACACAGCCTCTTGCTATTGGAAGAAGAGTTGGTCAATCAACGCAGACGTTACTCAGGGGGGATGGGAGTCGCGATCGGTATCAGAGGTGGACATGTTTATACACGTGTATGAGTTGTGTATCGTATATAGAGACATCCGCGGTGCGCAGGGGTGAGATGACGTCGATGTTGTACAAATAAACGAAACTGTCCGAGAATGGGATCTTGAAAAGCAAGAAAAGTCATTATAAAATACGAATAAAAACCACGTCTACCCGGTGAATACACGGGCAACAAGGTACAACGTCGATCCTGTGAAACGCTACAAATGGCCGTAAGGTAATCGGCGAACGCGCCAAGATACGGCTCAGACGTACGATGATGCTAGTGATCCCGACGAATGCAAGAACAAATGTCATATACGCTTTGGCAGCAGTAAGACCACCGCCAGGTTTGAACGTCTCGGTCGACTGGCCTCCACCAAGGATTCCTGCTAGCAGCAAACCCTGCACATGCACGAAAGGTGAATCAAAAATGCTTTACACGATACACGGGCAGAGTATTCACGTTCGACAGCACCCATGCAAGGAGGACCTGCGGTTCCACGCATCGGTGAACAAAACGTAGGGAGTAGAAGCACGAAAAATACAACCCACATTGGTACGCACGCCGGCATAGTAATCCTTCGCTGCCTGCTCCTTTTCGGCGTTTGACGGACCAGCCTTGCCGCGCGAGACCGGCGTGCGATGTTTCAAGTTCGACAGCGCCTCTTCGTACATGTCATTCGCGTCGGCTGCCTCGGCGAGCATCTCGACGTCGACCTGCGAGTGGGAATCTTGGATGACGGCGCCGAGGTCGCTGTCAGGTGTATTATCCTCCTTCGTTCCCCAAGATATCTAGCGTGCAAATACACATCCCGAGTGAGTCGTCATGTCTAACTCACGAAGCAAGATAATACAGACATCGTCGAGATTGGCGAATGCATAGCTAGATGGAAGGTTCGTTAACTTCGCGTTGTGAGTGTCGGGCAGACCTACATATTGAGAATGTTGATATATGACGGCGACAGGAGCATGTACGGCAGGAAGCTGGTCAACAAATGCCACGGGTCAAACGCAAAAAAGCTGGAGAAAGTGTATACTAGACATTGTGTTAACGAGTGATAAATCCCAGCATGGACAAAATTGGGCAATACCTCCATAGGTGACGATGATGCTGAATAGCATGATCTGGTAAGCTCCACCACCTTGTGATGCCGCCATGATAGAGCATTTTACAGCCGCGAAAATGAGGTACACCATTAGGATAGCGAGGGATATGGCGATGAGCTTGTACTTCCAATGAGCTCTGAATTGAAACATACATTCAGTCTAAGAGCACTTCTATGGTGCACAATTACTTACGCTCGAGGCTTGTTCCCCATGGAAAATAGGAAGCACGCGATGACAATTGAGGCCAAAATATACTAAAAGTTCAACTTTTAGCACAACACGCTAAGAACGTGATCGGCAGTTGTCGAATGACCTGGATAATGGAGTTGAAGTACCGGATGCCCTTCATATGAAACCCAGGGCTTTCCAAGGATGAGGTGAGGATGACAAAGAACAAGTAAAAGTTCCCCTGTGCGCCACCGTCAAATCTATTACTTCGAGATGCCATGAGACGATAGTATGACTCACGATGGCAAACCAGGAGGAGACCAAGTTCAGGATATTATAGACAACTTGCGCGAGCAGCGCCACCTTTCGGCCAAAGCTATGCCCAGAACGCATCATCTGTCCGACATGTGCGATGGCGTAGGTTGCAGCGAAGAAAGAGCCATTCAGCCATCGACGACGTTGACTAATGAATTCTGGCAGGTCATCAGGGACGTCGGTCTCGCCAACAGCACTCTTGACGTAGCGAAGCACCCTGAGATTGGCAGAGTCGGTGATATGAAGGGTCTCAAGTCAAAGATACTGACCAGTTTGAATTGGCTTTCGCGACCAGTTCAAAGCACAAAATACGCTGCGAAACCTAAGTCAGTACCATCACACTTCAGCACCGGTAGACGTACATCTTCCGCAAGATCTAGGTGCCAAATTTAGTTTTCAACGATCTTGGCAGAAATTGGAAATTGAGGCTTACACATGTTCGAAGTGAAGATGTCGGTGTCTCGACCATGGAGAACCTCTCCCTTGAAATAAGAAGCCAAGGGCCCCAGCCCATTCTTGTCATTTTGCAGTGCGATGTATCTATAAGCAGAGAAAGCTCCGGGCTGTGTAATTTTAAAGTGAGACATAGCCATGCAGAATGCTGAGTTACTCACCAACACGCTGATGTATCCGAAGAGACTTTCCGTGGGCTTATCGAGTATGTTGCTGATTTTGTATTCAAAATTCTGTGCAGCCACTGCATGGGACGTTTCAGAACTTACGAGCTTGAATGCTTCACGGCAGAAGACTGACCTAAAGGGTTCAATAATGCGATCCAATTTTTACCCTTATATGCCGCAATTTCCCCACATGCTCCAGCGACGTTCGAGTTGAGATCGAATGTCTTCCAAAGATGATATATGCTCTTATTGCTAGGCCTAGTCCCCACGTCGAGAAGGATGCATACATTAGGCTAAATGTGGAGAAACATTATCATGAGCAATGGAGTGTCATGCAGATGATGCCTCACCTGTAGCATAGAACTGAAAGCGTTGAAAAACCATCGATGGCTGTTGATTTTCTTCTGGTTCTTCTCTTTCATACAAAAGATGATCTGCGTCGGCACAATACCCTTGTCTGGATACTGAAAGTGTAAATTAGGATCCAAGGCGAAGGAAGTCGTATACTCGAATAAATGCGCGGTGACGGCTTTGTTATTAATCATGTTCTTCATGTGCCCCCCAGGTTGATATACGCCAAGCAGGGTAAGGCAATCGAGCACCCGGGGATGTATTTTCTTGCGACCATCGGATACTATGCAGACTACCACCTAAAATCAAGATGAACAGTGCGCGAGAGGAAGAGTCAAAAACCGCTACCTTCTTCCAAGCATCGACTCCCCAAGTCTGGGAGTTCTTGCGAGAGCACAGGTGAGAGATGTTGCGCATGACGCCATACATGGTTCTGCAGAACAACACTTCGTCCTCCTAATAACGCATACGATCCAATCACAAACGCACAGAGGAAGAAGCATGCTACATGCTCACATTGTACATAGTGATACAAATAAAGAGCTCGGTGCGTCTCCCGCTCTCGTTCTGCCGCAGAAAGAATCCGCTCCTCTCAAAGTCGTCAGGGTCGCAAGTGACGGCGGTATAGCGTGCCTCCATGACTTCGGCGTCGCCCTTGCGCGGCAAGACAAGCTTCGGAGGAACAGGCAGTTCGACGACGAGATTTCCATTTGTGAGTTGAACACGTTTCTTGGTCTTGTGTCGTCGAAGGACGCGTCCAGAAGGAGCCGGCCCAAAGTGACGCGTCTCGACAGGTGTCTCAAGAAAATCCGGTATTGGAGTCTGCTCCACATCAGCGAAGGGCACTGCGCGGTTCACGATGATGTCTGGCGGCCGATCCATCATACCGTGTTTCTCAAGGTCGGCGAACTGGTCGTCGTCCAACTCGTGTGGAGCGCTCGTGTAGTCCATACTGTCATCTCCAACAGACTGATCGTCACGTTCGACCGCAGGGGTAGGGGATCGCGAGCGCGGAGGATAATAAGAAGCGCGCGAATTAGTACCAGAAGCGTATGCTTCAGCGTCGTGGCGAAAGTGGTCTATGTATTGCGGCGATCCTTTTTTGGGTGAAGCATCGGCGCGTCTGTACAGACGGCTGGGGCTGTCGTTCGACAATGATTGGTTTGGAGATGAGAGTGGGGGCTTTGTAGAGGTTCGTGACGGCAGTGTGCCGCGGAGAAACTCATCGTATGCAGACAGTTGAGACTGAGGACGCGATGGCCCCGTGATGTGCGAAGGGACGAGTGGTTGCTTCAGTGCCGCGGAATCGGTGAAGGGATCGTCTTCGCCTGGTTCCGTGTGAAGGTCATCCCATTGAAGTGGTTCACCGGAGTCGATGGTTGGAAGGTAGGCACGGGGCTGGTGATATTCGACATTCACCAGGCCTTTTTCGTCTTGAATCTTAATGCTAGGTTGTTCATAATCGACTGCCGTCGATCCTGAGGAAGATGTCTTTCGTGAGGATGACCTTTGCAGTATTGGCGCACCGTTATATCCCCCATTCGCTCCACCACGTATATTTGGGGCAAATTGACTGTCATAGGAGCTGCTGGAGAAACGGTTCTGCAGCTGATCGACGGCTTGACTTATTGTGTTGAAATCTGGCATACGGGGCTGGGGAGGAGCGCTGGTGTCCATCAGAGCATATTGTAGTGTCCGAGATCCGGCAGGGCTTTCTTGAGATTGCGAAGGAAGGACTTCGGCTTCATTGTCGTCGTCTGTGTGGTTCTGTAGAGGTGCTGATTCGTCATAGGGAAAAGATGGGGCAGGTTTGCGACGAGCCATCGTAATAGGATAGGATCGTAATACAATGTTTCGTTGCCGTCGTGAGTTGTGATATGACGAAGGCTGATCCAGCAGGAAGGAATAGTCTTCAACGTTGTCAACTGTGAACTCGGCGGCTAAGACGCGCACTTGACGCGTCCAGTCAACAGACCACGTGAGCGTAGTTCTCAAAGATATTTGACACTCAAAAGACACCTCTGACTACTACATACTATCCGTCCTCATCACTAATATCTCCAACGAGTCAACCGATAGATCTTACGAAAATACTTAGGGTAATAAAGTATAAACCATAACAGTTCATACAAGCTGAGAAGACCAGTCATTTACCATTTCGCATCCTCTCTGTGCGCAAGAGGATTCCGCACAGACGCCTCCAGGTTATAAGATCTGGTCGGCCCCCCTTTTGATTCAGTTCAAGATCCAGCTCAAAACCCCTCAACTTCCGCTTCTTAGCGACGAGCTTCGTCTTGCCTCCCGTACCTTGACCGTGTGCAGAGACGTCAACCATAGGCGGAGAACGCTTCTCTGGCCTGGACTTCAGCCTTGGGGAAACGTTGAGCTCTGCACGGGGAAGAGGCAGCGCCGCAATGTCCACGTCCATTGCATCTTTGCTACTCGTCGTGTTCATGGAGTCCATGGTGACGCTCTCTTCTACCAGACTAGGAGAACGGCGCAAGTGAGAAGTGGCAGGATGTGTAGGATGTTGGCTCGCGGATCCTTGGCCATAACTGGCAGCTGGCAAGGAGGAAGATGGGACTGGTGACTTTGAGAGCGGAATTTGTGTCGTGTGTTGCTGATCAAGCGCCTTCTTCAGTCGTGAATGCGTCATAGAGTCATCACGATCCGGTTGCGAGTCCTTCACTGCGATAGGGCTAGGCTCTCTGAATTTGGGAGCTGCTATGCCAGGCACTTCGAATGATGATTGCTCTCCATCATGGCTGTCCTCACCTTCCTGGCTTGACATCGTCTTGAGATTATCACGCTCTCCGGATCGCGCTATTCCTTCGAAAACCACTTCGTGCGAATCATTAGGGACAAGCAGATGACCACCTGACTGAGAAAATGCATGTGCAGATACGTCCAGCAGATTACTCTTCTTGCCCGTATGAGACTCGCCTTGGCTTTGAGACTGAGGCGGATTGTGAAGTTGTGAAGCGTTGCCTGATGTGTCTGAATCGGCGACCAACACTTTGCTTCGTTCGTCTGAAATGTCATTCGATCGCGGCACTAATTTCGGCAAAGGGACTCTCCTTCTATCAGGATCCATGAAAAGGTTTGGCATCGATGTCACTTTGTCAACAGGACGAGTCGAAGGGCGATCAGGGGGAAATACAGGTAGCGAGGACGAGTGGAGGATGGGCTTCTGCCTCTGTGCTGGCGTTGGCGCATGGATCGACGATAGGAAACTATTCGGAGGTGAAGAGGGGAGAGGTTCTCGCGATGCTGAACTTGACGAAGGCTGGGAAGAGCTGCCCTCGGAGCCATCCGGTGGCATACGAGGCGAAGGTGGACCGAAAGAAAGGGAGGGTTTGGCAAAGGATGAGGAATGAGAGTCCGGCTCTTCGTCAACAGACCTGGCGTCAGATTCGGACGCAGCTGTAGCTGACCATTGAGAGGGGGTTGTCGGGCGAATAAGGGGAGAGGAAGCATCCGGGACAGGACTTCTTGTAGGGCTCGAGAAATCCAAAGGACCACAGTCTGCATGAGTCGCTCAATTGCATATGCGAAAGGGAAGGTAGCCAATGACTCACCGGCTCGTCGACTATTCGAAGAGGAGCTGCCCGCCTTCTTCTTAGCCAAAGGTTCATCCTCCAATAGCCGCTCATGTTCCACTATGAGACCTTCAACAAAAACTCTATGATTGAATTGCCGCTTGAAATGACAGTGATAATAGCCCTTACTAGGGTCAGCAAGACCTTTGCTTGCCATCATATCCAAACCTAGAAGCCTTTCATCCTGCATAATGGACTTGGCGGAAAATGAGATACAAAGATGTACGAGTTGAATTGAACAATGACTTACATGCCAAGACTTCCTGTGCTCTCGTGTTAGATCGACCAGCCTTCCAGGCTTTAGCAGTGTCTTTATTGCCACCGGAGGGTTGTTTAATTTCGGTGGCATCTGAACGTCAGACGTGATGGGAGCGGGCTCAATAGTTTTCTCCACAGCTGGGTGAGATAGGGCATCCTGTCGTTGCTTCCGAGCTTTGAGGACATTCCTGTCAAAGAAGGTTCGTTCTGCAAAAAATAGTGATACTCAGGCAACGTACCCATCACCACCGCCCTTTCGCAAGCCGTCCATCCATTCCTCAAGTAGCCTACTGTTCTTCAGTTCCTGAGGGGAGCCGAACATAGGTTCCTGTGCACTTCCGAGGATCTCAACATCGTCAACATCGAGTGCTAAAGTAGATTCTTTAGTCATCTTTTTGAACCCATTGCCAACAGGACGCCTCGTGAAGAGAGGGCGGAAATTTTTGATCGAGACAATGGCTCCTCGGTGCTGGGTGAGTCTCGTGCTTTGGCTATATTCTTCCTGACTGGAGAGGCGCCTGGAGGTCAGTAAACATCTGGATTTTGGAAGCAGGTTCATATCAAAGCTCACTAAAGGGCCTGATAATGGTCCAGAGCATCTTTGGTAAATCGAGCAGGTATGTAATAATTTCGGTCAGAGATGATTGCCCAGACACAGTCGTCGTTCTCTGACTCTTGGTATGTGAGAAACTATGATTGCACTATCGACATCAGTAATCAGGCCCGGAGGTTCACCTACGCGGATTTACCTCAATGATCTGGACTTTCCTACACTTCGTGTAGACAGGAGCACTGCTCAGGCTGCTGCCATGTGTTTCGGCGGCATTGATAAAATAATCGTGAATCCACGGTGAATGAAGAGTGTCTGCCATCGGTCAGTAAGATATAAGTGTCAAGCAACTCCCTTCGTCGTAATTCCGGCGTTTGTGAGCAGAGCTGCTGGTTCTTTCAAACAATTCGGATGTTGGAAGTTTGGAACATGGGATAGTGACAGTGACAAATGTGACAGTACGTGTCGGCGACGCGACCGACGCGACAAGACGCGCCACGAAGGCACGTGATGATCAGCTCAGGACTACAGTCCACATTATTATCCTCATAGATAGCGCATCCTAGTCACAGAAATGGCTGATATATGCTACGAACGCAACACATTTTGGAGAAAGATATATCGATCTCACCATGAGATTTCGTGCGAATTAAAGAAGCAGACTCTATTAGGGCGACACGACTAATCCAATACAGCGTACTTCTTCAAGTGTTCTGGAATTGCATTATCCAAGCCCTTCGACTTGAGCCAGGCCTTCGAGAATAATCGACTTTGGTACCTGTAAGCACCATCGCAGAGAATAGTCGCAATAGTTTTCCCTACACGTGGAAGTATTTAGGAATAGAAAGAATAGTTCAGCAATAATGAAGGTTCACCTGGGCCAAGTTTCTGCGCCAGTTTGACGGCAGCAACGACATTCAAAGCAGAGCTTGCGCCCAAATATAATCCCTCGGTATCCAAGAGATCATACACCATTGTGAGTGATTCTTCATCCGGGATGCTGAAAGCGCCAGAGAGCTTCTCCACAAATGTGCCAAGGTTGTTGGTGATGCGGCCCTGGCCGATACCTGACCGTATCAACGTCAGCACTTTTGCCTTGCAGGATCTAGTCTGTCTCGACTCGCCTTCCGTGACTGAGCTTCCTGACCGCTCCGTCAGATGGCCCCCACTGGACACATAGCTCTGGAGGACACTGCCCGGTGGATCAGCCAACCAAATTTGCGTCTTTCCCTCGCTTTTTTCGTGCAAGAACTTGCCAACGCCAGCCAAGGTACCGCCCGTACCCGTCGCGCAGATGAATCCGTCAAGCACGCCGGTTGTCTGTTCCCAGATCTCAGGACCAGTTGTACGATAGTGCGCGTTCGCATTGGCAGTATTGTCGAACTGGTCCGTCCAAATCGCGTTCGGGGTGCTTTTTGCATAGTCCCGCGCCTGGTGGTTATAGTTTTGCGGGTTCTCGTACGCGACTGCAGGAACGGGGTGTACTTCCGCGCCCAGCATGCGCAAGAGATCTATCTTCTCTTGACTCTTGCAACATCGTTTAATTCGCGAACTCGATGCACCGTGGTGGACACGATCACAAAACGCACCTGGGTATTTGGCATGAAGATAACGCATTTGTATCCCTTGGCTCTGCACACATGCGCGAGACCTATACCGGTGTTTCCGGCGGTCCCTTCGACAACAGTGCCCCCTGGCTGTATGCTGGGTCGAGTCCGACGGATTCAGAGGTAGATGAACCCATGGTACACACGGTGCACGCACCGACCTTGGGCCTCAGCATCCTCGATGACTCCCAGGGCAGCACGGTCCTTGACGCTACCTCCAGGATTCTGGAATTCAGCCTTACCGTAAATACGGGACCCAGTTTGTTCCGAGAGTGTCTTCAAGTAAATCTACATGCCAATTTTCAGGATCTGGGCATGAAATAGGAAGCATTGACGAACGAGCGGTGTGTTTCCGACCGCGCCAGTGAAGCCATTCACCGCCCTCGACGTGAATCCTCGCGCGAACGGTTTTAGGATCGAAGCAGCCATTGCTGTGCTGCAGATCAAAGTAAGAGGAAGATCAAAGTAAGAGGAAGAGCCGTGGAAGTCTTGCACCAGCCTCCACTTCCTTCCCAACGTTCGAAGGCGTCATTCTTCGCAATGTACGGTTATGTAATCGCGTGGATATGCAGAAGATCGGGAAGTTTTGTTGTTTATTACGAAAGTATCTGTACTTCGTCAAGAGCTCTATAGACTATGCTGTCGGCTCTCTGTACAATCCAACGCAACATGACCTGAGCCTCCTGGAAACGGTATGCATTAACTGTTTATCGGTGGACCGCAGTAAGGAGTGTATTGTGAGGGAAGATAAGACTGCTGGGCGACAACTCAGGAGGAGGGCATAGACAGACTAGGTATCTGTTGGGCGTGAACGCGTCGTAGAACCATGACCAGAGAGACAAGCAGGAACGGTATGGGGTATAATGGCAGAAGGAAATACTATGAACATAGAGACGGCTCCGAGGGATGGAGGTCGAATTAGGACGATAAAGCAAACTGCAGCGCTCACTGTTGACGCTTCTTCACGTTCTGCGACAACCATTGCAATCCTTCAAACAATCCTTCTCCTGTTGTCGCACAACTGGAACGCGTATAGTGAGCATATGATGCTTCCAGCTATCGCACGAGGATGTATCGCTCACCTTGGGTGCACATACCACGAGCGGTCGCGCATCCGATGTAGCCCCAATTTCTCTGTCACCTCAGCCGGCGACATAGCTAAAAGACAAAGGATGAGAACAAGCGACGGGGAAGGAACATACATGCGCACCTCCCGGCAGATCCTGCTTATTCGCGAACACGAGCAGCAAACACTCCTTCATTTCTCTGTCACTCAATATCCGGTGCAGCTCCTGCTTCGCCTCATCTATTCTTTCACGATCCTGGCTGTCCACGACGAAAACAAGGCCTTGCGTGCCTGTGTAGTAGTGCCTCCACAAAGGCCGAATTTTGTCCTGGCCTCCGACGTCCCAGACATTGAACTTCACGTTCTTATATGTTACAGTTTCCACATTGAAACCGACTACAGCAGAGCATCAGACTTAGCACAAGATAAAGAGAGGGGTGGGAATGATGACCTGTTGGGATGGTGGTGACTGATTGATTTAACTTGAGCTTGTATAGGATGGCTTTACGACATGTTGAGCGTTTCTGAGGAAAGACAGAAATGCAGTCACATACTCGTCTTCCCAGCAGCATCCAGCCCCAGCATCAGCAATCTCATCTCTTTGTTGCCGAAAATCTTGCCTGTGGGGAATGGCCATGTCAACAGCTACAGACGCGGTCGCCTAGACATCGAAGCGGTAGGCAGGGCACGCACCTAGAGCCTTTGAAAGGTTAGCACCCATGTTGGT
This sequence comes from Heterobasidion occidentale, assembly GCA_039111635.1. Lineage (NCBI taxonomy): Eukaryota > Fungi > Basidiomycota > Agaricomycetes > Russulales > Bondarzewiaceae > Heterobasidion > Heterobasidion occidentale. The sequence continues at coordinate 801,400 of JBCAQO010000006.1, forward strand.
TGAATGCAGGAGTAAAGTAAAGAACGACGAGGAAGGCCTGGGAGATGAAAGGAAATCAGAAGAGGATTGGAGACGGAGTTCGCCAAGTGGAAGGTGGCTCGAGACCTGGACACCACATCATTCAACGGGCGGGACCCCGGAAAACCCCGACTCACTGAAAAAGCGGTCTCCGCGCGATGCACAGAGAAATTCCAAATTACATGCAACATGGCGGAGAAATACGAATTACAGAACAAAGTGTAAACCAGGTATATGCATGACAGTAGTAGATGAAAATAAGCAGGAGCCCCGAACACACCAAGAATAAATATTCAGAACACGACCGTCTATCCGGACGGAATGGCCGCCCGCCCCAGCTGACTCTGACTGAAGACCTTCAGCCAACCATCTCCCATGTCCGACCGCAAAGCCTCAATGCGTGCTCTAAAAGCGTCCACGTCTTTGATTTCGTCACCCACTGCCCCCGCCTCCGTCGCCACCCCCGGTGCTTCATACGCAGACGCGTTGACACGAGCCCGTCGCATCGCGGATTTGTGAGCGCGCAGACTGCTCGTGCGGTCGACGCGGGACTTTGCCGGCAACTGGGTAGAATCAAGGCCGGCTGCGAATGTATGCTCGGTCTGTGAGCGCCGGTGCCGAACTTTGGTAGATGTCCCTAGGTCGGCAGGCCTGAACGATGACGGAGGGAGTGTCGTTACTGGATCAGGGTGCTGGGATGCTGGGTGCCCTCCGTCCCCTGTGAAATCGGCGGAGCGATCGCGAGTGCGTTCTGCCGTGCTGTCGTCTATGCGAGCGTCTCCCAAATCAACAATCCGCTTGACCTTCTTCCGCTTGCTTTTACCGACTACGGCTGCGGCAAGATATGGCGAGGCATTGCGCGAAGACGATGAGGGTGGGAAGGTGGGGCTGCTGGAAGAGCTTGCACCGTTGGTGTAAGACAATGCAGGGGACGCAGCCGCTCCAACGGGCACAACAGGCGGTGAGTACGCCTTTGAGACCGGACGAGTGGAAGTCATCTGCTGTGGTGGGGCTGTGGTAAGGTTTCGTTTCTCGTAGAACCCTGCAGCTGTCCCATCTAGTAAGATGTTCTTCCCCTCCTTCCAAAAAAGGTCAAAGCATTTGACCCGGTAGCCCTCTTCGAACTCGACGAAGGGGTTGCCCTCGACCCATACTTCGGTGATGTTCGGAAGAGTGGACAGCCTGCCAACTTCAGCGGTCTCCTCGATAGCGTTGTTGCGTATATCGACACGCTCCAAGCCCATGAGTCTCTCGAGGCCACAGATAGACTCCAATCGATTGTGGGACAAATTAAGAGTGAGGATCTGTCCAAGCTGCTTGTAAATGCCAAGCACAGAGTCGATCATGTTGTCGGAGAGATTGAGGGAGACGAGGTTGTATAGAGTAGAGAGACCTGGCGGAACAGACACCAGCAGATTAGAGGACAAGTCGAGGTGTGTCACAGAAGTCAGATACGGCAGTGGCGTTGTTGGGATGAACGTTAAGGAGTTATCCGCCAGAGACAGATATCGGAGGAAAGCCCACTTCGACGGAGGTAGCTGAGGAGCCGCAAGTTCCGGAGGGGAGGGAGGGAGCACGGTACCTTCATCCTCTGCATCTTCCGAGTCTTCAGATATCGCCTCAGGCAGTCGCGTACTATGAAAAGACGATTGTCGAGAGGGACCATGAATGATGTTCCTTCTCCGGCTTGTCTCCGTCCCCTGCCTCCTGGCCTGATCGTCCAGCACCGCGCCAATGAGCACGTCCGAGACATCATCCAGCCCACTCTTCTTGATCGTCAGACTCCACAGACTGTCTGCTAAGCGGTCCCATCCGAGTAGCGTCCGCGGGTCGATGTCCGTGCATTCTAAACTCTGCAAGTTCTTGAACGCATCTAGCGGCAGCGCGTTCTCGCTCGGAGAATCATTAGCGAGCTCCGCAATCTTCTTCGGACCAGGAGCGCTCAGCGAGAGCGCCGGGATCTTCGTGAAGCTGCTGAAGAGGTACCGGAGCTCCTGATCGAGGCTCGGGATTTCCGGACGCCCCCACCAGCCTACGCCGAGCGACAGGCGCGAGACCGCGGAGAGGGACGACCGGATGGAGGATAGTGACATCGTTTCCGTCCTGTCAGCGTCCGAGAAAATATTGACATAATTCATGGGCCGCGACGGGCTGTCCACCTTGATGTCCAGTGAGCCCACGTCGAATCCCTCCGCCTCGAGGCGCATAAGCACATAGAAAAGGCGGTGCATGTCGATGGCAAACGCTAGCGGCTTAGGTGAGTTAGTAGGAACCTGTGCGCCAGCGTCTGCCGCGAACCAGGAGAGGGGGTTGAATACGCTGGATCCTGAGGCGGGCGTCGGCTTTGCTGAGCGCCGCCGTCGGTGAAAACCAGCCTCTGCCAGACGATGCTCATTTGTGTGGATAAACGCCGCTAGTCGACGTAGATATTCGTCGCCAGGTTCAAGCTCCATGGAGGGTGGTGGGTATGTGGAAGGCTTATAGCAGTGCGGTGAGTGGCCTGTCGCCTGCAGTGCGCTTAGATCATGATTACGTAATGAGTAATTGTAAACATATTGGGTCCACGGAACGCGTCAGTCTCTCACTCTCCGCCATATTCATCGGTACGTCCTCGTCGCCTAGGGCCACACACCCCGCTCATCTTCTTCGCTCCCGAGGCAGATACTTCCAAACATGAAGCTTACGGTGAAGACGCTTCAACAGAAGGTGTTCCAGGTAGGCATCCGCTTCTCAATCACGGTATTTTGCGAGGCGAGCTGAATACGCGAATCCAGATCGATGCTGAGGGTTCGGAGACTGTCGGCGACTTGAAGAGGAAGATCAACGAGTTACAAGGCCATCCTATCGAGCATCAGAAGATCATCTACTCAGGTAAATGCCCATCTGCCCGTCTTCATGGTGTGAGATTGCTCAAAGAACCCGCTCCCAGGAAAGGTACTCGGGGACGAGAAGACCGTAGAATCATGTCAGATTAAGGAGAAAGATTTTTTGGTGTTGATGGTGTCCAAGGTATCTCTCTTTGATGTTCAAAATTTGTCGGGGTTTTACACTCACTGTGCGCGCCAGCCCAAGCCCACACCTGCCGCTTCGACGAGCACCGCGAGCACTTCGACACCCGCACCCGCCGTGGCTGCGCCACCTGCTGCTGAATCTGCTCCAGCCGCTGCACCTGCACCTGCGCCTGCACCTGCCGCGCCTGCCGCAGAGCCAGCCCCCGCGGCTCCCGCTGCACCTGCTGCAGCCCCGCCCGCATTTGGCGACATGAGCTCTTTTTTGACCGGAGAAGCTTTGCAACTTACCATCCAGAACATGGTCGAGATGGGATTCCCAAGAGACCAGGTTCTGCGCGCGCTGAGGGCCAGCTACAACAACCCAGATCGGGCAGTCGATTACTTGATGAATGTAGGTCCTTTTGGTTTCCTCACGCAAAATCATGGTTCCAATTATTGCTGTATAGGGTATTCCAGCTCATTTGGAGGCTGAGGCTGCCGGCCCACAGCCACAGGTGCCCGTTGGCGGATCAGCAGCTCAAGTTGGAAACCCTGCCCTTGCAGCTCCCCCTCCCGCCGCACCACAACCTGCTGCCGCATCTGCCGGCCCCCAGAATCTTTTCCAGGTTTGTCAAGGCCGTGACGACGAACATTGTTTTGTGCTTACTTGATCGCTTTTTCAGCTGGCTCAGCAGCAGCAGCAGCAACAGCAGCATGTACCTGCCATTGGTGGCGGGCTAGGCGGCGCTGGTGTTGGTGCCGGCGGTGGAGGAGGCCTCGACCTGTCTGCACTGCGGGACAATCCTCAAATCGCACAATTGCGGGAGATGGTGGCTCAGAACCCAGCTATGATCCAGCCTCTGATCCAGCAGCTCGCCACCGCAAACCCACAGATGGCACAGTTGATTGCACAGAACCCTGAGGCGCTGTTCCAGCTACTCGGAGGCGGTGAAGACTTTGACGAGGAGGGACCACTGCCGCCGGGTACACAGGTTGTGAATATCACGGTGGAAGAGCGTGCAGCAATCGAGAGGGTAAGCGCTTATCTGGATTAAACGCTGTCGTCCGCTGATGAGGCTGTTGCTCAGCTGGAGGCCCTGGGATTCTCACGAGACGCCGTGATCGAGGCGTACTTTGCGTGCGACAAAAATGAGGAGTTGGCTGCGAATTACCTGTTTGAGGGCGGATTCGAGGATCACTGAAGGGATGAAGAAGTACTGTATCATACGATCTCTGCGCTCTGTTTTTTTTTCGTGACATGTTTGTGGTACGCGCGGCAATGGACTGTGTGATAGAGTGTGCACTGGAGGGCTTGGCCGTGGCGCCCGAGAGAGCAGACGAAATTGGAAATGAAGAACAGCCTTTGTTTACTTATGGAAGAGAGTCAACTCTATTCTCAAGGCTGCCGCCCACGCACAGGCCAGCAAGCCATCAACGCCGCCCACTACAAAAAGGTTGCCATGCTTCTTGTCTGTCCAAGACAATGCCTTTGCTTCCTCTCCCCTTGCTGGCCCTCGTCGTCGGGGCCTACGCCGGCTCCGTCACAGACTACGCCCCTCGCGTGAACCAGCCATGCCCCACCGATCCTCTTATCCGCGTCTTCACCCCGCAGAACCAGTCCCTGCATCCGCGCGAACAGGACTATGTCAACACGCGCCTCTCGCAGGTCATCCCCAACGAGTGGAAGAACTGGGTCGGCGACGGCGCTAGCATCGGGTACAGCCTCGAGGCCTTCGGCGGGAACTTCAGCAAGATCGGGATCGCCGTGAGCGGGGGCGGGTACCGTGCGGCGCAGTTCGGTGCCGGCGTTTTCTCGGGGCTCGACGCCCGCAACGAGTCGGCCAAGGCCGCGGGCACGGGTGGGCTGCTCCAGGTCTCGTCCTACTGGGCGGGCCTCTCTGGTGCGTCGACCGCTATGCCGTCGCGTCGCGTACCACGGCGCGCTCAACTTCAGACGTGTTCATCTAGGCGGCTCATGGCTCACTGGAGGGCTCTACATGAACGACTGGCCAACGGTGAAGGACATGGTGTTCGGCAACGGGGGTGACAAGCCTGGCTGGATGCTGGACTTTTCCCTCGCCTCTCCAGATGGCGACAACATCTTTGACGACAAGAATCAAGAATGGTACGGTAGTATCATCTGGAGCATCATGGCAAAGGCGGACCTAGGCATGTAAGCTGCAACTGTTCCCCGCTGTCCTGCGCGCTTGATCCTCACGGGGCGACCGTACAGAGACACCAGCCTGACAGACCCCTGGGCTCGCATGATTTCCTATCATTTCTTGAATGAAACGACGCCTAGCAACTTTTTCTCAAATGACACCGCCCATGGAGCAGGCCAATTGTGGTCCAACATTCCGCTGTCCGATCCCTGGCAACAGCATATCCCTCCGTTCCCGATCGTCATGGCGGATTCTCGCCCCGTGGGCTCCAATCTCACCACTGCGCTTTCGCCGGATCCCGTTGCATACGAAGTGCGCTATTCCGGCTCCAGGTTGCAGACAGGCGTTGATGCGTGATGCATTTAGATCACACCCATGGAGTTTGGTTCTTTTGATCCCAAACTATCTGCGATGATGAACCTCTCTTATACCGGCACCCACCTGAACAACGGTCAACCAGACAACGACACAGCCTGCGTGACGCATTTCGACCAGGCAGGGTTCGTTATGGGCAGCAGTGCCAGTCTGTTCAATGTATGCACTTGATCCTGAACGGCGTGATATTGACGATGACGTATCCACGTTTCATAGCAAATTCTCGACTTTGGCAGGAATACGATCAGCGGATTCCAAGGAAGCAGTGCTTCTGCCATACTCTACGTGCTCAGCCGCCAGTTGCAGGAGGTTCGCACCCGCGCGGATGACGTTGCTAATTGGCCAAGTGTAAGTCGTCCCTTCAAGCGGCCCATCCTGCTTCGAGCCTCACAGCTTGCGCGTCCAGCCATTTCAAAACGTCAAGCAAGGCAACTTCGAGGACTCAAGCTCGCGATGGCTCGAACTCATCGACGGGTCGTCTAATGGGGAGAATGTCCCGCTGGGTCCCATGTTTGTGAATGCCCGAGGTCTCGATGTCGTTCTCGCCGTCGACGCAAGTGCCGACGCTCTGGGCTGGCCAAAGTGAGTCCACGCCGCCATTGATCGGCATCCACTTGCTGACGTCCGATCCCGCGCTTCGTCAGTGGTTCATCGCCACTGCATTCTGCGAGCCGGATCGTCACTCTCCTCCAGTCTTCTCACCAGGACTTCCCTCCCTTGCCAGCATCTCCGGCGGACTTCCTCTCCACCGGCGTGAACATGCGGCCCACTTTCTTCGGCTGCGACCCAACGCAGAATCCGCCCGAATATCCCATGGTCATATACTTCCCCAACTCGCCCCCGCTCAATGGCGACGATCCGGTCTCTAAGTGAGCTCTTCCCGCCCATCTTTCAATCCACATCTGACCGCCGTGTACCGCGCAGCTCTGACACGTTCCAGCTCGATTACACGCCGGAGCACACTCGGCTGTTCATCGACCAGGTCCACGCAAACACGATCGGCGGCTTCCAGCCCGACACGAACTCCCCCGACCCGAACTTCGGCCGCTGCCTACAGTGCGCGGCGCTGGACCGCGCGCGGTACAAGACGAGCCCGCCGATTACGCGCTCCGACTTCTGCGCGACATGCTTCAAGCAGTACTGCTTCGACCCCAGCAACCCGCCGTCCAAGGTCGCGCTGCCAAATCGCAAGCTCGCGTTCAAGAACCCGGACCCGACGGGCTTCAAGGGCGTGGCGAGCTTCCTGAGCACCAGCAAGCTGCCCATCGCGCTGGGCTTCCTCGGCGCCGCCGTCGCGATCGGGGCGCTGATTGGCTTTTTGTACGTCGTTTTCTTTTACTTTTCCTGCCGGGCCGGATTGTGCAAGGTCGGAGGGCTGACTGTTGTTGACAGGTGTTGGAGGAAGAAGCGGCAGGTGCGCGCGGCGCAGTACAAGCAGGTCGCGGGACTGCACGAAGACGACGACGACGAGCCGTTCGCCCAACGCGGCCACTATCCGCGCGACTCGACAGTGTCGTATGGACCGTCGACGTACGAGATGCCGTACATCCCGCCAGAGACGCGAGATCCATACCAGCCGCACCACAGCGACTCGGACATGCCATACGTGCCCGCACCGCTCGCTGCGAACCATTGAAGACCTTTCTCGTCTTTCGTTTCGGGACATCGGACCCTTTCTATGAGGTTTACGAGTGTAGTTCAGCCATGTAGAGCATGATATATAATCGGTGTTTTGTTCAGTGTGGGTATTATAAAAATAAAATAAGACACATGGGTAATATCAAATCCATAACCTCGCGAAAATCCAGGTAGATCGGGCATTTAAAACCAGCAAAAAGAGTCATGTCTAAACGATTTCGTCCAACGTCATCTCCCCGTCGATATTTGGTGAACGGCGACCGTTCATTTTGGCGCTATCGCCAGCTTTGCTGTGTGTCGTTGGTCCGACATTCGTGCTCTGGTTCACCAGAGGCACACGGCCGACGCGAGTGATGGTGGTCCTAGGCTTAAACTCTGATGGAACGGCGATGGATTTATACATGTTGAGCTCATGTTGAAGCTCGTCGCCATGAGCAATCACGGCATCGCGGTCGAGGGTGACCATGAGGAGCGCCTGAGTGACGAACGCGTCGTGAATCAACCGGTACCAAACGATCGAGAGAGATAAATCACCTGTTTGGTTTCTGCGAGCTCCCTTCTTATGCGATCTAGGTACATGACCCTCTGAGCGGGATTGTTATGTCCCAGAATTTCTGCATTGAATTTGCTGAGCCGTTCTGCCTCGTCCTCAGCCAGTTCATTACGAGCTGCTAGGGCCTCAACCTCCTCAATCAGGCTCTGGTAAGCCTCTTGATAGCGCTCGGCATCTGTGAGCTCACTTGTTAACCTGTAGAAACGCATTTCAAGAAGATAATCGACGCATGTTGTGCCAGGGAACATACTGCTCAATTTCAGCGCGAAGAGCCTCTTCTGCCATTTTATGCTTCTGGACTGACACGGCCATTCTTTGACTTCCCTCGCGCTCCTTCTTCAAGGCCTGCTCTTGAGAGGCTTGTAGCCCCTGTATCTTCGACTCCAAAGCCTGTAGCTGTTTCGTCAGTGCTCCTTCGTTGGCCTTGGAAGTGTCCAGAGATGAGACGGCATTGGCCAGTTGGCTCAGAACAGTGTCACGTTCTGTGCGCAGGGTATGCAGATCAGAGTCGAGGGTAGTTCTGGAGACTTCGGCAGCCTTCAGCTCGGAAGAATACTGTCGTACAGTCCGGTATGCTTCGTCAAGGTCACCGATAGACGTGGCATAGGAAATGAGGGTACTGTGGGCAATGAGACGGGATGCCTCGTATGACAAACGATGGGTGGCGAAGGACGCATCGTAAAGTATCTGCTTAACTCTCCACATATCAGATTTTGCTGTATAGAGTTCGCCGATGAGGTCATCGACGTGTGCATGGAGACTCTATCTCGAAGACCGTCTCTCCATGCATTCGAATAGAAGGCCAATTGTCGAGTATAATCGTCGAGACTGGCGAGGAGTATGCTGTTCTCGTCCTTTGTTTGTCGGATCAAATTAGCCAGTTCCACAACCTGTCCCTCCGAGTTTGCTAGCTTGCGTTCAAGACGCATCGCTTGCATCTGTAGACCAGCATGTTCCAACCTGAGCGAGTCGTGGGTCGAAGCAGGGACAGAAGAATTGGCAAGACGGCCATAATCCTCTGCCACACGTTTGAGGAGTATCTGCATGTCAGTGAGCCTCGACAGCAGTTGCTCTTCTCTGTTGTTGCCCTCCTCGCGAGCTAGAGCCAGAGCAGCTTGAGCTTCTTCCGCCAATACGCGAGCCTCCTTCATGCGCGTCTCTTCTTGTCGTGCGCTCAGACGTGCCTCCTTGACCTCGGTCTCTGCGCTTCCCTTGAGCTCCTGCATACGGGCCTCCGCCATCTCCCTTCTCTTCTTCTCCGCCACCACCAGCTTCTCCAGCTCTGCTATCCGCCTTTCTGACTCTCGTCCTTCATCTCTCCTCTTCGCCTCCAATGCTTGTAGTGTCTTCCTGACATCGCCGGCCTCCCCTTGTTTGGAAACCAACTGCACACGTTCATTCTCTGCCGAGCGTAGCTTCACACGCAGCTCTCTATTTTCTACTTCCTCCGCTGTGTTCGTCTTCTTCAGCTCATGTATGCGTGCATCTAGGGCTTCGTTTTGCTTCTTCAATTTTTGCAGCCGGTCTGCTTGCTCCAAGTTGGCCTTCTGCGTTCGCGATAGTTCGCCCTTTAAACGATCTAGGTCTGCATGGTACTAAAAGCGTCTACAATCAAAGAGAAGGCATGATGATGTACTTGTATAACTCACGGCTTTCTTCCCGTCCGCATGTATCCTTTCCAGCTCATCGAGCTTGCGTTGCAAAACGGCATAACGGTCGATACTGTGAGCCTTCGCTCCCAGAATGACTCCCTTGTTGTTTGGAGCTTTAGCCAGCATCATAGGATGGAATCAAGGGAATGCCACGATTGCACGGTGGCGAGAAAGACAAAACGAACTTGTCCAAACTAACGCAAACAAGCGCGTCGCGCTTTCATGGTCACGCGAGCACTGATGGATTGAGCGTGCTCAACGTGCATTTTGACCACAATAAAAAATTGGAGGGTAATAAAGTAAGTTACGAGTCGACGGCCTGTCCTCGTGATGTGTCACGATCGTCGGATTCCTGGTTATACTCGCCCCCCCTCTTCCATATACCTGATCCCCCAGTGTCGATTAAGTACTGCAGTCGTGGCGATATCTCGTACCCAAACTCCTTCATCTCTTCAAGGGCCAGTCTGTACCGGGAGTCGCCTTCCGAGACACAGCGACGAATGATGGCTTCGTATACAGCGATCGGCGGGTAGAATTTCTCCGCTTTCATTTCCTCCAAGTAGAAAAACGCGTCCTCGTATGTCTGACCCGTCAGGCAGAGAACGATGAGACGCTCATATGTGAGCACGTCTGGTTTGATCTCGGCCGCCTTCATGTCAGCCATGATTTGATCGCCGAGTTCCCGATGTCGCGCCGCGATGCATCCAGAGAGTAGAGAATTGAAGGTATCGACGTCGGGTTTCACGTTGAACTCCGGGAAGATTTTGTACGTGCCGAAGGCACGCTGCAAATCGCCTTGTACAACGGAAGCCTGCAGGATAACGTTTATGGCAGTGACATCAACGACATCACCTTCCTTATGCAGCTCGTCCAACGCATCCCATGCGCGGTCGATAGCGTCAGAATCGGCTTTGATAGCAAGGAATATGGAATACGAGGTCTGCGATGTCGGAGGCACGCCTTGTGAGCGCATAGCTGCGAGGAACTTCATTGCGTCCTTGATTCGATGTGTTCGACAAAGAGCCTCGATAACAGGGGCAAAGTGGAACTCCTGGAGCTGCGCATCGATAGCTTGGAGATGATGAAGCGCCTCCGTAGCGAGTTCGGCAGGCCATGTCGTCCAGCAGTATGAAGAACTTCGAGGCAGACGCCTTCATCGGGCGTCATTTTCAGGTCATCGACGACCTTGGGCCAGAGACGAAGAACGCCGTCTTTCTGGTAAAACATATTAGAATTCATACTTAGCATGCGCAGAACATTAATGTACTCACGTAAAGGCTTTCTGAAGACGCAAGGAGACACTGAATCCAGACTTGAGCACCGAGCCTGCGTATGGAAGATGCCTCGAAATTCTCTGCCAAATCTATAGCCAGGCGAGGCTGACCCCGGGCTGCAGCGAGTGTGATCACTTCCTCCGCAGTCTCAAGCTTCGGAAATAGTTCACGACCCTCCATCTCCACCAGAAGTCGTAAGGCCATCTCTAGGTTCGAGACAGACGTATACCTCCGGATCAATAGCATATATGTTGTCGCATCAGGCTCAATTCCGGAAGCCTCCATCTTCTTGTAAACGTCCCACATCTGCTCCGTGTGCTCGAAATGCAATGACTGTATCACAATATAGAAGTAATTAGTGACTTGAGGTGAGCGTAGATTACGTAGCGAGGCTTTCCTGGATAACAGAATTGTAGGATTGAAGGTTCGGCTCTATGTCTAGAGCCTTCATATCATCCAGAAGCGCCAAACACTCTCGGGGCGCACGAAAGTTGGCAAACAATTGAAGTAAGAGATTGTAGGTGAGAAGGTCAGGCTTTACGCCATGAGCCTTCATCTCACTAACGATCCCGAGGACCGCCATAGACTGCCCTAGATCCACACATCGTCCGAGTCTTAGATTGTATGAGGACACTTGAGATCTAGAGAAGGAGTCTTGTTTGAATGACCAGGGCTGGCTACGCAGACCACTAGGGCGAGGGTATGAACTGCCTTGTGTATAATCCTGATCGGCATTCCAACTGTGTACGTTGATGCGCACCGTCGGTGGTGAATGCCAGCTGGGTGATGAAGAGCAGGGTTGGAGTAAGTCTAGGATGGAAGCAAGGATATACGACGCACAATCTGTTAGAGCGCGGAACAACCGGCCATTCAACTGTGACCCCGAAGCAGGGACGCGTTTTTGAGCGACCGAGAGCGCATTTCTGGAGGAAGATGCGAGCATGACCAGCAGGATCCAACTTGGCGCGTCCAAACGAAAAGGAAGTGACCACATTGTCACGCATGACGAAGGCTATGTCACGTCTCACGTTTCAACCTTGGCGCATGCCACAACCGCGCTGAACGCGCTGATTTCTTGGATACTTTTACACCATGGTATGTCCTTCCTGAGCCTTGATATGAAATGGTCACTTACCTCCAAATACGTTGAAAGTTTTACTCAGAGGCAATTCTGTCGAGGCGTGGTCCCCTGGCCAAAGTATGGCTGGCGGCCCATATGGAAAGGAAGCTTTCGAAGGCTCAAACACTGCAGACAGACATTGAACAGTCTGTTGGTGAGTATACCACGGCTTTCTATATCGATGGGTCTTACTGAGTGGGCCTTTCCTAGATGCCATCATGGGTCAGGAAGTAGAGGTGATGGCGCTAAGGCTCAGCGGGCAACTATTATTGGGGGTAGTCCGGATCTACAGTCGCAAAGCGAAGTATCTGCTTGACGATTGCAATGAGGCGCTTCTCAAGATTAAAATGGTGCGTCGAATCTCAATATTTCAAGGCTCGCACCTTGAATGCGATTTCGGCAGGCATTTCGTCCTGGGCTTGTAGATATGACAGAAGATCAGCTTGCTGTCAATCGGAATGCTATCACTTTGCAGGCGGGTGGGTTGGACCTTGATGTGCTCTTGCCTGATATCAATTGGTAAGCTGTTGCGTCCATTCTTGTTCAAACGACTTCATCACACTTTCCTAGGGATATCGACTTCGAAGACCGCGTTGTCCAACCTCAGGGCCACCATGTTGCGCGTCAAGCGGACATCACACTCGCTACTGCCGATGACTTACAGTTCGATCTTGACGACGCTGGTTATGGCTTTGACTTGGGCCCCGCTGATGGCATTGGGTCTCAGGACTATGAACTTGACTTGGGATTGGATTTTGGAGATGTTCTCATTGAGTGAAGACGGTCGTGATCGCGACAGCATGAGCATTGAAGTAGGCCGTGACGCTCCACCACCTAGGGAGCCTCGATATTCGCTGGGCTCGCAGATATTCGGGAGAGGGGGAGATACAGATCTCGATGTGTTGTCTCAGAAGAGCAGAGAACCATCCGAACATCCTTTTGGTGGGGACTTGGATGTTGGCTTTGGTCCCGAGGTTGGCATGGATATCGACTTGGGCCTTGACTTTGGTGACAATCTCCCCGGTGAGCGAGAAAGAACCCCAGGCCAAACGCGATCGCTTTCTCGTGGCTGTAAGTCCTTTGATGATTGATGCCCACATCGATGCTGATTACTCGCAGCTTCCCCATTGAGCGAACCGCCGAAGACCCCTTCGCCAGGCGTTGACTTAAACCCGGAGATCGCTGCAGAAGGTCACGAGCCAGTGCCAAGTGAGAAGGCTGAAGAAAAGAAGAAGCGAAAAGAGAAGAAACAGATCATTGACGATGTTACTGAACTCCAAAACGGCAACCGACGTGGCGGACTCGGTCCTGGCGCTAAAGACGTCTCTTCGATCTTGACCGAACATCACTATCTACCCCGCTCATCCCTTGTCATGCGTCTACTCGAGATTCGTGAAGATCCCATCGCACATTTCCTCCCGACAAGAGTTACGCCTACCGGTACATATCTACTTGCTGGTCCACCGGGTATGGCGCCAGAGCTCCAGGAGATGTTCATGCGACCAATACCCACACACCAAACTGCGAAGCGCCGTGCTGCATCTCCTGAGAAACCTCCTAGCAAGAAGCCACGCATAGAGGAAAGTGTTGCGGAAGATGATCAAGTCGAACAAGCTCGCCGTGCTGCCAGTGTCGCGCCCAGCGTTGTGCTGGGCAGCGATGTGTTGGGGCGTGGGAGTGTTGGTCCTGGTCTAGAGGGTGGTTTTGAGTTCGATACCACTGGGCAGGGTGTGGAGGAATTCCAAATGGACTTGGGAGACATCGCAGGAGGAGACGCTGATATAGCCCTGGACGTGCAGCGTGCACGCTCAAGGTCGCTTGCCCCATCAGAACTGACCCGTCTATCAACGCCCGGACTAGACGAACCGGAAGAGACATACGCCGACCTGGAGTGTCCTATCGCAGTGTTCGATACGAAGGGGTCGAGCCAGTCGTCCGAGAGTACAGATGGAGTCGATTCGAAGGGGTACAGCAAGAATACCATGAAGGCCCTAGGAATCGTCAGAAAGGAGTTGCAGCCTGATGACGAGCACGAGGAAGAAGAAAAGGTCATGAGCTTCAAGAAGATGTCTACAAAGGTCATAATTTGTGTGCTGTATATTTGGTTGCTCAATTGCTGATGGCATGCTTTTATAGGCTACGCGGCGAGCAGCCTCTTCCTTCTTCTTCGAGCTTCTCGTTCTTGGAACTCGAGACTGTGTTAAGCTTTCTCAAGCTGCCCCATTCGAAAACATAGAGATTCGCGCCAAGGACAAATTGTGGGACCGCCAGCGACAAGGTTCAGTTGCACCGTCTATTGCCGCTTCTATGGGCTTATGATCACAGGGACACATTTGTTAGCCATGATTTCTTGATTTCAGGAACTTTTGTGGATCTCCTATTGTTTACGATCTATTATGTCGTCTGTTTCCCTGACTTGGTTTTGTATTCTTTCCAATGTGAGGATCTCTCGATGGCCACCTATCTTATTCGTACTTTGTATGTCACGCAAGTAGACCTCGATATTGTAGTGAGTATTTACAGTCGATGAAGTTAGCTTGAGTTGGTAAGGCGGTAAGTTAAGGTTAAGCAGAACTCTATGTCGTCAGGGAGTCGAACTCATTGAGGGATTGGAACTGGTACGGCCATTTTGCCATCTATGTTCAATCCCACTGTAAAGCGACTGACGAAGTTATACATTCCGACAGTCGCGGTCGCCTCCACCATCTGCTTATCACTAAGGAAAGCATGCAGGTTATCAAAGATGCCCTGTGGAACGTGCACGGCTTCTGTCGACCAGTCGGCGAAGTCGAGTGCCGCGGAGAGCTCGGCAGAAAGGGTGCGATTGACAGCAGAGGTAGCACTCAGTAGGCCAACGAATGGCGGAGCGAAGCGAACCGTCAGCAACTGTGAGGTTGTGAGGCCAGCAGCGCGTCCAACGGGCTCATGTTGCAGCCTGAAATGGCGAGCAATGACTTCAATATACCTGCGTCTTAGATCAAGGGCGAGACGCAAAGTACACACCATTGATATGTCGCACTGTTCAAGACCGCCGTCCGCAGGATCTGTGAGGGTCATACAGTCACGACATGACCATAGACTCAGCAGAAATACTCACGAAGAGCTCTCGCATGGCTGCAGGAAGAGTATTGTTATCTCGGATCACCCCTGCAATGTCACTCCAACCCTGTGCAACAAGCGGTGCGTTCAACCTTGAATTCAAGAGGTGAGTAACGCGGGACTTTCTCCCTTCGTCGAGAAGCAGACTGATTACTCACAAGACACCATCGAGATCCAGTAACGTACCATTCGTCCTCCGAGCACGTATTGAATCTGCGATCTATTCAGAGGTGAAGAATTTCGTCTGTCAGCACCCGAATGACTAGATCTCTGCACGGTATTAAGCTAGCTTACCGGATCTGTCCCAGGAGCGGGAAACACATACGGGACCCTTGCAGGGAGACCATCATCACGTTGGTGAAGTGAGGAACTGGCTAGCGTCGACCTAGACCCCGCGACAACGAATAGGCATATGAGGAAGAGAACGTTATACAGAGACATGCCGGACAGAACTTGACAACCAAGACGAAGTCGGGGCCTCCTTCTTATACTTGCCCGCGTCCTGAGCATGTGCTAGCCCAGATGCCTTCCATGTGTAAGTGCGAATGGAAGTGTCCGGGGTGAGTAACTGGTTGCGAAGTTCGCATGCTTGGCCATGCTGCTCGTTTTTGAAAGCGACAATTGATGTGGTGGCACAAGGTGAATTGGTGGAGAAAGATGGCAGAGTAGGCTTCGTTAGCGGGAGCCAGTGCAAAAAACAATGATTCGGAAGTATACGTTCTAATGAGAGACCGAACATTGGCAGCAACTTACGATAAATGTATTTCTTCCAAGCTGCCCAGGCCCTATTGAAGAAGGGTGGAAGATATCGCGCACTTCGAGACCTCACTAGCTACCATCACGGAATAGACGCTGAATATTTAAACGATTGTAGACTTTGTAAAGTTAAAATATATTCTGAAGGGTTATAGGAGGGTTACATGGGCCAAGCAGGTAAAATATTGTATGAGCTATATAAGACTACTTTCTATATTCCGGCGTGCCGACAGATGTCCTACTCGATATGGCTGTCATCACGTGCCCCGCTTTATCGGAAAATGCAGTGATATTGAGGCTACCATCACACAATCATTAGCCGCTGCAGTGGAGCGAATCAGTCGGCGCTTTTGTGTCATGTGGCTGCTTCCCGCGCGTTCGATCCTCCCACATGCCCAATTTCTTAAGTCATAAATCTTGTCATTGTCATCATTTGAGTGTGTAAGGCCGTGTGAATTCCGATCAATATCTGAGTTGGTGTTAGCCTAAAGTAATTGAGCTGTATAATTCCTAAATTACCCAATTCATTGAAACTTGTATCGGATGGACGGCCAGCGCCTGGGTATCTGATATCGTAATTCTGGGATAGCCTGGGTGACGGATGAATATTTTTTCATATTTGGTGGTGATATTGTGAGCAGTATTTATACACCTAACAATATTGTGGGTCTTCTTTTTAAGGGAGATACATACACTTTCTCAGGGCTCTAGATCAAATGAGCCAGCCCTTTAGTCAATTTTACATCTTTTACATCTTTATATATTATAAACAATTAAAAAGTATCTAAATACCCTTTTTCTTTTTGCAGTCATTTCTGTGATGACCAGTGTCCCCCTGGATGACTCACTTTTCAACTCGTCTGGAAGGGAATTCCCAGTGAATTCCCACCCTGCGGACAGGTGTATGTTCTGGATCACGCTGGCTCAGTGAAGGCCTCCGACAATCGCGGCGGGTTAATATCGGACACAGGAACGTGAGAAGACATAGTACACATAAACGCCGTGGAATTTGAATGATTCTGCGTATGTCACCACATTGCTGAGTTGCCAGAGGACACTTGCTAATGCGCAGAGATTTCATGGCAGTCGACGTCGCAGCTAGCGGCTGAAAGTGAAGTTCGCGCAGGTCCCCAATGCCATATTAGGGTTAAGGTGTCCTCCCTTGCAACAGCACTCCACCATGGCCAAGAAGAACAAAGACGAGGTGCCCAACCCAAACAGCGTCGCGAATCGTGACATCCTCCAGCGGCTCAACTTCCTCTACCAAGCCTCCGCGTACCTCAGCACTATTCCCAACGCCACTGCCAGCTCCAGCACACAGTCTGCAGAACCACAGCCTCAGCCTCCTCTGCCCAAGTATTCACCAAGCATCCACCCAGTACTTCAGGTCACGGACAGGTTTCTGACGCAGCGTTTCATCAATCCTAAACATCCGGACGGATCGCGCAAGCAGAGAAAGGCGGTGAAGCGCAAGTCGGGTGTCGGACGGAAGCTCGGTGTCGAGGAGATCGCGCGTGCATATGTGCGTCAGATGAAGCAGATCGGCCAGAAAACAACGGTGAAGATGTGCGTCGTCGCGCTATCTCCTCGCGTTGTCTGACTATTGGCTCTGGTCGATGATAGGGATCCGACTGTGAAACGCACGTTTTGCCAAGGCTGTGATTCTGTGCTTGTCCCAGCGGTGTCGGCCATGGTCCGAGTGCACAGTGAGCTCCTTTCATACGCATTGCGATCAATCAATGCTGAACGAGTAGCGCTGGGGTTGATCCTCACAGCGTCGAGTACGCATGGACATTCGGTCACCACAACCTGTTTGCGATGCAAGACCTCACGCCGCATTCCGGCGCCTCCTACTCAGGAACCAGATATCTCCGAGCCCCCTGATCACCACACGATGGCAGTGGATCCCGCCCCTGCGGCCAGCTCAAGTCGAGTGCAAAAGAAAAAGCGGCGCGGGCCTCGCGCGCGACCTCCGCCCTTGTTCGAGCGAGAAGGACACGTTATCTTCCGTGGAAATGAGCGGTTGGAGGCTACTTGAACCACTACAAAGTCTTACTGGTAGGTCGAATCCTAATCGACAGGTCGCAACCGCGCTCAGATCGCGTGACAAAAGCAATGTATTTATGCCAATTCCAGGTAGCGTTTATTTTTTCCTTGATCAAAGGCCTCAGGAAACAAGGGGAGGTGTGTTGGACCTAAGAGTCGAAAATATCATCATGGTTGAGCACATTGTTCACTGCAACAACGAACGGAACCACAACAATTTGAGAGCCATGATCTTTGGGATCCTCGGCCGCGTGAGACGACAGCTCTCAATTGCTGAAAGAGGCAGGAGAGGGCAGGAGCTGATTGAGCGAACGGGCGCCTAACGGGCGCTTGCTTTCCTTGCCTGCCCTAAATTGCACGCAGCTATAAAAATCTCCTTCCCAACATTCTTGCTTCCTCAGAACATACTCAGCTAGGATCTATTCTATAGAAACTAACTCGAGTCTCGCATGTTTACACATGCCACATCCTTCAAATCCAGTAGATGACTGTCGCGCACGCTCGTTATACCGAGAACTACGCGCCTCCTATGGGTGGCGCTCGAGGACGTTAGGACGGCTTCGTCGGGTGTACCATCAGGTGTACTCGGCGGTCTTCCTGCGAGTTGCGTGTTTGTCTGATGGATTTACTATGGTTGCGCTTTGTGTTGCAGTGGGGAGTAGATTTTGTAGTAATAGAGGTTCTCGCATGCAAATTTCATCCTTTTTTACTTCTCATTCTGAGTGATCAGATGGCCTCCTAAAAATGAGAGCTTGATCTGATGTGTCTGGCTAAATGGTTGCACGTAAAGTGCATGCAGTCTTCTTGAAGTGAGTACACAGAGAATGTATTATAATATGCCCTCTGATCAAGGCTGATAAAGTACTCCACGAGAAACCACTAGTAGAACAATTGCTGACGACCGTCGACATTTGTGATGTTAAATTTTTTGCTGTTGAACACAACAACAGCCGGATCACGTACCATGAAAGATTTCAAACTTCTTTCATGATCTTCACAACAATCTCTTTGACAGTCCGACGCCGCCATATCTCCTTCGCCGCCTTGTCGCTCTCGTCTTCAAGCCGCGGCTTGGGCCTCGGAATGGCCGCGGGAAACATGACGCTGGAGAGGATCTCGTGTTCTGGACCAGCACGTACGCGTAGGCGATGAGAGATGACGCGGGGCACGACCTTCGCAACGTCGACCTCGGAGACATCCCACCGCACAGCCTTGTCGGCGATCGCCCACCAGTCGTCCGCGATAGGGAGTGAGGCCGATGAATCTTGTAACCCACGACCAAACTCCATAGGCAACATCGGAGATGCGGACGGGTCTGTCGAACGTGACACCATGTCGTCGTCATCCCTCCAGTGAAGATGTACACGGATATCCAGCCCGTCGTTGATATCCTCTTCGCCGCCGCGCGGCGTCGCGATACTGTACTCGTCCAAGCGATCGTGGTCGTGATACCCGTGAGTGCTCGCAATCGCGCTTCTGTTCATCTCTGCGCGGCCGAGCTTCGCCTGCTTCTCGGCCTGCTTCTCGGCCTGCTCCTCCAACGTTGCCGCGCGCTCAATCAGCGCAATGCCTGTGTCACCTCCGCACAAAACGCGGTGTGCGCGTACGATGGCCTCGGCGTCACGGACCGCGCGGGCGCCTAGAAGTGTACTGTCTAGCTCGTGGTGGTGTCGTGCGGCTGCGAATAGATCTGCGATATACAGTCGCAATGACGCGTGCGTATAGGTATGGTCAGCGGTACTCAGCTCGCGAAGGCCTGATAGTAATCGTGAAGGAAGGGGAGCAGCATCTGGCGACGCTGGAGGGGTCAAAGAGGGCGTTATGGTTGTTGGGAGAATGGACGCCAGGTACGAGGCGTAGGCGTGGCGAGTGTTGGGGTGAAGGCCGATGGTAGCACTCATAGAGAATTGGTCTAGCTGTCCTCGGTGACATTAGAATGAATGGTCATTTGTGCAATAAATGATGGTGGGTATGCGCACCAAGCTCTTGTGTATTTTGGGACGCTCTCGTGGATTCCACGGGCAGACATATACGACAAAGAAATCAGGAGGAAGATCTCTGGCAAAGCTCTCTGGGCCATCATCCTCATCTAGCGCGATTCGTCCTTCGAGAAATGTACGGAGTAAAGCACGTTGGCAGGGCACCGATGCGTGCTCGAGACCCGACACCACGACTGCTTGAGGTATCTCGGCGTCAGCAGGCAAGCGAGCGCGTTCAAGCACTTCTACCTCAGCTAACGGGACTGCTGGGTTTGATTTCACGCCGAGAGGGCGCAGTGAGGGCCTGCTTTTGGAATCAAAGCTACTCAGATGATTTGAAGAGAGGGTTTCGAGCTCGCTGTCGGTGATGCCTGTTAACGACTGCTCGCCAGATGGCACAGGATATGAACGGGAGCGCTTGTTCTTTGAGCGTAATGATTGCTTTGCGGTAGTCGAGGAAGATGGGTGAGTAGGAGTAAAAAAGAAAGAGGAAAGGAATGAAGACGGCGAGGGCCTCGAGGAACGACGAAGTTTGTGCTTATGCGTTCTGTAGCAAAGCGCGTTGGTTAAGAGCTGAGGGCGGGTAGATAAGTTAGCTCATGTGGCGGTTTTTAGATAGATTGAAAGGTCCCGGCAGTCGTGGGGGTACCTCGTTCTTCATGAACTCGCGAGATGATGTAGGACAGACCATGTTGATGAACAAAAGACTGACCAAAGCCGTCAAGTTCTGCACAACGCTGACATCTTCCTCCCGAGTCCTCAATATTACGTTCTTATTACCGGCCATGATACACAGAAGAAGGGATTGTAGAATGACTGGGTCAGTGGGTAGACCAGGTGCGGCCGACTTGATGTGCTCTAGCAACGCAGGAAAGAAACTAGGGGTTCCGGGAAGCACAGGTTCTACGTCGTTGGCGCTGTAGTCCATGGTGAGTGGCGAGTCGATGGCTGGTGAGTATCGCCGGTGTTGGACGACGAGTCGCGAACTCTGTTTCGCCGCCGTGCTCGGAGGTCCGGAACGGGAGGACCTCACGAATTCGGACGATGACGACGTCGCGACGCGTCCCGACCCACGTGATCACTGCACTTTATTATACGAGGTTCGTCTTCACCAGCATCCTCATCGACGACTGGAACACTGGCGGCTTCGTCGCCCGACGTAGCCGACACATCCCTGGAACACTCTTGCTTGTTACTTCACCCAAACGACTCGCTGCGGGCCGTCTCTGTATCCTCCGCCGAAGTCACCATATACCCCCGTTCCACGCATTGCGTTGTACAGATATTTCCTTTGGCTTTGGCAAAGTCAACATCATCCAAGATACAACTACGACGACTTCGTTATCCGGTACTATATACATACAATGGACGTTTTATCCGCGACAGTAGCAGGCTCACGGCGTCCGATTGCCATCCCATCGAAAGGCTTTGTAGCCGGCGCTCATCCTACCGCCAACCACACGACATCCTCTTCCTCTATTGATCGTCCCAGCTCTAGCACATCGCGCAGAAAGCCCAAAATCACGTACCGATCACCTTCCAAACAATTTCCGGGCGACCTCTGCCTAGAGCGCTCATCTCACACCGCCGCTTCTTCCAGCTCCCTCCTCCACGCCACTCCGAACAGCACATCTCACTCCAAAAGCGCATCCGCTTTGCAAACATCACCAACAATGTCTCATTACATGCAGGTGGCGAAACCTCCTTTGCCCTTATATCACCCCCAGGGCCGGCTCGCGCTCTCCCTCCCCGAGATCGACCCCGAAACCCTTGGACTCCGAAATGCACGCCCTATCACTATCGACGATCCCACCCGCCGTTCATCATCTCGCGCGCGACGCCCCGCCCCGAAACTGCGCGAGGCCGACGCCAGCGTAGAGCCCACCGCTACCCCCACCGACGCGCCCCGCGAGAAGGCCAGCCCGCGCAAGCGGAGGGCGGGCCAAGGAAACGCAAAACGCAAGCGCCGGGAGCCGGAGGACGGCGACGGAACGTATCCTGCGAAGCGCACTCGCAATGCGCGGCCCGCGGCCCAGACACAGTCGGACGTTGGGTCGCCGCGGGGATCTCTGGCGCCTGCCGAGGAGACGAAGGAGGCAGAGGTAGCTGACGCGGTTGAGAGTCTCAAGGTTCCTGAGAGGCGATCCACACGCTCGCGCGCGGCCGCGGCCGCTGCAGCCAGAAAGCCGAATCAGCCTCGGAGGAATTCAAGCGCCAGCGATGAGACTCAGACCTCATTATCGGCCTCGGTCGTGCAGAATGCAGGGCAAATGAAGAAAGATACGAATGGAAAGGACAAGGTGGAGGCGGATGTGGAGACGAGGGAGCAAAATCCGGCGAACGGCCGGAAGGCTGGGGATCACGGTGTTGGGATAGCGACCGATACTCCGGAACAGATAAGCGAAGCGGGAAAGCAAGGGAAGGAGGTCGAGCAGCCGACGGAGAGAGCAGCAGCGCCAGACACCATTCCTGTCAGAGTTGAATCTCATATGGACCATGCAGATAACCAAAAAGAAGAGGGTGAGCTCAGCGAAGAAGGTGAGCTGCCCTCAAAGGGTTGAATCACGATTGTATGTTTTCTACTTCCGTCCGCTCTCTGTCAATTTTTCTGTCTTTGTCTGTTTTCTCTCAACACTCGCAGTTCTCCCACATCCATTCATCTTGTCTGTACAACGCGCCCAATCCACCTACACGTTTCTTTGGTTTCATTGCTTGCATCAGGATCTGGAAAGCTGTTTGTTTGTTTATGATATGGAATCTTATTGGAACCAAAACGAAATTTTGTAGCCGTGATGATGCGGATCACATCGATGTCGCGCATGTGTTCTCCACATCAGTTCCAGACGGACATCCAGAAGGCGCTCAGCGCTCGCAGTAGGTAACGCCGCGATGCCATACACAGATGCAGTTCTGAACAGGTCACTGTTTTTAGACGAGGGCTAGCCGGCTGAGTCAGGCATTGTGCACATGCGGTTTTTGAAGCGTCCGAGGCAGCAAGCATGGAAGGATCAGCAGACCCTAGTCGACCCCATGATGCGGAGCTGCAGGGAGCTGAGCTGGAGTTGTGTCAAAGTCCGGAATGAGCTGATCTCCACGTCGGTATGACGCGAGCGTACACTAGTTGTGGTCCAATGGACCCATGACAGATATTTTGGGAGATGCATGTTCGGGAGCAGAGCTTTGCCTGTTGCGACGTTGTTCTAAAAAGAGTCTTCTGGAAAGCGTGAAACAATCAAGTCTTCCCATGCCAGATGCACATCACGGAGGTAGGCGCTCATCTTGACCGAGTGGTAACGCGAAATCAGCGAGATCCGGTGTTCACCTCGATGGTCATTTTGAGAATTGAGAGCAAAACGGTCGTGCTTGGTACGAGGGCTGCGGCTGCCTTCAGCTGCGCGAGAATTGGGATGATGATATGTCAGTCAATGACTCGCCTCGGCACTGTAAGAAATCCCCAAAGGCATTGCAATATGAGTAAACGGAGCGCAAGAGCAGCCAGGACCACGTAGCCGTGAAACCGCACAGATCTGCGTGAATTATCAGCGATAGAGGCTCCATCACTAGGCCTAACGTCTGATACGGGCCCGCGAACAACAGCTCACATGTTCAAAACTGTTTTACATAGCGTCAAGAGGCATCAAGTTGCACGAGAAAAGGGTCTACGGAGTTCCTCATACATGTGATTGCAGTTAGCGACTCTATATGCGCTCCCGAAAGCTCGTGGGTGTGTACAGACCTGGCCTGGTGACCTGGTGTACCTAGGTGTACTGTGCAGCCAATCTGATCGCCACTATATACATCCTGTGTGAGCAGTTGTGAAGTCGTCAAGAGAGGTAGACGCAAAGAACCTGATTTTTGGGTGATTCTAGACAATAGCGAGCTGGTAGAGGGCAATCCGTTGGACGACGGTCGTCGACGAGGAGAGTGCGGATCTGAGAATGGTTAACGTCGCTGCGCTGGCTAAGCTGCGGTAAGTACGTACTCAGCTGTCATCCAATAGCAAGCGCTGAGTTTGAATTTGCAATTCGATCTATTGCTTCGCGTCATGCCCAATAACCCCTTGACAACAACCATGTCCGTTGGATTCATTTTTTCTCTGGTGCTCGGCGCTCCCAGGGACGCGCTTTTGCCGCAAAGTGCACAATCCGCTTTGCATGGAAGGTAGGAGCTTTTTTGACAGTGGAACATTGAAGGTTTTTTGCCCGGCCGACGCAGTTCGGGCGCTGTTCAATGGACGGCCTTGATCCCTTGCGAGCGGGACAGTAATTTGTGGGGCTTGAGAACCATGTGGCTTCTGTTGGCGTGTTAGGTTCACCCCGTGATGCGAATGAAGCTAGGGACCCAATCGACATGAAGACTTCCATGAAACTCCATGAGGACCCGCCCACTTATATTTTAGTGCCCCTGCTTTTTCACGTTTCTTCATTAAGCCGGGAACTTCGTTGGCGTGTGTTTTCTGTCCCACCGACTCTGCTCCCACCAACCAATCGTTGCTGCAACGATGGAGGACAACCACCGGCCCAGACAGGACAGCGGTCTCTACGAGGGCATTGCGCCTAGCACCCTTAGCCTCGCCGCTGAATCATATGTTGATGGTACGCTCTAGCTTCTCTGCCCCGCTTCTCAACTTAAGACGTGGTCCAGACAATGCGGGGGGCGCTGCTGTGGGGCAGCCAGTCGGGGACATCGCGCGAACTACTGCGGCTGGTGTCCCCGTGGGGTCAAGTGGGGAAAGCGGGGGTGGCGCTGTGGGGTTCCTTCCGGAACCGACGGCGGAAGGAGTGTCGGGGACAACAGATGCGACCCCAACTGCCGTTGAGATACAGCCATTCTACAAGAAACGATGGTTCATCGTCTCCCTCATTGTCGTGGGCCTCGTTGGCATCGGTCTGCTTTTTGTCATTCTGTATCCCGTCATTCGTGCGATTGCACAACACGTCGTTGACGTGTCAGGTCAGTCCCACTGTCATTTTCGTCCAGCTTGGAGGATATGAAACGTCGATGACAGTCCTCAGCATTGACAAGGCATCAATTTTACAGCCTGCAAATGATTCGTACGTGATAATATTGGAAGCTTTGTAGATTTGACGTTTTATGCATTTCCCTAGATTCACCTGGAAATGGATGGCCTTGTAAGTGGTTGTGCTGGTATTACGTGGCTCAAAATTCACGTCGTCACATCTCAGGTGACGCACACGGGTATATTCTCCGCCAAGATCATGTTTCCCAAGCCGTTGAGCGTGTCCTGGCTCAATGGAGACGAGGTGGTGCCCTTGGGCTCGTTCAAATGCAACCTCTCAATGCGAAGCACAAGCGCGCCTACATCAATCAGACTACGCAGTTCGAGATCTCCGACCAGGACGCTTTTAGCAGATTTACAGCTTCTATGATCACTGCTCAAAACTTTACCTGGCGGCTAGAGAGCAACGACTTAGCCGTCCGTGCACTGAAATTCCCGTTAGCAAAGGGCATCAAATTCAAAAAGGACGTTTTATTCAATGGTACGTCTTCTTTTCGAACTCTAGCACACCGTGTTCCAGAATTGTTGTGTTTCAAGGTATCAACAACTTTGAGGGAAACGTTCTCCTGAAGGACTTTCAGCTTCCCAGTGATAGCCTGAAGGCGGAATCAATTTCGTGGCCGTGACGCAACTGAACAACCCGAGGTCCCTTTTTCGTATTTTTTCTCTCACGATGACATCTGAAGCGTTCCCTTTCCAGCCCTTTTGATCTCAGTCTTGGCACGGTAGTATTCAATCTTCTGTATCAGAACGTTTTCCTAGGTGCAGGGGTAGGAGCCAATACGAGCATCGTAAGCCGGTTCTGCTCTTCAAGCTTGGAAAGTCACTGACGCGTATAAGTCAACAGAGCCCTGGCGAGAATGAAATCACTCTTCGTGGGCGACTTATTCCCCACAACGGCTCGGACTCCGAGTTGGCCATTGTCTCGCAGCTGTTCACGCAGTATATTAACAGCGAGACGTCCCCTGTCGTTGCAATAGGCCAGTCAACGCTGCAGAACGACAATTCAACCATTTCGTGGCTCAGCCAGGGCCTGCAGGCGTTGCAGCTGACGGTTCCATTGAAGCCATTCACTCCAATCAACCCTATACGGTCCATAGATATCGGAGACTTTGCTCTTGCCTTTTCGGAAGGCCAACCGTGGGCGCCAATGGCTAACAGTCGAACGGTACAGGCCTCTATGCGTAGGCATCTTGACTGTTCATGAATTGACTCAATCTCATCCTAGTGTTCTTATAGAATTGCCATTTGGTTTTGGACTTTCTATTGGACAGATTGAAAACACGTTCAACATAACGAAGAATGGTTCTGTCGCTGCAGGCCTCTCAACGGTATGTCTCGGATAGCTGACATTATCTAGGCATCGTCTGACGTGACCTATTTCAGCCTCTGGGGGCATCTACATCTGAAATACGTGTCATCAATTCCACCAACACTCAGGGGACTATCAACATTACCATCGAAAATTCTCCTTTTCAAGTGCCAGATCCTGATCACCCCCACTTCGCGCAATTCAGTACGCTTGCCCCAGCTATTTCTTCCGACGACCCAAAGCTGACATTGTCCCTTAGATGCTGACTTGACAGACCTCTTCCGCTCGGATTTCCGGTTGGAAGGCCACGCACGTGCCGTAGCGGATATGAGCATTGGGGAGATCACGTTGACCCAATCAAGTTCAACGTTTCATCTGGCTTGAATGGCCTTCAGGGCCTCAAGAATATGGTCAAGATTGAGCATGTCGACGTGATGGGGGGCTCGCCTGAAGCTATAGACCTTGGAATCGATGGTACGAAGACTAGGATTCCCTAACGACATAACGCGGCACTGATTCCTGCTCGCAGTATCTATCTATAATCCGTCAAACTTGATACTAGATACTGGGGACCTGGGTAAGCTTATATGTCTCAAAACTCTAGCGCGCGCATGTTCTTATTTTCTACACAGTACTGAAATTATTCAGAGGAAGCGGGCTTCTGGGCACGACCTTGCTCCCCAATCTCACTCTCAATATGGGCAACAATTCCATGCGAGCGCAAGGTAGCTTCTCGGTAAGTTGAACTTAATTGGCACTTCCTTCAGTTCTCTTACTTCTACTCGGGAAGCCCAACAATAGTCCGGAAGGACAACAGACGTTGAACGACTTCGTTGGAAAGAAGGGTGATTCCTGATTTTAATGTTGATTCGAAGATTCTTAACTTCTTTCATTAGATGTGGGCATCCAGATCTTGGGATACGACGGAAGTACGAAGATCGGTTCGCTTCTTCAAGCCTTCGAAACTATCAACCTAGATGCAAATCTGCCCGCATTAACTACTGACCTTCTTAGTTCTGCTTCTCTTAAGGTAACATATCATCGCTCGATATTTTCGCCCGGGCCTGAATTATTGTTGATAGTCTTGACCACTACTGGCCATGGAAACAATCTCACTCACGTCACTGTCGATCTTGTCAACACATTCACCGCCGGACTCGAGATTACGCAGATCAAGTCTACTGTTTCCACGCACGGCATTCAGCTCGGCACAATAGACACCATTACTAACTTCACGTCCGCCGGGAACACAACGACCACTTCGCCAGTCCTGACCCTGGACCTGAACATGGACCCCCAATCGCTGTTCACCGTTACACACATTCTGGCTAAACAAGCAGGATTGGACACAGCACAGCTGGATGGTATCGTCGCTCTTGGTGATTATCATTACTTGGACGGAGGTGATACTGAGTCTTCAAACAATCGCCGCGACAACATCTATACGTGCGTTTCTGAGCTATGAACGGTTTTAGTCATACCCACTAACGAACATCTCAGTGGGTTTAATTTGCCGAACTTCGTTCAAGAGGCTTTCAAGCAGCTCCACTCAGATGTTGAGCTTACGACCGGCCTCACGATAGGTATGTATTAAATTTCCTTCGTGTTGATTTTGCTCAGCGCAATGTGTGTCAGGCGACTACAAGGCGAACCTGCAGTACACGCAGAGCAATGTGCCAACGAAGACAGATCAGAGCATCAATCTCCTGCTACCTATCCTAGCGCAGCCTATAGTACAGAAGATTGTTGGCGGGTCCTCACTTGGGTACGAATTTCAGGCATCCTTCAGGCCAATGGCTCATCTGCGTATCGATCAGTATTGGCAATGTTCTCATTACGAATCCCCAGCAAAACTCCTTTGGTGAGTACTTCAAAGTACTTAAACTGAAGGTCTTCTCAGGACCTCATTGAGCGTGTTTAGACACCAGGCTGTCGGGGTCGATCACCCAATCCGGTCCATGTCAGTAAATTCCTAGACTCGTTTAGAACTAATGTCAAAAATACCCTTTTGAACTTTACAGTCGATGCGGTGATCGCCTTCGGATCTGGTTTGACAATTTCCTGGTCTGGTCGGGCGCTTGGGTCAATCGCGATGTCGAACGTCAACGTCACGGGGGACGTTGGTGCTCAATTCGATATTGATGCCACTTTCCACGTCGTAGATGTGGATCATTTGACCAATTTTACGAGGGTATGCAGCAGTCTCGATATCGTGGGGCCGATCTCAAAGGTCTTCTATGTTTTAGGTATTGCTAACAGAGGAATCTTTCGAATGGGATATCTCTGGGGAGAATCTTACTGGTATGTGCATCATAGCCTTTTTTGTGATGTATTTTGACAAGTGTGGGTCTCCCTTCGATAGTCTCAGCGCTTGGTAGGTGTATGATTTCAGTGGGGACAAGCACGTGTTAAATGAATGATTGTTCAGGTGTCGAGGTGTCAGGCATTTCGCTTCCATCAAAGAGGGTCACTTTGAAGGGTATGAACAACTTGAAGAACGGTGTCAAGATCAACTCCTTCGATCTACCTGCCAATGACCCTGCAGGTGGAATCCACCTCATACTCGATACGACTGTGACAAATGTAAGACAACTAAGAAATACCTCCGAAGAGTTTCACTTAGTAGCTTTTTCTAGCCATCGCAAGTTGGAATCGAATTGAGCTCGCTCGGATTTCAAAATTTCTTTGGAAATACTAATATTGGCCCGGTCAAATCCAATGGGACCTTCACTCTCAGCGCCCAGTCTACTGTTCCACTCAGTCTGATCGGGAGACTTATTCATCAGGATTCCGACTCCGGGTTGCATGACATTTCAACGGTGTTCAACAACTTTATTCATGGTCAAGATAGCGAAGTCAGTGTTCACGGTGATAGCGCAGGACCGAGTGATGTGTGTTTGTTTGTTCGAAAATGTTTTCATTAGCTAATATTATGTTCTAGGTCACTTGGCTGAACGACGGAATCAAAAGCCTACAACTCACGACTTCACTGCCCAACCAAGGCAGATTGAATATGATCAAATCCATTGACCTGAACGAGCTCAACCTTCAATTCTCGGCGGACACGGCGTACGATCCTTCGACAAGCAGTAACGACGCGACAGCAGCCTTCACCTTGCCGTTCGCCTTCCCTGTCGATATCATTGCTCTTGAACAGAACATCACAGTCGGCGCAGAAGGACATTCATTTGCGGAGCTCGTCATCCCCAAGGGCCCAAGCACCACTAATGTCGACACAAGAGTTATTTCCTTGACATTCTCGAACGTTCCGTTCGCTGTGCTCGACGGCCAGCAGGGTGCTTTCCAGCAATTTTTGGCGGCAACGGAGACATCAGCGAATGAGACCATGCAACTCTCGGGCGCAGCGAACACTGATGCCAGCACTGCTGTCGGCGTGCTGTCGCTTAACGATATTGAGTTCTCGGTTAGCACCTCAATTGCAGGACTACAGGGATTAAACTCCAAACCTGCGATCGTCTTGTCACTGGATGTGAATCATGGCTATCCTGATTACTTGCTCATCAAGGTCAATACTTCGTTGTTAATCCTAGGTATGCCCATTCCTTTGAATCAGTGCGGCCTTTTCTCATCATAGCTATACAGCAATATCACTCTAGGCACGTTCATGAGCACAATAAAGACAAGTGAAATACTAACATACAATCTAGGTGCCGGCAATGTTGCTTTTGGGTTAGCGTTTCAGTACGTTCTTGTTCTCTCCCTGAATGATCGCTCGTTGATCTTCGCTCTACAGGAATCAACAGCTCGGCACTGCAGACATCGTACGAGCCTTCTGTTTTTCCCCCAAAAAGCTCCTGTTTTCTGAATTACTTTTCCAGACCAACCTCGAAATCCTCCCTGGAAATGATTCTTATGCGATAGGTAAACTCGTTATCATCCAAGTTACATCGTCTGCGTATTGACCTTTCCTGTAGACGTTCACTTCTCGCCTCAAGGCATTGCAGTATCTGCGGGCCAAGCCCTCCTCGAGAATTATCTGCAAGGCGTCCAATCTGACACAGCCATCCAAGGTTCCGAGGACAGCACTTCCATTGATTCTTTGAAGCTAGCTATATCTAAAATCCACCTCGAACCCGTACAAATTCCCGCGTTGCACCAGAATTTGATCACCTCAGCCTCCTTGTTTTTCCCTACCGACATCGTCCAGACCGGAATTGCGACGACTACTTTCGTGTTGGCAAATCCCTTCACTGCTAGCATCAACTTGTTGGAAGTGACGGCTACGGCCACTTTCCAAAACTTGACGCTCGGAAGTATCGACCATGTTGATAGGTCATCATCACCAATCCACGCAGACGGTGGCTCTACTATTACGTCCCCACAGCTACCCTTCAAATTTAACACTGACCCTATCATGATCATTGAGCTCTTAATTGCTGGTGCTCAAAACAATCATGTCGATCTAGGCCCGCTAGTGGACTTATTTTCCATTGTTGTAAAGGATCCAAGCTATCATCCTCTGGTATGTATCTCATTCCTGCATCCTAAATTACTATCGCTGACGCAATTGGGAATAGATCACTACTTCTGTGGTCACCAATCAATCTTCTTGCGTCAGGTAAATTCAAGTCTAGTCTTGCTTTACTGGCGACGAGCTCACTCATAGTTAACAGCGGAAAGCAATTCGATGTCAATGGAGCCATTCTTGCCGCTCTGAAGAATCTGGATGTCACATTGGATGTAGACAGTGGAGTGAAGATCGATGACTGTAAATTTGACCCTCTTATGATTCATATCGAGGAGTGTTACTCACGAACTACAGATCCCACGGACCTCTCCTTCAAGCAATACAATGTTTCTGCAATCGTTAGTTATACGATGCATTTGACTCAAATTTATGCTTATTATATATCATCGCAGACGGACGAGACCGCCTTGTATCTCATAGGTGTCGTGGCCCCACCCATCGTGCAGGATCTTGTTAGTGGGTCTGTATTGAGTTTCAACGAGGCAAACATCACGTTCGTGACTTTACATCTCCTGGATAAACGCTTTTGATTGACTCTATCAATATAGAAACATATCGGACGAAGGATTTGATTTATCGCTGCATGGGGCGCTCACGGGCACCGGACCATTGGATGCAGAGATCACCTTTGTTGACCCAGTAACGTATGCGTCAGGTTAAAATCGGAGCTTTCAAAGTGTCTTGACACATATTACTAGGGTCAATTGGAACGGAAAAGACATCGCTCAGATTGCTCTACCGCCAGGCAAGTTCTCTTCCCCGTACAATATGGCTTCAACTGATTTTTTGCTTTCAACAGTTTGTGCAGCTGCCAATTCAGGCGTACCTGACTATCGAACGAGCGCCCGATTGACGATCACCGATCAGGACGAGTAAGTCGATGTTTTCACGGCTTGTGTGGCATATATTGACTTGAAGTAGATTCACGTCTTTCGCAACATTCCTCCTGCATAACCCAAGCTTTGAATGGACAATTTCTACGCGAAACCTTCGCGTGACTGCTCTCGGAACGAATTTCGATGGCGTCACATTGAGCAAGAACGTTTCGTTCAAGGCTTTCAACAACCTGCCAGGCGTAACGATCAGCAACTTCCAGCTTCCCGCAGATGATCCTGCTGGGGGAATTCATATTGAGACCGACTCGCTGATTCCTTCTCCAGCGCGTTCGTTATTTGGGTTTTTATTTCTTAAGTATTTTGATTGACTTCATGGCTTTTACAGAGCTTGGAATCGATTTGGGCACTGTTGGCTTCCAGGCATCCTTCGAGAATGCAACAGTTGGTCGTGAGTTTATTTCGCAATGATTGATGTGACTTCAGGCAAATTGACGATATCTTGCAGCATTGTCTGGAAGTGGTTTATTCTTAGCTCCCGAATCTCAGACGAATCTCCACTTGTCTGGACGTATCGTGCCTCAGAGCGGCGGCGACATCGTTACAATCGGCAAACTATTTTCAGACTACCTCGCAGGAAAAAACCAGACTTTGTCCGTGCAGGGAGATTCCGTACAACCTTCAGGTTCGACCTCACCCGTGGGATGGTTGAGCACAGCGTTCAAGACACTTACGCTCGAGGTTATTCTACCTGGACAAACATTCAATGTTAGTGCATATTTTGGTTCTTGCTCATCACTAACACGTCTTGATAGGTTATCCAGTCCATCGAATTATCAGACTTCGAGGTCGTTATGAACGATCAGGAAGAAACATTCGCGCCTCTAACGAGCTCTAAGCATACTCTTGCGCAATTTAAGAACCCATTCGGGTTCTCATTGCAAGTCGTACAAGCCTCTGAAGATATCATTCTTGACGCAAGTGGCGTTGACATTGCTCATGTAGTTATCTTTGATTCAAAATTTCTTCGTCAAACTCATTTCTCTACAGTTACAACTTCCGAAAGCGTCGACAGAGGGC
Organism: Heterobasidion occidentale; assembly: GCA_039111635.1. Lineage (NCBI taxonomy): Eukaryota > Fungi > Basidiomycota > Agaricomycetes > Russulales > Bondarzewiaceae > Heterobasidion > Heterobasidion occidentale. Next base: position 833,796 of record JBCAQO010000006.1, read on the forward strand.
GGAGTATCAACGGGCAACCTAGCAGATCTAGTCATCACGTTCGAGAATCAGGCCCTCCGCTCACTCAACAATGCCGCCTTTGTTGGATTCTTCGCTGCAGTCACAGACACCAAGGGAGTTGAATTTGAGTTGAAAGGATCAGCCGACGTTGTGGGACGCACAACTATTGGCGACATCCCCATTTCTGGGATTCCATTCAATGTATCATCAAGCTTAGCAGGTATGGACTGTTCGATCAATGGATTGGTCCGCTCATTTATTGAGTGTCGTCTGTACAGGCATCAATGCTTTCGGCGGAACAGCTTCGCTCAGCAATGTCTCAATCACAGGCAGCGGTGGAAATGGCGGTAGCGAATACATCAAGACGCCGCTAACTACGAAGCTGCAAAATCCTTCCAACGTTTCTCTGGCGACCACGGATGTTTCTTTACCTGTCTACTATCAAGGTGTCATGCTGGGCCGTGCAGCTATCAATGTTCGTAAACTCCAATCAGGGCACCCTTGATACTGATGCATATTTCTCAGACACTCGACCTTGTTCCGGGAGAGACCACGGTAGAGACCGAATTCCGCTACGCGCCCGCTGATGCAAACGATACGACGGCACAAGTGAGTTTTGAGCAGAAAAGTGACTGAGTTTCCATTGATGCTCATCGTTATTGCAGAGTTTCATTTCTCGCTTCTTACAAACCAACGATGCCGTGCCCCTCGAGATACGCGGTGACGCGGCAAGTTCACCCTTCGCATCATTGGTGTTAGGTTTGGAGGGCATCCAACTGTCAACTAACTTACAAGGTCAGTATTTCACCTGTGGCGATCACAACCTCTTGTTGAACTGTATCATAGCCCTCAATGTTCCTCCGATCATCACGCACATCAACGCCTTTATAACCCTCGATTCACTACTCACAAACCTCATTAAAATCAACTTCGATGTGAGCTCTTTCAAAGATTTTCGGGGAACAGATGAATTTTGAACGCTGTTTAGATTGCGAACCCATTGGACACGGAATTGACGATCGAATTCTCTCAAGCTGACGCTGGGCTCGACGGGGTCACATACGCACATTATGAACAGGCGTTTACGGGCTTTACCATTCCCGCCAAGAGCACTAGGAACAGTGGCACTTTTGGAAACGTTTTGCTCACCAAAGGTGCATTAGCATCATTAGGAATCATCCCTGTCGGCAAGCTTGACGTCTTCGCTGTCGCTACTGTTCGGTAAGGAGGTTAAGACTATTGTACCTCAGCATGCTAACATGCATTCTAGTGTCGGCAGCGGTGGATACGAGATACCCTGGCTACACTTGACTCAACTTGGCGTACCGGCCACTTACCAGCTCGATTTGAGCATCGCTGCTATGAAGGAGAAAGCGCAATCGATCAGCGAGTCTAAGCTCGTGAGCTCTACTGCGACGATTGCATCGTCGCAAGCGTCATCAAACGCTCCAGCGTCGACAACTGCCCCATCGCAGACTGCCCCAATCACACAGTCAGGTTCAGCGACTATTCTTGCATCCCTAAGCCTCAGTCAAGAAGCATCAACAGAGGCGGCACCTTCCAGCAGCGCATCACCACTTGCGCCATCGGCATCATCTACCGCCGCTGAGACTATTCTTCCAGTAAGTTGCTTTCCCATCTTGGTAGAACCTGAGTTAATCCGCCCTTTTCATAGTCATTGTTATAAGACTATTGTGCGGACCCGAGTACACTCACACTCACCTGTATTTTTGCGTCATCTTGGATCGCTGTCTTGCTCCAATTTTCTCGAATTTTTTTTCTTCATGTCAATAAGCGGACTGTTCGTGTTCGTTCCTCCCCGCAAGGCAACAGGATGTAATGACATACCCGGATGAACCTCTGTGACGTTAGCCCATAACTACCCACCTGTTTCTCTTTTGTTTGTTCCGCGATGACTCGCTTTTGTATTCTTCACAAATTATTAGTAGTTCTTATTATACCCTTCGTGATGTTTAATAATCCCGCATTTGCTCCAAAAATTGCAACGACCGAACGCTTTCCAGGATACTGCGAGTCAGAGGAAAGAGACGAGTTATGCAGGCGGCAAAAACGCCGTCCATAAAATGACCGATATGGCGCCCCAAACGACACTCCATATAATCCAGATACGCCCCCACCACGGCCGCTCGACGACAAGCCAGGCCGCCGCCCAGTATGTGATCGGCATCGCAGCAGCCTGGCGAAGGGCAATTTGGGTATGCGACGCGAACAGGAATATGGATACGAGTAATAGGGCGAGGATAGCGTGCGGGGTAAGGGACTCGACAAAAAAGGACGACGGCTGGACGTCCAATTTTGATCTGTGTTTCGAGTCGGAGAGGATGCGAGGAGCGGTGTTGATGATCTGCATCATGGAAAATATAAAGAGGAGGGCCAGGACGGGCAAGGCGAGAAGGATATTGGGGGCTTGAGCGAGCGTCCAGTAGCGGAGAAAACCGACGTTCCAGTAATGAGACTGTACGTGAGCATATATGAAAGGTACTGTGTTGGTGCACCATGAAGGTAAAGGGATGCTGAGATCAGTAGACGTGCAGAAGTTGCGATACGCGGTGTATTGATGGGCAATGAAGGGGATGAATGTGAGCGTGGTCAAAGCCACAGCATATCCGATTTTCGAGAGGGATGGCTGTTTTTATGGTCAGTTAGGTGAAGTGCTACATCGTGGAGATCGGTGGAACGAGGCGTACCGCCTGGCCCTGATAAGATGGACGGATGATAAGTCCCCATAGGAGATACCCTCCAAGCAAAAATCCGTTGGAACGAAAGGTGGCCGCTAAGACAAAATAGCATGATGCGCGAAACCACTGTCGCCTCGCACAGGAGAGCATACCTTGTGATTACACTGACCTTGAGTATTGTGACAAGCAACATTTCGAGTGGTAAACGCATGTACCTTTGTACGACAAAAACGTAAAGAATGGTTCGCTATAGCCTGCGTAGCGCAAGGTAGCAGGGCTGCTGGGGAGAAGGGATAGTAGAGTTGCTAAGAATGCTAATGATGGGGATTTGAGATGATGAAGAGACAGGTGATAAAGGGTATGGGTGCTGTCGCAACATAGAGAAGCCAGCGCGCCTCCGTGCAGGATATCGACCCAACCTATAGAATTTTCTGCGGGCTTCGCTAGCCTCATCAATCGGGCGACGAGGTTCATGACCATCGGTGTTCCAGGGAAAAATGCCCATTGATTTTCGTAGACGTAGCCGTCTCGAGCAATTTTGGCGAAATGAAAGGCATCCCAGCGTAGTAGCGCAGTCGTCAGCGAGGAGGTTGAATCATCCACTAGAATTTTCGAGGAAGAGTCGAATAGGGAGAGATGTGAGGAAAGCCAGATAAGTAACAGAGTCAGAGCTCGACTGGCGATGGTGCAGCGGGTGAGCAGGCGCAGATGGTTTTGTGGTATCAAACTCGATGACGGTGCATTTGAATCCATCACCGCTGTTTCGCACGATGATGTGTACAGTTCTCTGCGCCGTTTGTTTCAGGCCGAGCGCGAGCACAGACCGGCTCCAAGCTCGTGATTGTTGTTGCTGACGGTGTCGATTGACGCTGGAAGCCGCGCCAGTGCCGCGCCCCACTCCGAAACCCCAGTTCGACGCCGTGACTGTTGGCGACCACTCCCGAATATTCATGTACACCAGCACGTATCCATATTTCCAGCATGTCGTCTCTGCATAGAAGAGCATCTTCCCAACCCCATGTCCTGCTCGAGCCTCGGTCTCCAACCTCAGACCAAGCTAGCCTTGCTACACCAGCCGCGACCCTCGCTGGCCTCCCCACACTCCTGGAGTTCGTGAACATAGTCCCATCCCCCCTTACAACTCTCCTTGTCGGCCTTGGACCATCGGCATCCGGTGCTCGTCGTTTCATCGAAATCATAAGCTGGAAGTCTTCTTGGGAAGAAAGCTGGCTAGCAATCGCTGCGTGGTGGAGCGTTTGCTTATTCGCGAGCTTTGTGCTCAGGTGAGTAGCAATTAATGTCCCCTGGCAATGTTATCGACAGTTACGTGGTACAGATATATTTTGCCTGTCGTGATTCTAGGCGTCATTGCCCTCACCCGATGGAAGTCTCGTCCATCTCCGCCTGCTGTCGCACCGCTGCTCTCTGAGGCAAACCTTCAGCTGACTATCTCTGACTTTTCCACCATCTTTACATTACTGCCTGTTGTACCCAACCTCCCATCTACTTCCTCTGTCATTCTGCTACGTGTATTCGCCTTCTCATACCCCCCATACCTCATCCTCACATATTTTGTACGACTGAGAATAATCCTCGGCGTTGTCGGGACAGTCCTCCTTTCATGGCGAGCGCCCTGGATGCGCCTGCTCCGCGCTAACCTCTGGCGAAGCGCTTGGATTCGCTGGTCACTGTATCGTGCATGGTCCTACATCTCTGGCCTACCACTCCCTGCACGCCCCCTCGTACTGGAGATCGCTTCACAATCCTCGGGGAGTCCTGTGAACACGGTGCGCTTTCTCTTCACGCTCTACGAAAACCACCGCTGGTGGATGGGCCTTGACTGGACCGCGGCACTGCTTCCGGGCGAGCGGCCGTCATGGTGTTCGGCATCTCAGCAGCCCGTTTCTCCTCCGAGTGCATTCACGCTGCCAAGCCCGACAATTGTGTACCTCCCGGACGGGAAGGGTGGTCGTGTCAAGCGTGTCGCCATGTGGGGATGGGAAGAGAGTGAGTGGAAGGTCGTCGTGCGGAAGGAGGGCGAGGGATCCAGTCGGGTCGAGCGGCCGTTGCCGCTACCGAAGGAAGAGACTATTGTAACTTCATCCGGAGGGAGGCTGTTCAAGGCAGCAGGCAAGATGATGGAAGCTTCCTCGTCCGTTTCGGCACCGCCCAGTGCAGGGGCAAGCACGACTCCTGCTAAGGGTAGCCATGAGCATGTGGAAGTTGAAAACGGAGATCAACTAGACATGGACAGTGTGGATACAGATGGAGACGGGTGGGTGTATGGCGACAATAAATGGGAGGGTCGTAGCGGGAAGGGTGGCATGGGCAAGGTGAGTTGTTGCTCGAATTTACGAGAAGGTGTCGTTTACTATGTCTTCACAACGTAGTACACAAGATACAGGCGGTGGACTCGGATAGCGGTCCTCACGGAGCTTGTAGAGCCTGTCGGCCCCGGTGAGATGGGCATCATCCGGGAGGATGGCGATCTGGTCCACTACAAAGCTCCAACAGCTGCCATTCCGAAGGAACAGACGGGTTTCATCGATGATAAGCCACCATCTAACTCCCCCGAACCTGCATCTCATGACGAGAGTCGTGGACTCAGACAGAGGCTCAAGGCTGCTGTTTCTGGGGCCCATTGAGTCCCCTCTGCTTATTCCGGACGCCACTGTTTTATTATATCTTATCCTTGTTCTTCATGGGAAACATCGTACCCTGTCATCAGCTAGGATGCCCCTCGTGAGGCGCCCGACGTGAATCTGCCCTCGACAGTGATAACCTCGCGATCATGTCCGGAATAGATTTTATTGACCTTGATTTTTGAAAGCTCGTTCTAAAGTGCCTGTAAGTCTTCGTCCAGCCTTTACGCATCCCTCCTTCGGCCTCTTTGTCCTCCACGTCCAGAATATTCCAATCGCTGTCTGAGTTGTGACAGTACCGCGTTGGTCCCGTGTCGGTATGATTCAAATACAAATCACACATTAGTAGTGATCCTGACGTTTTCCCCCTCATAATTTTGACAAGCCTACAGCTATCCAATAAGGGAATGTTAGCACCACAACTGAACATATTCCAGCTTGTGCAGAAGCAGATGACAACAGAACGGAGCACAGCCGCGTGCTTTACGACAGCTCTTCATCGCTAAAGATGGCTGTTTTGGGGACACCGTCCACTCCGATCACCCCGCGATACATGCCGGGACAGTTCAGAGGCGTCGCGACTGGATGCTATCAGTAAATCGTCTTGGTGAAGATGAAAGGTGATATCTTACCATGTCCTTCACTATCGACTGCGATGAGGCCGCCGTCACCACCGACTCTGCGAAGATCATCCACAGCATATTGTGCTGCCTTGGACAATGGTTCATGTAAGTACTGCATACGACGCGCGAGCGTACAGGCGGTGTTCTGTCGGATGAAGTACTAGAGCAATGTCGGGTTACTAAAATGAACTGTGTTTTGCCGTGGCACGGCACCAAGGTAAAAGAGGACTCACATCCCCATCCCCTGTGCCAGACACACCAACTGCCTGTTTACTCTTCCTTCCTAGTGCCTTGTTCCAGGTACGGCGGACCCACCCCTCCGTCTTCCACTCTTCCGCCCAGAATCCAGCCCCCATATGCGGCGTGTCGCCGATTCTTCCTGCCATCTTGTTCGTCCTGCCGCCAGTTGAGGTCGCCGCAACGATGCAGCCGCGCACATCGAGCGCGACAGCACCGACCGTGCCGGTAGGCAATTGGTCGAGGTTCAGCTCTGGCGGTGGGGACGACGGGACATGTCCTGGAGGGAGGGGGGTTTCCGGCAGCCCGAGCCCACGTCGGTGCTCACGCCAGCGTGCCTCGGTAAAGAAATACGAAGAGTCTACGAGTTGTTCGCCCAGTGTCTCGCCAACAGTTTCGGCGGCGGCGCCGGAAAGGAATAGGTGTGGAGAGCTCTGTGGGGAAAGATAGAGCTCTCGGACCATGTGAGATGGGTTGCGTGTGCGTGTGAGAAGGGTCAATGAAAATCCGCGTCTTTCGGGTGGGACCTTTGGATGTGAGGAGGGTGGCTTGGACAACATGATAGAGGCCTCAAGCTCATTCTAAGGAAATTTAATATGCGACATTTGCTCTCAGTAACGAGACCCAAACCAACCTGACCCGCTACGTTGAAGACAGCACCCTTGCCCGAGTTAAAGAGCGGACAGTCTGGGGCTCCTTGTCAGATGGCAGGCCCAAAATATAAATCTCGACTCGCCTTCCATGGACATGACGGCTGCGACAACCGCGTCTATTGCCTCCCCGCCATCTTGCAATACCGCGTATCCGGCGCGGAGAGCATTGCTCAAAGCAGTCTTGTACTGCGCCTCCCGCTCAGGCGTGGAAGCCTCCCTAGACATCGTGCCCGCACCGCCATGTATGACGAGGACGTATGGAGACTTGTTGGAAGGCTTCGGGATGAGTGGTTTCTTCTCCTGCATTGCTGCGATACGCTGCGAAGAGTCATGATAACGGTGGTCAAGTCGCTATGCATGGTACAGGGACCCCTGGGACTTGCTTCATTACTCTCATCGACTAAACACCACAAAACATAGCCTTACTCTGTTCCCCCCTTCGAAAGCGATGGCGACGTCCGCAACAGCTGCCGCGACCGTCCTCGGGAAGCGCAAAGCGACCCAATTGTATATCATCCACCTCTCCGCCTCTGACGTGGACCCTGATGTGAACACCGACGCGACCGATCTCCATACTGATATCGACGCTGAGGCGTCTTCGTACGTCTCTGATGCCGCCGCGGGACCATCTACGTCTAAGGATGGACGTATGCTTGGACGGAGAAGCGAGAAGACGCGAGAAAGAGCATATAGATGTGATTTTGAGGGATGCAACAAGGCGTACACGAAGCCGTCGCGTCTCGCTGAGCACACGCGCTCGCATACTGGACATGTACGCACCCTCTCTTTCTGTCTTTCTTCCTTTTCCCCTTTCTCGCCTTCGTTTACTTTCTCCTATTCTTTGATTTTTGCGATTTTCCCGTCACGCCTGGCCTGTCATTTTGCTAATGAGCCTGGATCCAGCGCCCATACAAATGCCCCTCCTGCTCGAAATCCTACCTCCGCGATACCCACCTTGCCGCACACGCGCGCACGCACCTTCCCACATCTGCGCGTCCGCTCGCATGCTCCGAGTCAGGATGCGACAAACGCTTTTGGACACAGCAGCACCTGAATGCACACGTCGAGGTCATACACAGGGGCGTGAAAAGCTATGAGGTGCGTGCGCATTTCAGGGTCATCACTTCTGTTGGGTCTCATGGCTCTACTATATCGTCGCCGCTGCTTCTTGATTAATATCTTTCCTACGGCCCTCCATTAGTGTGAGGTGTGCCCTGCCGCCTTCGCAAAGCACCATCAACTTCGCGCACACACTGCCGCTGAACACGCGCCTCCCGGCAGTAAACCATATCTGTGCACACACAACGGGTGCACAAAGTCGTTCGCGACGGCACAGAAGCTGCGCGCGCACGTGAAGGTGCACGACGGTTAGTCACTACTTCCCTGATGGAGCCCAATAGATTTCTAAATACTTTTTCTCGTATTTCTGCAGAGAAGAGATATACGTGCGCGCATCCCGCGTGCCTCGCTCTAGTCTCTGTGCCCGCCTTCGCGCTGCCCGCGCCCTCTTCCGATGCAGTCCTACCTCAGCCAGCAACGGAGCCGGCTTATTTTCCTACATGGACCGCACTCCAGCACCACATCCGCACGGCGCATCCGCCGACGTGTCCGCATGCCTCCTGTAACGGGCGCATCTTTGCGTCGCACGCGAGGCTGAGGGCGCATCTGAAGGTGCATACGGACGCGGATGTGGAGGCCGAAGGGCAGATGCGCCTAGAGATGGAGGGGCGGGGAGGAGAGGATAGTGGCGATGACGAGGCGGAGAGCCGGCCGAAAAAACGGAGGCGCGGAGGCGAGGTTGGGAGAGATTGGAGATGCGAGGAGGACGGGTGCGGGAAGGAGTTCAAGTCTGTACGTCCCTTTCTCTATTTATTCACGTGACTTCTCTCATTCTTCGTTACTCTGTGCACATATGCTGACCCTCACTCGACGCACAGAAAAAGGCGCTCGCGACGCACCACACCATCACGCACCTCGGCAGGCGCGACTTCGTGTGCCCCGAAATCGGGTGCGCGCGCGCGTTCGGATATAAGCACATACTGCAGCGACATGTCGCCCGCGTACATGCCTCTGGGCGCGATCAGGGTCAAAGTGGCGAAGGGCGCGGACGAGAAACCGACGTAGATGCAGACGCGGACGAGGAATGCAGTGACGCGGGTGACGCGCGAGGAGAACCTAGCGGCATCGACGCGATGACTGGGCGCTTGTACGCACAGCGCATGGCCGCTGGCGATTCTGGGTCTATCGGCGCCGGTATGGGAAGATTGCGCCAGCTCCGTGCCCGTACCCCAACTTAAGCGGCTTCTCGTCGTCATCGTCGCCGTCATCTTCACAACCCCTGCAGGCAGCGGCGGCAGCGTGCGAGTACGCGTTTAGGCGCGCGTACGATCTGCGCAGACATTTGGATGCGGTGCATGGGGTCGTAGTGGAGAAGGAGGTCGTGGATGTGTGGGCGAGGCGTGTCAGAGCCGGGCTTGCGAGGGGCGGCTTTCATTAGCATGTGTTGGCGTTCTATCTGCGAAGGCGCTGATTCTCGTCAAGCCTTTAGTTGAAACATCCGCCTCGCAAGCTTCATCCGCATGAATCGCGCTGCGCGACATGGTGTCAACCTCTTCACATCTTTACTGTGTTTCATTAGATACTTGCGTCGCTTATTTCATAATTGCATGGAAGACAGTCAGGACGATGGCAGTGAGGAGGAAATTCACCAGGAAAAGCCTTGTGTGAGGAAGGCCAAAAAGGCATACGCATCGTTGTTGTTCATCTACCGCAATGTGCAAGTTCTAGTAGGCATTAGCATATATCAACGGCATCGGAGCGGATTTGTTTAGACGCAAGTGGACGATGACGGTGGCATAGATCAGACACCCCGCACCTGCTCCCAGATTGATCGCCTTCGAGCAGAACATGGCACGCGTGCCGCTCGAATTCGCGTTTGCGGCCCCTGAAATCATGGTGTTGACTGCTATGACGCGTTCAGAGGACCTCACCAGACCTCACCTCACCCTTCTCGATATCAACTGACCGCTGTTGTGCTTCCGCCCCACGTCGATCGCCGATAACCGCACCCACTTCCTGTTCTTAGCACCTAAGATAGTACGAGCCAATGAAATGATCGAGCAGGGTAACCCACGCACCTCGATCCCAAGAAATTTCTTTGGAATTTTGGGCCCAGAAATGAGTCTGTTTCAGATGTGGAGTAAATCAGCAAGGACAGCGATATGGATCATAATGCCAGAGCAAAGTATTTTTTTTTCTCTCTGCCCTGAAACATGTAAAACTGCCGCCGGCGAAATCGATGTTTTGCTCCTGACTCGAGTCACATAGGTGGGGAGAAGATTATACAAAATCAAGATCAAAGACTAGTCCTTGCTCTTCCGTCCTTGCTCGCAAACGCAGGACCGACGGTATGCGTCGGATGCGTCGGATGCGTCGGAATTCACCAAAAAAATTGCAGAAGTTGATGGAAACTGGCTCCGCTCAACTCAGGAACGTTGGGCGTAACGTGTTGTTGACAGTTGTTTATCCATCGTCAGACGCGTCGGTGGCGCGTCGCCTCTTATGCCATCTAGTAAGTTACCACAGACTATAGGTCTCCGTCTCACCCTGTGAACGGACACCGCGAGAGATAGATGCCCTCTTTGCATCACATAGAGGTGATTTTATTTTCTCGTTCCCCAGCGTGCTTCCTTGCGAGTCGTCTGACTCGTGTTATTTCAGTACAGTAAAAGCTCCAGAGCAAAATGTCACGGCCCCGCACCATGTAGAGGCACAGCCATTGAGCAAGGCGCCTTCGGTATGGCAAGACAATCAAGACGAAGTGGGGCGAAGGCGTCGAATGGCGTCACTGGTATTGTCGCCGTCCCTTTGTACCGAAATGTGGCCTCTAAGTTCGTTGTTTGTGTACAGGGGCTGTGTCACGCCTGCCATCCTTGCTCAAATAGCGGGGTATGGTATGGAACGTGTGGATGGATTTCATTTTCTGCGGACAGAAGATCAAAAGAAAGTCCGCACGGCTCTAGCAACTCGACGCATCGACCCCGCTGATATTCCAGCATCGGCAAAATTACCGTCCGCGCTTCCCTCTTCACAGACATCTTCCCAACCGAATCCGAGCGCATCATCAAACGATAAAAAGAGAAAGACGCCCCACGTTACGATCGAAGCGAACTCGAAAGGAAATGCCCTGGCCCCAAATGCTCCGATCCCTGCATCTCAGGCGACCGGGACGCAAAGAGCCCAGGCAGTCGCAAATATTCCGATTGATGCACGCTGGGAGGAAGGGGTAGAGGACGAAGCACCAGAAGAAGAGCCGAGAGATGAGCTCTACTGCACGAAGAGTACCAATGTGGTCGGCGTCCAGTACTACGGAGGTACTTGATCAAAATCTAGTATTCATAAAATCACTGACACCTCAAAATTCAGGCATGGTCGCAGCGGGAGAACAAGTTCTTTTAGTCAGAGAACCTCATAACCGTTATGACAGGTGAGTATTGCTTCTTGAATGTCACTTTCACCACGCCTTCTGAACATTGTTGATGGCCACAGAAATGCGATACAAGTAAAGAATATAGGGCAAGCGCAAGTCGGTCACATTCCTCGTGATATTGCATCCAAATTAGCACCGTTGATGGACCAGCGGCGGGTAACTGTCGAGGGGACCATGAATGAAGGCAATCGTACGTTTCTGCTGTACTTCTTGTCGACAATGTTGATAAAATGGCACCAGTGCGAGGATTTTGCTACTCATTGTCTGTGTGAGTAACTCGCACTTCTCGCACTTCAGCCAGCTCCAGTCCTGATTCTTTTCACAGAACCTTGAAGATCTATGGAGCCTCGGACTTGCGTGACCAGCTCGAGCCTCTTCTCGTATGGGCAACTCCCGGTCAGCGAGGATTTCCGAAACGCCAGACTGCTGGGCAAAGCGCGACCGCCTCTGCATCTGCATCTGGCCCATCTGGTCCGCAAAGGGATCCAGGCCCTGCATATCCTTCTCCTTCACAAGTTTCTCGAATGAGTCCTCAAGAGCTCACCGCTCAACAGAAAAGAATTCAGCAGCAGCAGGAGGCATTTGCCAAGGCCGCAGAATTACGACAGATGTTGAACAATCTGGAAAAGGTGGACGATGAGGGAAGGAGAAGCAGCTTATTGGATACCTTGTGTTCGACGGAAGATATTTTGTCTTTACCTGTACACGCGACCCCGCCTGGGATCGCTAACGGAGAGTTGATAGTCGATTTGTTGAAGCATCAGGTAAGGGCCTATGAATCTGGTAACGGACATCCGTTTGATAGCTTTTTTGTCGCAGAGTCAAGCACTCCGATGGTGTATTGACCGTGAATATCCGACCCTACCAAGTAAGGAGGAGGACAAGCCCGTTCAGTTCTGGCAATACCGGACGACTGGAGCCAAGGTAAGGAAATATGCCCTCGCGAGTCGGACACAAGTTGACAATCGTTGTCAAGCCTTATTATTATAACAGTAAACCTGCTATCGCTATACCTCATAACGCTGTATTGACTTTCAATCGACAGTTGTCACCAAGACACCTCAAGAGGCTACCCCTATCCTTGGCCGAGGCGCGCTCTGTGCCGACAGCATGGGTTTAGTGCGTCTTCGTCTCGTTGATTTCACTTCAATGAAAGTCTCATCTGCCACAGGGCAAGACGTTGACCATGATCGCTCTAGTCTTGGCGACCAAGGCTGATGTCCAGTCCGACTGCAGCCAGAGTACATTGATAGGTAATTTTGTCGCCATAGTGTTCGTATTCAAGAATCACTCAATTTCGATCTAGTTGTACCCCTTTCAGTGCTCTCTAACTGGGAGAAGCAAATCCAGGACCATTGTGCTCCTGGTGCACTCACATACTGCGTCTACTACGGCAGCACCCGCTCGATGTCTGCACAAGACCTGCAGAAGTATGACGCGGTGATTACAACATATCAGACGGTTGCGGGCGAACATGAGAATTTCCAAAGCAATGCACCTGAACATCAGAATTGAAGGGTCCTAATAAAAAGAGGAAGAAGCTGGACAGCAGCTTGTTCGGCGTCCACTGGAAGGTACATCATTGTTTTACATCGGATCATCAGCAGAATCTTATTGACATCGTTTTCGGATCTAGCGAGTGATCTTAGATGAAGGACACAATATCAGAAATCCCCGTACTAAGATGGCTAAGGCTGTCTATGCCGTGGCAGCGCAGAGACGATGGGTTTTGACTGGCACACCCATCGTGAGCGCCTTCGTCTCATCTTCTCTATCATTCACTTACTGAAACGTTATGCTAGATCAACTCACCACAGGTATGTTGATGAGTCTCATGCATCTATACATACCTGACCACTCATTGTTTCCAAGGATCTCGGTTCTATCCTCACGTTCCTTCAAATTTGCCGCCCACTCGATAACCCCGACTTCTACAAAAGACTTCTCCTTCGTCCACTCAAGGACGGAGATCCGTCCGGTGCTGAGCTTCTTAGGGTATAGATTTTGAATGACTACCGACCTGGAAACTGATCTTTGATATGTTATCATAGGCTCCATGAGTCAGATTTGTATTCGGCGGACGAAGGAGGTAAGTTATCCTATTTGGGCATCAACATTACAATTGCATGCTCAATGTTAAATAGATGCAAGATAGCGAAGGAAATTACCTTATCCCTCTTCCACCGGTCAGCACCCTAGCTATGCGGTCTATTGTACCTAGCTAATTTTAGGCAGGTCGAAATGACGGTTGTCCCGTGTCCCTCAGCCCCGAAGCGAGGGTGAGCACTCTATATAAATCTCAGCTTTCACTCCATCTAAAAACTCCGTAGGAGCTGTATGATACCGTTGAACAGCTCTCAAAGCAGCGCATCGAAGGCTTTATGAACCGCCCTGAAGGGATCGCTAACGTCTCTGTATGTTTTGCACTCCAGTCATGACCTTCAGTCGCATGTGACTGAACCATTGCACGGCTCAGATCTCAACAAATGCATTGAGTATGCTCACCCGTCTTCGACAACTTGCGCTTCATCCAGGACTCATTCCGGCTGACTACGTCGAGCAACTTCGCCACGCCGATGATGAACATTCTCACGCAACTATCCAGATCACATCCGAGGTCAAGATTCGCCTACAGAGCCAACTCTTCCAGGCCATAGAAGACAATGAAGAATGCCCGATTTGTTTCGGGATTCTGGACGAACCTCGCATCACCGTTTGCTCACACCGGTTCTGCCTCGCTTGGTAGGTCAATTGCCCGTGGCATTTGATACTCACTGAGATTTTGTTTCTCTAGCATCAGCGAGGTCATGGCTCGTGATCCCAAATGTCCCATGGTTCGCATCCTGACTCAATCATGTTCATTGACAAAAATTGACGCCGATGCTAAAGGACCGGCGGCCCCTTGGCATGGGCGATCTCATCGAGCCGCCACCACCGACAGAGTTAACTCAGGCGCCTGTACGGTCGGACGAAGATGAGGAAGACAAGGGTGATATACGTTCCGCCAGCTCGTCGGCCAAGATCGATCAATTGGTGCACCTCCTGAAACTGACGCCTCTGACCGAGAAATCCCTTGTATTTTCGCAATTCACATCTTTCTTGGACAAGGTGCGTGATCCTTCCGACGCTGCATAAGCAACGCATTGTGATCGTGTGTCTGTAAGATTGCGGAAACGCTGGATGAAGAAGGGTAAATTAGGTCACTCATTCTCTCACGGGGGGAGCTGATGCAGTCTCTCTTAGAATCCCATACGTCCGATTTGACGGGAAAATGTCTGCGAGGAGACGACAGGAGACTCTTGAACAATTCTCTATTCCCATCGAGGAGAGCGCGACCTCTACGCAAGCAGCACAACCCTCTCAGACCGCTTCTCGGCCGTCTCGCAGACGCGCTAGCACGCGGATGACCCAGGATGTAGCCGATGAAGCCTTCCACGACCAAGGAGATGACGACGGCGACTTTCACCCAAACGGTGCCCAAGACGACGATGGCGACGACGATTTTATCTCTGACGACGACACGGTCTGGACGAAGAAGGGTAAAGGAAAGGCGAAGGCGAAGGGAAAGGGGAAACGTGCTACAACAATGAAGTCTTCGGTGTCCACAAGTGTCGCTTATGATTCTGTCATTTCCGGTGCGATTCCCAGAGTGATGCTCATTTCTTTGAAGGCGGGAGCACTTGGTCTTAATCTCACGGTGGCAAACAATGTTTACCTGTAAGTTCTTTTTTATCGCAAAGGGATCGCCACTCATGGAATATCACACAGCATGGACCCGTGCGTCGTATACAAAGCTCGTTCGCAGATAGTACGTTGACTTTCAACTCTACAGATGGTGGCAGGAAGGTATCGAGAGTCAGGCGATTGACAGATGCAATCGGTATATTTACTCCCGTGGATTTGAATACCTGTATCGCTGATCGTGTCCCCAGTATTGGCCAAAAGAAACCTGTTCATGTCTATCAACTCATCGCGGAAGATACGGTGGAGTCTAAGGCATGGGTTCTATTCAGTGAAATGTGTCTTTTCCTGACATTATTCCCGATAGGTCATCGACATTCAAGAGAAGAAGAAGCATTTGATCAAAGAGGTGTGTATCGCTCAGAAATACTGACGCGACATTGACTAACACCACGACTGCAGGCCTTTTCTGGTATGAAGAACAAAGAAACTCAGCGCCAGAAGAAAGAAGCCAGGTTGAATGGTCAATGTTTTTCACTTGCGCTGAGCGCCAAACTCTACTAACGCTTATCCAACAGACCTCATTGAATTGTTCGGTATCAGGCAGCTGGCAGCAAGTCAGGCTGTTTAGTTCCTATGAGACAGGATGTATGAGGTTCAATACTGGTTCAATCTATCACTACTTAAAGTAGGCTGTTGCGGCGAGAATTAAATAGATTACTTAATACAATCTTAAACATCTACGACACATTCTTATTTACCGTCCCCACAGATACTGTATCCTAACTTTCCGAACTTGATATCATGAAAATGTTTCTTGGTTCAATGTACAGTTTATCCGTGATATTTGAGGTGTTTGGCTTCAAGCTTTGAGGCTTGGAGCAGTGCCGCTAAAAAAAGACGAAATATATGATGAATACAATCCATTCATTCCTCTACTATGCACTAAGTCTTGTGCTGGTCAAACTAAGTACGTAGCAACTGAGATGCAACCTTCCAAAAGTTTTTGGTGGATTCGGTGAGTATTCAGTGCTGATCGCTATGTAGCAAACTATACATACAACTAAGTAAGTCACTTTGCCGGAGTGGTTAACGGGATCGCCTGCTATTATTTGCCTAGCGGTTGGGCTTTGCCCGCGAGTGTTCGAATCGCTCAGGTGACGATTTTTTCGATGCTTCATCTAATCTGTTCCCACGCTACCACGCCAACTTCACCTCGTTCTATTACATCGGTTTTCCGCTTGTTTTGTTTTTACCTCACAATTTCTTGGACAGAATAGCTCCATAAGCCTCACAATGAGCGTGAACAAATATGCAAACCTGCCAGACATAGTACGATATCCTTTCTATCGCTCCCGAGCTTAATCATAGCGTATACCAGGATACAGCCCCAGATATTTACGAGACAGAGGACGTATTCCCTTCCTCGCAAGCCAAAGTAAGTCACATATATCTTCTTCTTCTGACTTCAAACGTACTTCCCTGGACTGGTAGCAAGGGGACTCGAGCGATGAAGAATCAGGAGTTCAGACGCGTCACACTTCTCGAGGAAAGATTATAGAAGCGCCAGGGAGGGAAGAAATCGACAACAGCAGCCTGATTGGTACAGAGGAGGCGAGCAGGCGGTTCAAACGCGCGGAGCGCAAGAGTGAGTCTTGTTTCCTGTCACAAACTCACGTTCACCACCATGTCTATCCACGCGCGACACAGGAGGCCGTCAGGATCGCTCTCTTTACAAATATCCTCCATCACGAAGCCCTTCGCCTTCGCCCTCTCGACAAAAATCCCTATCGGCGCGTCTGCGTCTGCTTCAAAACGAACTAGCTTCTTTGGAGAACGAGGTTTCGGATCCTTCAAACCCTTTACTTCAGAAGGAACGCGAGGAAAGCAATGTCGATCCTGGCGAGTTGATCAAAGGACTGGTGGATGTGAGAGCCCGGCTGGACAAGGTCTCTCAAAAGGAGGGTAGATCGAGACTCGTACAGGAGGTTTTAAGCGATGGCAATAAGAAAGAGATATCAAACACAGCGGAGGTGAAGGAGGAGGGAGCCACGAAGAAGGTCAAGGATGGAGATCAAGCCAAGGAAGGTGTGAAGGAATTGGCCGAGATGGATCGTCGAGTTGGTGAGGTAGAAAAGCTCATTGGCTCTTCTAGCACTTCCCTCGATGAGGTATGTCCAGTCGGTTGAGAACTGTTAGGCGCTGATTGATTGTGATCCAGGCCTCTCCAATGCCAACCCCTCTACTTCCCCTCCTCAGTCGATTGAACATCAGGTCACCGTCCTCACCCAGCCTCGTCACTTAGATAACATATCGCGTCGTCTCAAACTTCTTCTATCCGACCTTGACCGTGTCTCTTCTGCAAACCAGCAACATCGGCGCCAGTCTCATCACAATGAGACTGCCATCCCACCAAATGCGGCACCCTCTGCCCTCCAAGAACAGATCACCCCTATCCTCACTCGCCTTGTGCCGAGCCTACCTCATATTCCACACATTCTCATGAGGCTCCGCACTCTATCCGCGTTACACACGTCTGCCGCGGAGTTCCAGAGCACCCTCGAAGGTCTCGAGGAAGAACAGAAGAAAGCTCGGGAGGCGTTGGAAGAGTTGAGCAGAGCGCTGGACAGCGTCGAGGGTAGTCTAGACGAGAACAGGAAGCTAGTTGAAGGTAACGTAAGTGGTTTGGAGGAGCGGGTACAGTCACTCTTGCAAAGAGTGGAGCAGGTGAGCAGATGATACCGGGGTTGTCGAAATGATGTGGCTAGCCTCTATTTTATCATACCCTTCACCTGTCACTTTAATCTGATTCGCAGGAATTTGGAACATATCCGGCTGCACAGTCTTCTGCAAGGTCTTGACGTTCAGAACTTGAAACAGCACTCCCCAACGTCAACTATATCGATGAGACAACGCAGTAGAACCAGACTCCCCTGTACAGAGAGGTTTTGATCAATTGTCCCATAGATCCAGATGCTAAAGTTACACCGCTGCGTACAACCTTTTCGTAGAAAAGCCTGGTCTTCCGCGACTTTATAGAGTATAATTGATGCAGGTTTCGTCCTGCAGTGGATAACTGGCCGATGCCCAGGTGAGCACATGTGCAATTTAACGTTTCGCTGGTGTCCCTCCGCTAGGAAAGCACGATAATCCTACAATTTTGATAAACAGATTCGCAGGGGCGAGGCTCCTCACTGATGTATAATCGTTCGCCGACCTCTGATCTTGTCGTTTTCAACAGTTAGATTGACACAAGTGTTTCCGGAACATGATTCACGAGAAGCCACCAATCTGTTACATATCACCAGTAAAGTGTCAAATGACCAAAAGATCGCTGTCCTTTAATAGCATCGATTGACCTCAGATAGCTCAGTAGGTCGTCTTGGTAGATGCTGAGTCGTTCTGAATTACTGCTCACAAATCGAAAAGGCAATGCAATTCGGCGGTGAAGGTCTTCTCGGTCTACCGATCCACTGCATCATGATGCATCATGATCTTTTTTTTTGCTGTCTTGAAGGATGTCAAGTCGATGGACTATGGTAGTCCTTGCTCGAACACACAGCCTTACCGATGCCGCAGTGCCCTTTCATCATTCGTTACGAACTGTTGGGTTCGGCCAGGTTACCTGATCCCCCATGTCTCGAACATACAGGTAAGATAGATCGATTGATGTTAGTAGTATGCATCTGTCCTACAACTATCAATCGAGCACAGGACTCAGTAAAGATGAGTGGCATATAAAGGGTTCTCGTCAACTCAGGTGTTCTCAGCTGCGCTCCCTTTGCCTATATTCTCCTGGTACCGGTCACCTATTATCCTCAAAGTACCTCGAATCAGAAGCCGTTCACATCCCTCGACTGCTCGTTACTGCATCGACTCTCGTCTGTCATAACCCAGACCCTATCCCTCTTCTCATCGCGCTCCAAGGACAAAGCGATGTGGTCTGCTGCCATCACCGTCTTTATTTATGCTCTCGCCATCAGCGTCTCCGCCGCCCCTATGCGCGTGTCTCCGCCGCCCGCTGGCTCCCCACAGTAAGCGGCTCGTAGATCACCCGCGGAAGACGGCTAAACTTTGTCTTTCTCAAATGCCTCGTTAGCTCGCCCGACGCTCCGTAAGTGTGGCGCCAAATGACGCCGATCCTATATGCGTATTTTTGGCTGCGCGGTGACTTCACCCACATACTGATCAGAGTCTGCACAGGGTTCAAGGCGTTGATCCACAACCACGAGCCGACGCCATCACCTACATAAATAGAGACTTTTCCCTTTCAGAGATCGGGGACCCACTTGTCGACCTGCTCCCCATCCCAGACAGGGAGAAACTCGCGCTGCCCTCGCGCACCACTGCGTCCGGCCCTCAGTCGCGCCGCAAGGAAGAGGATATCGACCCCAGTCCCCACGTCGGCCTGAACGCGCGCGCGTTAGGACACCTCCAGGACGCTGGCAACCCACTCGTCCCCATCCTCGGGTTCACGGCGCCGTCTAGTACCTCCCATGTCGCGGCCTCCCTCCCCACGACCGCTTCGACGACCCGTCCGCGGCACAAGTCCGCACGCGCGCGTCCTGATGCCCTCAATGACCCCGGCAATCCGCTGATTTCTGTTCTTTGTCAAGTTCGTGGCATGTGCGTCTTTCCCTGCCAATTGTGCTCGCGCCTTCGTACTCAAATATATTTCTAGTTGTCATCAGGATCAGGATCAGGATCACTGAACATTCCCAATCAAATACTACAGTCCGCATGCCGCATAGGGAGTCAGTACCAGCAAACCGTCAATCCAGGAGGCCTGCTGTTGACAGACGTTTGTACCTGTACCTGTATTCTATGTTACAGTGCCAGTTGAATGTGGTCAGGATACCATCTTGAGAGCCCCACCACGCCGAACGAGCATCCCAAAAAGTTAGCAATTCAAGTCAGCAGCGTGGTCAACTATATGTTATAGGTTACATGGTTTTGCCAAACCCCAGCAATAAATGGTACAAGACTTGTTCACTGCACACAGCGTCCAAAACGCAGAATCTCACAAGCCACCGTGCTCTCGTAGATATTCACGGGCGTGAGCCTTGGCCTCAGCAGACACCCTATCATCTATGAATCACACGTCAGACGTGATTTCAAGAGCAGTGAAAGGAATTACTATGTAAGGCGGCCCTATAGCCGGCAAGGACGCGCGTGGTATGCTCCTCTTCGCTTGTGCCCTTGGGCTTGTCGACGTGGTACCCAGCGGCCTCGAGAATCTCGCGCGCGTGCGCTTTGGCAGCGGGAGATGTAGACTCATCTGATACCGCAAAACATATATCTCAGTGGCTGCTGTTAAAGATGGTGCATCGAAACACTGACTGTGCAGAGTCGCCTTGTATCCTCCTGCAAAACTCCATCAGCCGAACCTGAGATGGCCCAACGCGGCCAACGTACCGAGAACGCGGTTGTCCTCCACTTGATGGTGGCTCGCCCCTACATGGTGGGTGCCAAGGGTTTCATGCTGCGCCTTGCCATGCTGGACGGATCCCATGCTCTCGAGGCGCTCCTGCGCATGTCGCTTCGCCTCGTCCGACACATGCGGGTTGTGCAGCGACGCTTTCAGCCCTGCCGCAACGCGCGACGGATCTTTGTGTTCTGCATAAACGAGGACGTATTCAGCAGCGGGTCCGGTCCACGGCATCCCGTCGAGCGGAGCGCGCACCAGCCATGTGTACGAATCTCCTGAAGGGTAGAATTGTGAACTAGATGTGGTGGGGTGGGTGAGCGGTGGGTGGGCAAAAAATGGAATAGGAGCGAGTGAGGAGCAAAAGGGGTGTTTATATACGCCTTGATCCGAGGGGCTTCTGTCGAGGGGCCACTCTGTCTTCGCATGACGTCGCCCCTCGTCGCTCGTGCCCAAGTGACGTCGACTCTCAACGTCGCCGCAACGCGCTCGCGCGCCCGGTCACGCCACCCTGGCCCCGCACCACGTGCTCATAGGCGCCCGCAGAATTCTGAAAAAGTTAAACAGGTGATGCTTGACAGAAAATCGACAGTGCTTTGCAAAATAAATATGCGACCTAAAAGTACACGGTTGTTGCAGCAAAAAGATGTGGGAAATAAATCGACCTTCTCCTCGTCATGTCATTCGCCGCCGCCGCTCAGGGAGTGGCGGCCCCCCAGAAGTCGTCGACTTCATCCCGACCATGCGCTCCACATCTGCCTACACCCCCCACGACGCCGACAGATCAACGCGTTCACTAGAATGCTTGATGTGGCACGCGCACCTGCAAGTTCTCCCAGTCGGGCTGCTCGTCCTCGTCGTCCTCGTCTGCCTTCTCCTTTCCGTCCTCGTTGAACGCGCCGAGCCCCCACCCCCCGCTCTGCCGCACACCAGGCCGGTCGGGGCTCCGCAGCGCCTCCAGGAACTCGCGTCCGCGGTAGCGCTCCCGCGCGGATGCGAACCCGAGCCGCGGGGTCTCCGCACCGTCCTCGTCCTCGTCCATGTCGTCCTCATCCTCGTCTTCCTCCGACGCGTCCGTGCGGAGCGGGTTCGGGCGATGCGCAATGCGCCCGCGGCGGTCGCGCGGGATGTTGCTCGAGAGGAAAGAGAGGGTGCGCGCCTGGTGCGGGTTTGTGTGCGTGCTGCCGATGCGCGTGCCGGAGGTCGTCGAGCGCACGAGGCGGAGCAGGTGCGTCACAGCGGCTTCGCCGGCGGGAGGCTGAGAGGCGGGCTCGGTGAGAGAGAGCGAGGTCAGTTGACGTCGGCCTTGCGAGACCAGGACGAGGAGCCTATGAAGGAGTTCAGCATGCTGTTAGATGGTGAGATACGTGAGGCATACATCTGCTGCAGGCGAGGGTAGGTGTGGCCCTCGGAGAAGCTCTCTTGCTTTTGCGAGCTGAGGCGAGCGTGCAGGCGGGTGTATATGGGGAGAATGATTTTGTCACGGAAAGACCGCAGCGCGACCGTGCGCACGTCGATCTGTGCTGTGGATGGAAGTAGATGCGACGGCATTGACATCGAGCCCTTGCCGTTCTGCCGCGTCGGCGAAGAATTGCGGTGGGTCTTGGGTGTGCGGTACAAGGAGGAAAGGATAGGGTCGGTCTGAAGGGGTAGAAGGACCTGAACACAAGGAAACATCAATCGATTTTGTTTGCCAAACAGCTGTGAAGAGACGCACGCCTTCGACGTATGGCAGGACTTGATCCCAGAAGAACCCCCAAAGTTCCACGACGCGCCCAACGAGTTTATCGTCCTCTATGCCTGCGAGTTTCCCATTGAGCGTGTCCATACCGGAGCCGATGAGCTCTGATGCCTCCGCCTCGAGGGTGGCGATCGCTTTCGGGGGTGAATTGGAGACGATGCTGGCTATGTGGCGCTTGACGAGGGTATTCAGGTCCTCACTTTGTTGGGAAGCGATGAATGAGACCGAGAGGAGAAGCGGGATAGAGACGCGAGGACTGACATGGGTATTCGAAGTGGTTCGCCGTTGAAGAGGGGCAGAACGAGGACGTGTAGTGTTCCCCAGGGATTTTCGGTGGAGGACGTGGATAAGATTGACGGGGTGGGGACGTTGGAACTGGTGAGGCTCAAGGAGGAGGAGGACGGGCCGGTGGAGAGGGAGGGGGCGAGCGCAGAGGGGAGGTGGGCAAAATTGCCGAGACGGTGCATCTCGCGAGAGACGAGCTTGGAGTCATAGGTGCGAGTGGGGCCCTAGAGGAGAAGGTGGATAAGAGATGATGGGAGGAAAGGGAGCAGCGCTGACCTTGATCGACGAAGGGAGGGCCTTTGAAGGTGGGAGGGTCGAGCTCGAGGCCATGGACTGGGAGAGAGCAGACGCGGGCGCAGGGTCTCTGTTGTTCAAGGCAGAGTCAGGACGTGCGTGGGAGATGGAGCGGGGAGGGAGAAGCTGTGCGGGCTGCGGCGGCGCTGCGATGGGCGATGCCCGTCCGATGTTGCCGCTCTGCCCCGTCAGCTTGTCTCCAAAGATCGCCAGCCGCCTCGATGCCGTCGCCGCCCCTCCACCCTCCCCCAGCGCCCGCGCAGTCGGCCGTGGCGTCTCGTCGTTCGAGATCCATCCCCGCTCCTCTGCGAACATGCTCGGTGGCGACGCAGGCCGCGTCTCGTACGACCGCCGCCCTGTCGTCGGCGGGCCGTCCATCGCAAATCGAATCGGTGGAGGAGATGGCATGGCGCGTCGCTTCGTGTTCTTGGGGGCGCTTGGAAAATTGAGCAGCGCTCAGCCCGTCAGTAAGTATGCACGTATACGTCCAACGTCAGAGTCTTCGAAAATTTGCTCTGCGACGCTAGTTGGCCTCAGTGACCTGCAATCCAGAACAACGAGTTACTGAACGGATTGACGACGAAGAGCAGGCAGCACGAGCCCTGCAGCGTGGGTGAAGAAGGAATCTTCGCATAAGAAATTTAGTCGCGTCGCGCCCAGTTCTGCATGCGCCTCCCTCTTTCTCTCCACTCCCTTGCCCGACGCCCCCTCCCCCTCTCTCGCCCCTCTCATGTCGCCCATCCCTTCGACGCTTCACCGTCCTAGCCATAGAGTCCTCTGCTGACGACACCGCCGTCGCGATCGTCACGTCTTCCCAAAAAATCCTGTCGAATGTCGTGGTAAAACAAAACACCATGTGAGTCTACATAAACAAGTGCGCAATGTGTGAGCAACAATCGTGACAATGTTCTCAGACACGAAGTCTATGGAGGCATCCATCCCTACAAGGCCGTTCAAGCCCATCAACACAACCTAGCACGTCCTTCATAATCCCACCTGCTGATATTATGTCGCACTAAACGCTTCGCTAGCCAGGTGCCGTTCGTAGGGCGCTGGCGGAGGCGAACCTCAACGCCGTCGATGTAGATGGGATCGCGTTTACGCGGGGTCCTGGTCCGTCGTCATCTTTGACCCGCATATATGCACATGTAAACCTGACTTCGCGCATATAGGCATGACCGGATGTCTCGGTGTAGGTGCAAGTGCTGCCAAATCTCTTGCAGCCGCCCTCGACAAGCCTCTTGTCGGTGTGCACCACATGGTCTTGCTACTTTCTCTCTCGCTGCACATCCAGCATCTCTGACATTGCTCTAGCAAGCGCATGCACTGACCGCCCTTCTAACTTCTTCCCCCTCCGAAATGCCTACGTTTCCCTTCCTGACACTTCTCGTCTCGGGCGGACACACCCTTCTCCTCCTCGCCACGTCCTCCACGTCCTTTCGCATCCTCGCCACAACTCAAGACCAAAGTATCGGCCGCGTCTTTGACAAAGTCTCCCGTATGCTCGCGCTCCCATGGTCTGCTCTTGGCCCAGGCGCTGCTCTTGAAGAGTTCTGTTTACCGATCACCGGTGAGGAAGGAGACGATGACGGCAACGTCTCCCTCCCGCACATGCCTCGGCCACTCCCGCGCACCCTCGCTTTTTCATTCTCTGGTATTCACTCGACAGTCGAGCGCTTCGTCACCTCCGCTGGAGGCGCCTCTAATCTCGACACGAGCACGCGACGTGCCCTTGCGCGCGCGTTCCAACGAGCAGCTGTTGGGCATCTCGAGGAAAAGCTCGCACTCGCGTTGAGATGGTGCGTCGGAGAGGGGATCGCCGTGCGGCACGTCGTGGTGAGCGGGGGCGTGGCCAGTAACACGTATCTGCGTGAGAGGTGAGCAGCGCCGCTCTCAATTTTTTAATCTCTCGAATACGAGTCTCTGACACACTCACTCACTCTTTTCTTGCCATTCTCTCAAGATTGAATATATGCGCGCGCGAAGCAAGCCCCAATGCCCCGATTGCGCTAGTGTTTCCTCCTCCATCCCTATGTACAGGTGCGTACTCCCCGGTACTCCCCCATCTCCATTACCACGATGTCTTGATCATGCGGTTCGCTTATCTGTGCGGTCTTGCAGACAACGCGGTGATGATTGCTTGGGCGTCCATGCACCGCTTCCTCGCGGGCGACTTCGACCCATACTCGATCGCGATCCGGCCCAAATGGAGCATCGAAGAGCTGTCCAGCTGACCTCGACCGCGTGAGCCTTCGGGCTGTCAGCGTATGCCCTGTGAGTGTATGCAGTAGGGACGATCGAGGTGCGAGAGAGAAGATCTACATGGTTCGTAATAAGCTTGTGCTACTACTCTCGCACTTTTGGGATGCATTATGCAACGCTCTTGTTGCTGGACGGTCTATCCTGTTCTTCCTCGTCTCGGGGCATGTCCTAGAACAGAACACTTGGGTTCTGCGCCGGCGGAACTGACTTGACATCTGTCAGCAGACCAGGGTTGCGCCGGCTCTGACAAATTACGAATGGAAGATGATACCAGCACGCTCGACGCGGGTGGTCCCTCCATGAAACTCAATTGAGCGGGGTTCGCTTGTGGGCACAGCCATAGCATCTACATATTCTGCAGTAGGCGGATTCACCGCACACCTACCTCCTAGCTTCTCGACTGGTCGACGAGCTGGAGAGCTCTTGTCTGCTCACGGCGTACAGGAGGTTATTGGAGCACCTACACTCTGGGAATATCACTCGGTCCTGGCGAGCAATAGGCATGGCGTCATCGGCATCTTGCGCCATCAGTCTATCACTTGCTCGAGGGTTCTCCGGAGACCCCTTGCCCGATCTCTAGAAAGGCGAGACCCGGACGTCACACATCATGACGATATGGACTCGCCGATTGTAATCGCGAATGACGGAGGAACAGTCGCTGGCAAGCGATTCTCGGCTCCTCGTATCAACAATCCTGGGAACTGCCGTGCTCATCACCTCTACAAATACGAACACGGACGATTCATGTGAACACCTGGAGGCCGCTTGCACGATGTCGGAGCGCGTCAGACAGCACCCGGTCGTCATTCTGTCGGCCTGTGGGGCCCTTCGCCGCCTTCTGCGATCCACTCTTTGCGAAGAGAACGGCTTCGAACGAACGAGCGAACAAAGGACGGCCTCGGTGGGCGCTTCGGCCTTCGGCCTTTGGCACGTCGAGCACGAACGCTCGAACGTGAGTTCATTGTCCGCTGCGTCGTCCGTGCGGTCGTTTTTGATTTTCGCGGGCGACGTTTGGGGAAGCCGCCGCTATGCTGCGATGGGTTAGTTTTGTCGTCTCTGATCTCGTCGCGCGAGACCGCCGGTGCCGCGGCTTTGTATAATTGCGGTTCTGCGTTCCTGTGCCCTGAGCGTCCTGAAGTCTGAGATCTGAGGCGTGACAGGCGGATTGTCATCGAGGACGATGCTGGACGATGTCGTATTGCGTTAAGGGTAGTGGAGAAGTGGACGCATATGAAAACCACGAGGCAGGGTCATGAATGCGGTGTCAGGGCACTCTACATTCATTTCAACTTTTGGTATCAACTGTTGGTGTATACTTTGGTGTTACAATCATCGAGGTCGTGTGCACAGAAAGGTGGATGACTAGTCCAACGTGTTCGTCCCTTCACGATCGAACATTTCGTGATCCTGTTATAGTAGATCAAACCTCCGGCGGGACAAGGTTTGGCATGGTCATAATGGGCATTTCGTACTGTCCTCGAGACAATAGATTACATGTGTAAATACTCATACACACGCGCTTCCGTCCTGGCACAGTCTTGTACAGTCGTCATTCGTCGTGCATGGGCAGTCAGTATTATCAGTCCTCGCGTCATAAAGAATAGTGGCCAGAGGATTCCCCGCAGTCCACCTCGCGCTCGTCCCGCTTTTGCGGCTCGCGGATGCTGAACTCCAGCGCGATCGACGTCCGGGGGCGGCCCGTGGCGGGCGCGGACCCGACGTCGACGCCGCCCATGTTCCCGAGCGACCCGCGCGCGTTCCAGTGCCCGACGCCGGGCGAGGTCGTGTCTATGAAATCGGTTCCGTGTCCAGCGCCCAGCTTCCGGGGTGGAACTTCGCCTGGAGGATGATCAGGCAGAACACGATTCCCTGGAGAACGTCGGCAGGGTGGTTAGTGACGAAGGCGGAGAGCGCGGGGACGAAACGGCGTGCCGCACCACGAGCGGGGTGATGATGTCGAGGGCGGCCCATTGGCCGGCGCTGGTCGGGCTGGAGAGGTAGGTGCATAGATAGGCTATGATGCTGGACGTGTAGAGCGCGCCGCTCTCTACCAGGATGATGACGGTCGGACGCAGCTTGCCAAAAAAGCGTTGGAAGCGGCTGGTCGAATAGATGCGCCAAATAATCGCACCTGCGCAAAAAGAAAATCAGCTCGACGAGGGCGAAAAGCAGGGTTTCGTTCTACCGGTACAGTAGATGTTGATCAACAGCGTCATGACAAAGTAAATGGTGAGGCATTTCGTGAATTGCCCTTTTTGGGCGTCATTCACGATGTCTGGCAAGTCGGCACGTAGAAGGTGCGACATTATATTAAGGATGAGTACCCCTGCAACTAGAAATAGAGAGAAGGCAAAGATGAGGAGCCATTTTAGAGGAAAGAGATGATCGGGTATTTACTAAAGGCTGGAATCGTGAAAAGAAGAGGGAGGGCAACCAGGATTAAGCGCTTGTCATACACGATATAGCAGCGCCAGATCTGGAGACAGATCAGTTGCAGGGCCGCTCGATGAGTGATCCAAGCACTTACAATGACGCTGTCGCCGAGTAGGGTCTGAACCCCATAAAGTACAGATTTGGCAATGAACAGGGGATCAGCTACATTCTCGAAATATCCAACCGAGCTATTCTCTGGGTATCTGTCTGGGTGATGGAAGAATTGCAAGACCCGGATAAATTGGATGATGACATGCTTTCGTCGAGGGAGGGTCAATGTCGACATACAGAAAGATCCAGAGACGGAAATCTCACTGCAGTCCCTATAACAAGCATAAAACAAGCGACAGGGAGGAGGAATCTTGCCGGTCGAGAGCAATCTCTGCGGGACCAGCCGAGAGCGGGTATGGTGATACAGCTGAGCGTAAGGAATATGCCTGCAAGTGATCGCGATCGCGAGTTGAGGAGGCCCATGACGGTCGGCCGAAGCTGAGCAACCTAGTAGACAAGAGCGGGGCAGGAAGACTGACCAAAAGCGAAAGTTTCAAGGAACAGATCGAGGAGTTCGGCCGTGTCTACTGAGATGCCCATGATTCAATGAGTTAATAGTCGTGAAGTTGGTCGTAAGGAGGAGAGCATTGAGGGAATCGTTCAAGGCTCGCGCTTTATTTAAAAAGGCTGGAGACAGACAGCCGGGGAGCCGTTACGATGCAGATATGCGAAAGAGAAGTCTCCCATGGTCTCCGAGCAGGTCATCCGCGGGATTGTCAAAGCCAGAAGCAGGCTCAAGACTGCCTGAAGCGGAGCCAGGCGGCGCTGGATACGGATCAGGCCTCGCGATATCTATCTCTAAAAGGATTGTGGGGTTCAGATACAGGATCTATGATTGGTGGTGAGTGTCCAAGAATCGCAGTTCTAACCTGACTGGGCCGATAGCTGAGAGGTGCACATTGCACAAAAGCGAGGATAGACGGAGGTGTCCGGATGCGTTCAGTGCGCCCACCGAGAACCCGCCGCGAAGTTTAATTTGATTGATGAGGCATATATTGTCGCAGATGGCCATGAAGTCTACACACTCAGAACGGAGGCAGATGGTCAGGACAAAGGCAGAGATCCCGCGGCAGCGAGGGACAGGGTTGGGCACGGGGAACCCTGGGACGGGGTTAGGGGCTGAATCAGCTGTTGTCGGTTTGTTCGCGTTTGGCTGTCCTCGGGTTGAGCAGCTTCGAAGGCCTAGGATACCGTTCGAGACGCTCGACAATACGCCGCCCCGTTATAAGTGCGCAATGCCTCTAAACGCTACAACCGAAGGCCTTCCTTCCTTCCTTCATATCGTCCACGTACGCCCTGGTGCCAGGTTGTCTCCTCGTCGAACATGAGTGCGCCCTGCGTTCCCCTCATACTCACATATGTATGCTCACGACGCACCGATAACAGGCAGCAGCTCGCACACCATGGGCGGCCCATCTACCTCTGATACCCACGGAAATTCGCAGTCCTCGCTGCCCACGGAGCCGGGCATGCCCACTGCCTCCAGGGAGATGTCTTTCGTAGAGGCCCTTTTTCACCGCAACCAAAAGGCCACTCTCGACCTCTTCACTCAACTCGCTCAGGAAAGGGACGCCCTCGAACGCGTGGCCCGTACCTCCTCCATCCAACAGGCCACCCAAGCCTCTCAAACACGTGCCCTCATGAGCGCTATTGCAGAGTGTACAGAGCGGCAATCCACCATGGAACGCTCCATCCATGCAATTCTTGGGCGCCGCGCAGAGGGCGAGAAGCGTCTCAGGGAAGGGATCATAGAGATGTTTAGGGTCAAAGAGCAGCACGACCGGCGCTTGCAACACGAGATAGACGATCTGTTTGCCGCTAGCGCCGACATCCTCCTCCAAGTTAGGAAAATTGCTGACGGCCTTTCTGGCATCGCTTCGGATCCTCCCAAAAGCGACATGGTATTACTATCTTCCCTGCTTGCACTGTCTTATCACTGACACATGTTGAAGCAGACGGGCTCCACACTGCGGGTTCGAACGGTCTCGCCCATGATATCGCTTCATGGGTTTCAGAGGGCGCACGCTACTTCTCCGGCTGGAGAGATACCCCCGGCAACAGAAATGTCTCCCACAGGAGAAACGCCTCTGCGACCTAAAACGCCGTTTGCTAATCGATCCACTCCTCCCCCGAAACTGAAACCGTCTTGCGGGGTAGACAGACCAGCAGAAGTCTTACTTCGTCGCATGCTCCAAGCGTGAGCAATTCTCGGGTGTGGGAGGCAGCACCTGGTCCTCGAACCGATGCACGGCGTCGTTCCCATTCCCGTGCTTCATCAGTTCACTCAGATGTTTCTTACGGAGAGGTTCTTGTCTCTCATGCAGGTCTGCTAGGGCCCGATCCCGATGCCTACTACCCAGACGCCTATCCGCCTGCCGTCTCTCTCCCCTCCAATTCGCCGCCTCGTGTTCAAATCGACCTTCCATCTCCCACGTCGAACATCGAACATGCTCAACCTCAATTAAACGGAGACCATTACTCGTTTGTGACTGATTCAGACGACACATCGTCTCTGGGATCTCTTGTTGATACTGAACACGAGTCAACGCCACCGACGATCCGGCTCCGATCGCCATCTCATCCAAGGACGCCTGTCTGGCATCTGAACTTCGATGTAGCACCTCAGCTCCGTGAGGTGCCTCCCGCTTATTCCCTATCACCCTCCCGACCATTGTCGCCGGAGCCCACGAATATCGTACACCCTTCACCAGGTAGGACCATAAATGCGCAGATTGCAGACGCAGGCCGTCAAGTTTATCTGCCGTACACACCGCTAGATTCTCATAGCTCGGCCGAGGTCTTGATACCTCCCAGGGTGCCCACTCTTCGACGGGTCCCGACCCCTCGCTTGCCGACGCCGACGCCGACGCCTTCTCTTCGAAGTTCAATCGTGGACACCCAAGAGCGGCCTCCAATTGCCCAACCCGTCTCTGGTGCTACAAGGTCTTCCTCTCATATCGACGTCCCTAGCGAATCGACTGTTCTATCATCGTCAAGGCTAGTACCCTCCGTTGACAGTTTCAGGACGTACTCCGAGGTGTCTGCTTCTGGTGAGGCCCTGTTTCTGATAGCATGCATATCGACGTTCTCATTTTCGATTCTGCTTCGTGCCTTGATAAGTGAACGGGCACGAGGACGGCGAGGAAATAACGCTCACTCCGGCCTTGCAGCGCGCATCTCGGACACTCTCCCTCCTACAAGCGTATTTCGAGATGCTCAAGCGGCGTTTCATGCTCCCGCGCTCTGTCGACATCGGCTGCGCAACGTGGACCCTGCAGCACGATGCCGCCCGCGTCACGTCCGCGTCCGTGATCTCCGCGCTGCGTGTCCTCGAGGAGAAGCGCGTGCCGGAACACGAGCGTGGGAAGCTGAGCTTCACGCCGCTAAACGAGCCCGTGCACCGGTACATCGAGGACCTGGACCGGCTCGTGGTGCACCTCGACGCGGTGCAGTGCGAGAATGACGCGGCGGTGAAGGGCGTGCGGAAGCAGGTCGTGGACATGGTCATGGGCGAGATCGCGGCAGTCGAGCGGTGGATCAACTTGATGTGCACGACCGCGACCGCGCGCGACTGCCTCGGCGATTTCTTCTAGATGGATGGTGAGATTTCTCGAGTGATTCTTGTTCGTTTTTATATGCTTCCTTGCACCGCTGTCGTTCGTGGGTTTAGGAATGGTTTGGCTGTATGATGGCGCTTACCTGTAAGAACAATGTTAAGTATTCATTATTAGCTATTCGTCCGAAGGCGAGAGGGAGTACCGAGGATTTTTTACAAGATCTTCGTGCCGCATCACATATGATAGTGCGTACAAACGGGTTTTTCACAGTCCATGGAAACTACATTGACAGGATGCGATTGTTACATCAAAAAATCTACAAAGGTATGAATGGCGCTTTGGCTACGAACAAGGTACAAGGCACCACCAGACGTCGAGGTGCGACTCGGTGGTGCGAGACAAGGAGTAGGTATGGACGTCATGTCGTCAGATCCGCGGATCTTCTTTAATTTCGGCCTAGCTGTATGTATGTTCTATCTGGGGTATCGGAAGACGCACGCTCATCGCCGATCCGCCGCATGTGTTTTCACACCTGCGTTCTGCACGTCTCGGGGTGTCTCGTTCTGGTCGTAGTGCTCGCCGGTCTCTTCCAAGCGCTGTTCGGCGGAGTGTCTGGCTTTGACGTGGGTGACGGTCCGCTGAATCAGTTCTGCGCTCGGGCTGCCCGGCGTACGATCAGCCTAAAAGTAAGGGTCATTCAACGGTGAGGCTGAGTTCAAGATGGGCGGCAACTTACCTTGACACAGGCTTCGGAGTCGGAGGCAAGGTATTCATTCCAACCTGGCGCGTCGTCGACGGGAGCGGTGGTCTGGTAGTGATGTTTGGCTAGGTTGCGTTGCTTCTCTCGCTCAAGAACCTCGGGGTCGTTGCCGTGCCCACTGCTCGAATAGTGGGCTAAAACACTGTAGGCCAAACCAAAGTTCACTCACAATTCGTCCCACGCTGCTAAGAAGTCGGACTCCAGTACGTACTTTCCGTTGACGACGAAGAGCCTATTCAAGAGAGGACTAGGTTTGAAGTGGATGGAGACAGGCCTCAAGGCGCCGACGGCTCGCGAGGGGAAAGGCATTGTTGAGCATTAGCACAGGCAAGAGCGCTTCATGAACTCGCTCATTCCTGGATGACGTCTCCTCGATGCATTGGCACGATGATGTCACCGACGCCATCAAGGGAGCAGCAGTTATAACCTCATTTATAGCACCCTGCAAATAGGAAGGAGTCGTCAAGTCCGTAGACAAGCTTCAGTACCTTCGACATCGCAAAAGGACAAAGCGTTCATACTATAATTACAAGATCCGTTTAATGTACCTATCATGCAACGTCATGGTGAAATTACGCAGTTGCATAGTCTATGTATCGCCCCACCAGATCCTCACTGATCTCGTAGTCCACAATATTTCCAGCTACTGTTCTTGCCTGTGTCACGTCCAATCCTTGGATCAGCTCGCCTTTGCACCAGCCTTCAAAAAACTCGAGAAGCTTTGCGGCAGGTGTACGGGGATTTTCCTTGACTTTCTCAAGCCATTCCTCCATGGTGACGAGTTTGCGGGGCTCGCTGGTGCGGAATGTTGAGAGTACGCGTGTGACCAGAGACCATGGGGCGGTGAGTCCGTTATCAACACTGTAAAATTGGATCGCAGAGGAATTGTTGGTATTGATAGAGCCTGCGGAAACCTCGGCACCCAATATTTGAGCGGCAATGTTCACGGGGAGCCAACGGATAGGCTATGCCGTACTCGTAAGAACGACAAAAGCGATTGCGTCTCAAAGGTAGCAGGAAACTCACCGGCAGGTCTTCTGGTACGACGCCCAACTCTAAACAACTCCGCATAAGGATTGGCATGTGCTCCGACCTTGCCCAAGTGCCAGTGTCTTCTGCACCCGAAATCTGGCCAGACCTCACTATTGTAGCCCGAAAGCCGGGTCGTTGCTTTACTGCCTCTTCCAGTACCTTCTCAGCGACGTACTTGGAGTGTGCATACCCTTGGTCTAAGCACATTATCGAGGATGGTACCGGTGCTTCCGGTACGGGGTTGAGTCCTGGATATCGTCCGGCAGCTGCGACCGAGGAAACGAAGGTGACATGGGGAGGGAATGAGCGAGGAGATGCGAGGGCCAGATCGATAATGTTTCTAACACCAGCGAGATGGTTTCTGAACGAGGGAAGAATGAGGTTGAAGTTCAATAACCATGCAATGTGTACGATGTGCGTGACTTCATCGCGCATCTTTGAGAA
This sequence comes from Heterobasidion occidentale, assembly GCA_039111635.1. Classification (NCBI taxonomy): domain Eukaryota; kingdom Fungi; phylum Basidiomycota; class Agaricomycetes; order Russulales; family Bondarzewiaceae; genus Heterobasidion; species Heterobasidion occidentale. The sequence goes on from JBCAQO010000006.1 coordinate 867,104, forward strand.
ACAGAGTCATATTAGCAGACTCGCTGACGAAAGAGAGGGATAACCAACCTGCTCATACGACTCTTGGTCTAAGCCGAGATCCTTACGGCTCAGATCGATCTCCAAGTATACGGCACGGCCGTGCTCGACTGCCTTTTCGACCACTGAATAGTCGAGAGATTTCTCGAGGAAAGAAGCCTTCTGCCTCTGTTCGACTGTCGCTGTTCGGCTCAGTCGGTTCAGTAGGTACAATTTGCGGACGCTCGGTTTCTGCAGAAGTAGCGAGACGTAGAAAGAGCCGAGGGACCCGGTCGTTCCGGTAACAGCATACACAGCACCCGCATCAGGCATAGTGGATGAGGTGGATTGGACTTCGTGATATGGGAAATTCCCCATGTATTCCGCAATTGTCTGTGTGATCTGCAAATGAACATCTTCTGCGTGATCGGACTTGACGTCAGATGCAAGACATGACCGAAGGTATTGGACCAGAGAGTTGACGGTGGGATAAGAATACACAACATTTCTGGGTATGGTCGCCGAACAATCGGATTTCCTGAGTGCCGCAACAACTGCCGAGCGAACTCTGGTGGCAAGAAGCGAGTCCAAGCCTGCGTCGAACAGATCGTCGTCGTCTCCAATTGTGCGCTGTAATGTGTCAGCTACCGCCGCAAGCACGAACTTCCTGATTGCATCGACATCATCCGCGATAAACCCAGATTTGGGAACATCCACCGCCCATCCCTCGCCGTTTTCCATTGCACTGTACGCGTTTTCTATCTCCTGCTCGTACATAGCCAACGACAACCTAGTTTTGACTGTCCCTTTGTCCGTGAGCAGAATCGCCTTGTCCGGCTTGGCCACGAGCACCAAGGAACGAACCAAACGGGAGTGCTGGGGTATTGTCGGATTCACATGATTTGCGACGTGTGGCCAGACAGTGTCCAGAAATTTAGCAACAGTGTCCTGTGTGTATGGGATCAGGGGCACGGATGGTTCGAGAATAGCGCCGTTGAGAAATCGGCCTGATCCAAAGATTACACTGTGCGCAATGGCGGAGGATTTGCAGAGGAGGATATCTGATGGCAGAATGTCAGCGTGCTCACTAAAATGTAGCACGTCACGAACCTAGTTGCTTGTTGTCGGTCTTCTCTCCGTTACTCAAAACAGTCTAATTTTTCTAGTTATGAATATGTGTGTGATGTCATATATGTATAACACTAACCACATCGTCTGTCCGTCCTGCGTGCTTCCACAGGTGCGATTTGGTAGGCTCAGGGTGCTGAATCCACAGATCACCCGTCCTGAAACCAACTGGGTTGTCTTGGTTGAGTACACAAGGCGTCACCTCACCCGGCTATGCGAAGGACATTCATCAAGTGCAAGGACAGTGGTTGGCGCTCACGCACCATCACGACTAGACTATGCAATATACCATCATCGTCGACAGGTTCAAGTTTGACCCTATATTCGTCGAGGAAGCGGTAATAGCTCCAGTCCATGGGGTCTCGTTTGCCGGCGGTTGACAAGCTAGCGAGCAAGCTCGTCTCGGTCCTACAAAGTTTAGTGTCAGTGCCGAAATACTGTGACATACACATCGGACGAACATTCCATAGGCAGCCATTAGGGGCACTCCACTTGCCATCAGCAAATCCCCAACATCATGTCTCAAGGATGCACCTCCAAACATGACAAGGCTGTTCTTTCTCAGAATCTGAAAACGGACAATGGCTTATTAGGGAGACAGTAAAAATGCAAATAAAGGTAGGCACAAACGTCGATCCCGTGATCTTTCAGGTCTCCGTCTACGATGTCTTCGAAGAGACTTGCAGCCAATATGACGTCGATATCTGTCGACCTAGATTGGAGCACAGGAAGGTGGCAAAGTGGAAAGGATGCTGAAATAGGTTGCCGAGTATTGATAAAGGTATATATGCCTCCAACGTTCAGAAGAGTGACAAATGAAAATGTAAACCCTGTGGCCTGTATCACGAATAGGAAGTAAGTTCCAGCCTATTAACCTGTGTCACAGAGAGAAAGCGTACGTGGAACAAGGGAAGGGGGGTATAAAGCGTTGTGTGCGCCGTCTGCGGACGGTCTTTGCGCATTACTCGAGACATAGTCGTGATGAAGTCATGCGTCCAGGAGATTGTTTTAGGATGTCCTGAAATTCAACAATCCACGAGTTAAGATACTTGGTCGTCTCCAGAATATCGAACGTACCTGTAGATCCGGACGTGTGGAGGTAGACAGCAGGTCTTGAAGCCTCTTTCATAAGTTCTAGATCCGAGTCATGACCTACGATGTCGTCCCAGCTGGAGAGCTCATCATATGGGGATACTAAAACTGACTCTGTGAGATCCTCATTTGGAATTTGTACCACTTCGTAATCATCGTCTTCGACACCCGCGGTGGACACCTCTGCATCCATAATCAAGTAAGATCCATTAACGGAGTGCATAAGATGCTTGACAGCTTCAGGCGAGTTACGAGGTGAGATGGCCAGTACCTAAGCTCTCGAGGGTCAAGACGCCGGCGATAGAATGAAGTCAAAACTCCTCACAGTCCACCTGAGCATTATCATGGCTAAAAGTGTGACAAAATACGAGTAATCGCTCTTGGCCAGGAGACCAACATTAGTCGGGTCATCACCAAGCTTTCGTGGTGACCTTCTAGTTAGAGTGAGGATATGGTCTGCACGCCGCCGCACATGAGAAAGGAGATCGCGCCATGTCAGTGGGGTCAAATTTGTGTCCGTAGGTCTGCCAAGGTCATTGAGGACAAGTATGATCTCGCGGTCCAGATCGGCCTGGGCGATGCGGACGATGTGCTCTGGAAGGGGCGAATGCAGGGAGGCGGTGACTGTGGTCAAGGAAAGCATGGGAAAATCTGGACTGCTGCTCGATGACATTGTTTAGGATCGCATGAAGAGGTCGCGGAGCGATGGCTGGAGCACGACCGATACGATAAGTGGTTTGAGTATGATGAGGGGAACCCGGGTTTAAATACCTTTGGGACATACGAATGAGTGAGATTTAAAACGTGAAGGCTCGGCAAAGCTAAGTAGGATTGGGGGAAATAGAGGATGGTTCGCCGGGACAACCGGACATCGCTCCCTTAGCTCCACTTTTTTCTGTGTCGACGACAACGGTAACATGGTAAAAGGTATTCGCAAACTTGCATGGGCACCGTGTCATTGCAATCGAGCACAAAACCCATCAGTAATTCCGGAAGTTGCGATCTGAAACTCAGCCAATGCATCGGGACGGTGCTCCATCAAACGTTCTGTGCAGGCAAATCAGGGAGAATCAGATGCTACACGAGATTGATTTTCCGAGAAGTATTCGTACCTCCTGCATGAGAGCATGTGCATGAAGCCCAGCTTGCTCCATCTAGCCGCTCGAGTTGGTGATGATATGGGATCGTACAATTGCAGAGCCAATAAACAAGAAGCGGATTCTGATCTCCGTGTCTCAGCAGCTCTCAGCCGGGTATGTTATCCATCCCCTTCGACCCAATCGAAATTGTCCAAGGACCAAGGCACGTTGAGAGGTGAGGAATATACAAGGAGATTGCCGCGTGCAACAAATCCTAGGGTTCCTCAAATTGCCAATGAATGAATGACTTACAATAAGGTGTCCGAAAACCCATGAGATTTGGACAGAGATATACCCCATATATGGTAATGCACCATGCGCTTTTTGAATCTCAGATAAGGTATGGGATTTATGATTTCTGCCTCCCTACGGGAAAATCAACTGATTTGAAGACCTGATAAGACTCTGATAAGTAGGCCTAATCGCTTCAGGTCAATACATTGCCGCTCCAATCCTTGCGATATTCGGCCTTGGCGTTTCCTGAAAGACAGATCTCAATGTCAAATTCTCGAAGAAAGGGATGCTTTAAGATCGTCTACTTGGACTAGTGATCAACTCAGCTTTTGATGCAGATAACAAACTGATCTGATCACGAGCCGGTTTACTGACATCAAAGCGTCGTCGCCCCTGACTGAGACTGTCCAACAGAAAAAGGAAAGCGGCTGGAAGACGCTAAAGATGGCTTGGCCACTGCCTATTGAGCGTGTCTTGTCACTCCCGGTCCTGGCACGATAATAGCCTACCAAAGCATCTATCGTTAAGTGAGAAGTGAGGCTGGGATACTAATATTCTGCAGGTGCATATCGGGTTCAGTACTACAGTAGCTTCTCGAATCAAGAAGGCGTCACCTACTTGAATAAAGCTGGTGAAAACGAAACCGATAGCAAGTCGTTTCTATGGGTTTCATTGCTCAACCTGTCAAAGGTTAAAAGATTTCGAGTCCATGTCATAGCGAATACATTACAAGGAATGTCCAAAATACAAACGCCTCAGCCTATCACCAAGAATAGGTTACAACACAGGCGAAGAAATAGCAGCCATGCGAAATCTAGTGCAGTCCTAGAGAAGACTAGTAATAACACCCAAACCCTGTATTCAGAGTGAGTGATTGTCATCGAGTAATGCACAAAGAACGACCTACCTTCGTCCTCCCCTCTCTGAACAACAACTTCATGCCCTCCTTTACAAACTCTGGTCGGGAAATAAATTCGAATTGTACAGTCGCACGATCTCCAGTACGAAGTAGTCCTTGCGGGTGGTTGATGGAAATGATCTTGACCGTCTGTCGCACGGCCTAAGTGAATAATACATTAATGAAGAGATCACTACCCCGCCTGTAGAAGCAGTGCGAACCCCACAGTGCAGCATAGCCTAAGAGAATGCATTCAGCTCGACGGTCCAGCAATTCAAGGGTATGCATACTTGATAATTTGTCTGCATGGTGGTATTATGATACAGGATTAAGACTTGGCCTTCGAAGCGGCGAACAGCTATCGGGACACATTGAGTTGCAATGACTCATATCAAGGGGTGTCCTTTACCTCGCGGTGGTGTTTCAGTTTTTGGGACGATCACCATGCCCTTCTTCACGTCAGTCCTTTTCACACGTTTCAGTGCACAGGATACCGTCTGCCCTGCCTCGGCCGTGACAACGTCCACGCTGTTGAATCAAATCTCGTCAACGATGGCAAATGCGACTGAACAGGAGTGTAATAGACATACCGTTTCCTCTGCATACTTTTGATGACGGTCGGGATGAAATTGCCATTCGAGTCCGGTCCTATGAACACGGCATCCCCTTTCTTGATGACCCCACTGTACACGATACCATTGACAACAGTCCCAACATAAGGAACAGACCAGATGTCGGTAACGGAATACTGCGTATACAATTACGGTGAGTGATACGTTTCGATAGGTAAGCTCAATTCTACGTACTTCGAGTGGTTGAGCAACGTCAAATCTTTCTTCATCCTCACTCGGCGAGAGAAGATTGAGAAAGGTGCGCATCTGCAAATCTCAAGGTTAGCCGACAGAATTGCTGTTTTGAATAGAAACGATTACTCACGAAATCCAATCCTGCTCCAGTTACATTCGATATTTGGAATATGGGGCATATTCTTCGTTGCCATGTCAACGTCAGCCGCATGAAAGTATGCGATGGAAAGGAGTTTTATCACCGTTCCGTAGCATATACCTGAGACACTTCGATCGCAGTCTCTTGCGAGTTGACGAAAACCGGGGTTTTCCTTCCAGATAGGTGTGAGAAGGACTTGTATACAGAAGACGTGGATTGCAAACCTGCAACCGGGACTCTTGAGAACCTTCACCACCTGTTTCACAGTCTCTGCTAATTTATTTGGTGGAGTCATGTCAACCTACAGTTGAGATACGTATTCTTTTTCAATATGTCAAACCCACGGGAACGATTCACTAACCTTACTGATACAGATGATTACTGGGACGCTCAGCGCGAGCGCGATAGCTAGATGTTCTTTTGACATGCCTATCAGTCCAGCGTTCGCACCCACCATTAATACTACACAGGACGGAGCGCCAGATGTGAGGCCATAGAGTGTAGTCTTTAGATACCGCTCATGCCCAGCAAGGTCTGTCACCACTCGTAAATGCCGAGCAACCATCACTTACGGGAGGAAAGTCACAAACCTATGAACGTGATGATTTTGGCCGACTGTACAGATATTTGATCCCAACCCAATTTGCCACGCCGAATGACATCGGGGTCATTTGAGCCTGCAGCATTCGAGAGTATTGGCTGCCCACTGGTGTCGAATCCGAGAATCTACCCACACGCAAGTCAGTCTTGTGCAAGCGTCCATAATCACCCATATTCACTTCCATGCCAACGCTTGATGTACGACCAGTCTCGATTTCATGTTTGTGTCTGAACAAGGCAACTCGCGCGAGGCCTCTCCCGTCATCCAGTGACCCTGCACCGAAGTATGAGAAAGTCATACCAAGACCTTCCAGATGACGCACCTCCGGTAAGAACCCCTAGCATAGTCGATTTACCACTATCCACATTTCCTACCACAGCGCATCTAACCTCAGGTGTCAACGATACACTGGGAGGAGGTAATCGGAGCAATACTGTCGCCCGTGGGTGACCGTCCGTCGTCTTGAATAATACACATGCCTGCATGATAACGCGTCAGTGAACACATTCAGTGCACAAACCACACTACTTGCCTTTCCGCCTACTTCTTCGACAGTTCTTATCAAGTTACTGACGAGTGTATCTAGCTGCATCACGTCCCTGTCAGTCCCAGTCCATCCATCATCGAGAACCTCGCCAGCAAATAGTTTGTTGTGAGCTGGACGTGCACCTATTCGGAAAATGAATTCGCCCCGTGAGCCTGTTAATAGCGAAGCGACAAGGTCACGAGCAGATTCGTGTTGTGTCTGGTCGTCTGAAAGAAGAAATGTCTTTGCGAACGGTAAGTCTAGGCTTGATGCTCGGTGTTACCCTAAGTACCTGGATATTCTCCTCAAGGTCTGATGTATCCGTAAGACTCCTTGGGTGTCTCCCTTGAGCCGTAGGACTATTTTTCGGATCCCTGTCATGGTGCTCTTTATCCTCCTTGCCAGGAGTGATCTGAGCTTTGTGCTTCGCGGCCTGTCGACTGCGTACTCCCTCAATCTCGTCTTGAAATGTCCGTAGACTAGTCATGATGGCAATGGAGATGATCACATGTATTAAAATAGCTGAAAGTGTGGGCTTAAATAGTAAGTTTACGAACGAGTCAACGGCTTGATGACTTACGATACTTAGGACAAAGTTGGCAGTACAAGGATGACTCCGAGACGATACGGGTGTGATGACAGTGTGATGACTCCAGCAGATCTCAGATCTCTTCACACACGTGATCGAAACGCGGTGCGGCCCAGTGGCACGGGTTCGAACCTCAACTTTATATCTTGCCTCCTACACGCGCCTCACCATCGATATTGCATCAGAACCGCCACCTTCACGTCCGATTCATGGCACATGAAGGCGCTCCGCGACCCAGCAACGTCGCATCTCGGTCAATCAGCGGTTCACATCCAGGCCTTCTTGACCCTTCACAAACCGCTCGACTTCTTCGACTTCCTGGAACGATACTTTCTTTTGCAGCTTTCCATCCTCGCGCGGCATCCAGTGAAATCCGTATAGATGTCGATAAACTGTCCCTAAATGAGGAATTGTACCGACCCAAACGCGTCGTCATCGAGACTCTGCCCGACGGTGACAGTTTCTGGAGATTCGTACCTAGAGCGAGGAGAGGGATAGGCGTGGAGGACGAAGGGGCGTGGCCAAGAGTTATCAACATCTGCGGGTATGTCTCACAGAAATGTGTCATATCTAGTCAATGACATCTCTTCCAGAGAGCTCGTAGAGTGTTCACAAGACCAGTGGGACATCTATAAACTTGATCCCGAGTATGATTGCTACGTGCAAGCCAGCCCAGAAATAACTATTGTCACCCGGAAGGAGCGGCCTCCAACCACGTCTCGAAACCCATCAAGTTCTCAATCCGCTTCATCTAGTTCATCCGGCCACCGCTTCAAGCGCCGGCTCTCGCCACCCTCGTACACAGACCAAGACACAGTTCCGATCAAAAAGCGGCGTCAGGCTGTTGATGTTTCCAGCTCTAGCGACGACGAAAGCGAAGTTGAGATTCTGATAAATCCTTCTCGACCCCGCCCTCCACGCACAAGCACCTTAAACACGCGGCCACCTGCACGTCGAAAGCACGATAATGTTGAGGCTGAGCGAAGGATAAAGAGAGAGAAGCTTGCGCATGCACAAGGAAGACATGCTCGCGACGGACATGTAGAGGATGGCATGGAAGTTGACTCTATCAATCCGGTGTTCACAATACCCACTACGCCTAGGAGCACCTATCAATCTGTGCCGCCATCTTCAGCAAAACGCAAAGGTATTTCAGACTCTAACATATCAAACATAGACTGATAGTCATTAAGGCAGCTCCAGTCACTCAGATGAGGACCTTCGAGCCTTCCCTACAAATTCTTCCTCAAATGGCTTCAAACCATTGAAGAGGGCGCGTACACAATCTCCTGAGTTGAGTCGACGCGAAGCGACCGAGAGACGAAAGGAAAGGGAACGAAAGAAGGCGGAGAATATCGCAAGACAATCAAATCTGCGGAAGGAACAGAGGGAGCGCGCGTTCATGGAGGATATTCTGGCAGACATTCCTGAGTTTCCTTCTCCAGCCAATGGTGAGCTATGCCCTTTACATTTTTCATGTCAGCGTATGAATGCTTCTTTAGATACACCTGAGGAGCAGGGCCACCAGGCTGATGAGGAAGAAATACGGCAAGCTGCGATCGCCGAATCTCGCCGGAAGCTCGAGGAGTTGGAGCGAGACCGGCCAATATGGGAGCAAGCCGCGCGCGAACGCGAATTGAAACGCGCACGCGAGGAAGAACTGGAAAAAGAACGCAAAGTGGCGGAAGAACGCGAGCGTGCAGAACGGGATCGGATACAACGGGCGGAAGATATCCGAAAGGCTGCAGCGGAGCGCAAACGGCAGCAGGAGGAAATCAATCGTCGCGCTCAGGCACAGAAAGAAGCTCAAGATAAATTTGAGAGGGAAAGACGAGAGCAGGCTGAGGCTTGGAGGAGGGAGAAGGAGAAGAAAAATCGGCAACAGCAAGAAAAATGGTCTCGAGGTGCCTGGACGTCACAGCGAGCGCTGGAACGCTACAAGACTCTTTGCGAAACTTTCGACGCTACGAAGTTCTCGGCCGACGAGCCGTTGACTTTTGAGGCTGTACCATGGCCTCTACTTGCAGCTCCATTGACTTTCTCAGTCGAGGATGTGGATTGGGCGGGGGTGGAAAAGTTCTTCGAGACAGTGAAGGACCACATGCGATGGCAGGAGTATAAAACTTTTGTCGAAAAAAGTCATCGAAGGTTTCATCCGGACCGTTGGAGCTCGAGAAGGCTTCTGAACACCATCGAAGACGAGACGGAACGAAGTTCTTTGGAGGTTGCTGCCAACACGGTTGCTCAAGCGCTGACACCGCTGTGGCGAGAGGCTAGAGGACAATAGATGGAAAACGGATATCTACTGTATATACTTTACTTAGTTCGACTACAGAGAAGTTGATAATGTTATAGGTCTCCGCTCGGCTTGACGCGTTCCGGTCGCGTGAACTTGCACGTGGAGTAATATTCTGATCACGTGTGCTCTCTGACCGCGCGCCGTCGATGAAATTGTTCTGTGTTTAAGCAAAAGCGCCAGCCATGTCTGACGACGATACCACACCAACTACCCGTCTCTTGACCCTTTTAAATGTCTCCGCAACCAGGTCTACAAAGCGCAAGCGCGAATATGAAGAATCTTCTCCATCCCTCAAACTCAACAAGAGACGGTCACAAGCCCATAAAACAGTAACAACATCCGAAATTCAAGAGCTCAAAGAAAACGGAGATGCTTCTATTCCTGTTGAGGATGTACATCAATCAAACAACAAAGCTGACGAGGGGAGAGATGAGATAGAAGATGACCATGAATCTGAAGGTATGCCCGCACCAGGCCTTATTCTGAGCCTTCTTATAGAAACCTATGACAGCTTTTCAGGATACCTATGAAGCACACTTCGGCGCCGAACCGTCAATATTGACTGAGATCTCTAGGGAATCTGTGGATAAACGGGCATGGACATCGTCCAACTCTTCACTCTCCAGGTTAGGCACCGTGATTGAATCCTTCCCGGCTGGAACTTCGAAGCCAGAACTCCCCAAAGAATCATCCGTGAGTTTGGAGGCTCTTGACCACTCCGCATGAAATACGAATAAATTATAAAGATCTTAGAGCGACTTCAAACACCATTCAACCAGCAGCAAGCAAGGCTTCCATCAGGTTTTTTTTTCCTTGCTCACGCTTTCGGGTCTGTGTATTGAACTTCGTTGTCGTCATAGATCTTGTGGAGCTCCAAAATAACGTACTCTCTATTCTCCCGACATACCGTGATCTTTACTATGGACAGATGTCGCTCGAAACTGTCAACAGAGTCAGAGAAGCAACCTCTCTTCACGTCCTAAATCATGTCACGAAGTAAGGACCATCGAACCACCATTTTAAACCTTTGCTCACACTATCCTCAGAAAACGGCGACGAGTGCTCAAAAACAACGAGCGCCTAGCGCATGCCTCAAAAAACTCCACAACCCTTCCTGAAAATGTCCAGGATCAAGGGTTCACTCGACCCTCCGTTCTCATTCTTCTCCCTTTCCGATCTTCTGCGCTTAGATGGTTGGAAGCCATCATGACCCACACCCCCGCGCCAAACTATCAAGTAGAGAATCTTGCACGGTTTCGGAACGAGTTCGGCTTACCAGAAGGTTCAGTCGATAAACTAGCCACAGCTGAACCTGGGACATACCCGCGAGATCATGTCGAAACGTTCAAGGGGAACATGGACGACAGTTTCAGAGTAGGGATCAAGCTGACGAGGAAGAGCGTCAAACTGTTCTCAGAGTTCTACGCCAGTGATATCATCTTAGCAAGCCCATTAGGATTGCGCCTATCTATTGAAAAAAACAAGTATGTCCTTCTTTTCTATTGAAGTTATTTTAATGCTCAGCGGCGTACTTGTGTCAGAAACGCAGACTTCCTGTCATCTATAGAGATCTTGATATTTGATCAGATGGATGTTGTCACCATGCAAAATTGGGAGCATGTCGAGGTTCGCTTTCTTACCGACTTTTACGGGACGAAGGCGCTTATTTGTGTGGCGAATAGTTTGTCTTGTCCCATATGAACAAACTACCAAAAGATTCGCACGATACCGACTTCTCACGAATCAAGCCTTGGTATCTCGATGGACAGTACGTATTTCCTTTGCATAGCATTCGACTGCTGATACAGAAGATGTGCGATACCAACAGTGCCGCCTATCTTCGCCAGAGCATCCTTTTCCTACATACGAGACTCCGGAAACGCGCAGTCTGTTCAACCAATCTCTTAAAAATGTTGCGGGCAAGATGAGGACAGTCAGACATTGGTCTCCTGTGGAGGTGCCCGAGGATTTAGACCAGGTATGACCCACAATTTGCAGCATATTGCCGAGTACTCATTCGTCTATGACAGAAATTTGTCCAATTCGACTGTTCTAACATCAAAGATGAGCCAGACAAACGATTCACACACTTCATCACTCAGGTGACGCTTTGAGGTTTACATTCTAAAAAAAACTTTAATAACGTGTCTCCTGATAGATACTTCCGACAATCTTGAAATCGGCAGTACAAAGTGCCAATACCGTGATCTTCATTCCGTCTTATTTTGACTTCATCCGTGTTCGAAACCACTTCCGCAAGAGCAGCATCTCGTTCACAGTTCTGTCAGAGTGCGTAAACTAACACGAACTGAGGCATCTTCATTCGGGCTGAGCTGTGGATCAAACTTGCATAGGGATTCGACGAATCAAGATATCTCGCGCGCGAGGCAAGCGTTTTTCTCGGGCAAACGGTCGTTCCTGCTCGTGACCGAACGATTTCACTTTTATCGCAGGTATGTCAGCGCTATTAGTCTTCTCCTCGGATACTCAAAAATCTATCCGTGTCGGGGGCCGCAGATACAAAATCCGAGGTATTCGCAACCTGGTTTTTTTCGGCCCTCCGGATCATGCACAGTTCTATACGGAATTACTTTCTTACCCTTTCCTGGATGAGGACGTCGAGCCATCGGACGTCACATCTCGGGTTTTGTACTCGAAGTTTGATTGGTTCAGATTGGAAAGGATTGTTGGCACTAAAGGAGCTACTCAGCTGATCAGAAACGGAGTATAGGGTGTAATGCATGTGTACACAATGTATGGCGGACCTGACTCCTGAGACCCTGACCCATGCGGCCAGATATTTCTGACATATCTCAGTGCAGTTGAGAACACGGTCAGGCATCCAAATTGATACTCGCGCACATCTCTAAGAACGCTCGTCTCTGTAAAGAAGTGTTATCGCAAGCATATGCCTCGAGAACAGGAGAAGCCGCCGCATACCTACGTCTGCTATTCTGAACCCTGATGAAGAGCCAATCGACCGCAGCTCGCACGCCGGTCCTGGTTCCACAATCAGTCCATCAATGATCATGATAGCACAGTTGGCCTACCCTTCAAGCGCGGAAACACCCATGACATCAAGACTGGCGATCCTTTCCCTCCGCTGTTCCAATTCGTTTTCTTCGCCATACCTCCGCCTAGTGCTCTCCATTTTCCGCTGATGCCAGTCTTCGTAGTCATTCCGGATCTCCTCTACTGAAAGGCTTTGAGGGCTGTCCTGTTTGTTAGCAAGGAGTAGAAGAGGCACGCCGAGAATTTGAGGTGATGACAGGACGCTTTCTTAGGGTCCTTCGTATCGTCAGCGGCTTGATGACCAGGTCGGGAACAGACGGGAGGAGGCAAGCAGCCGTGCATACCGAATACTTCCCAGCCTTCACTGAGTCGTTCGCGGTCGTCCGCGTCGATCACGTAGACCACGGCGTGACAGTCGTCATAGTATCGAGGCCATATTGAGCGAATGCCCCTTTGTCCGCCAAGGTCCCAGAACTGCAGGATAGTGGAGGGAAGCGTGATCCTGCCCGCTACGAAGGTTGGCTGTGAGCATTGTCTATTTCTGCAGGTAGGGCGACGAACTGTTCTGGCCGACAGTGGGGGCTATTTTGTCTGGGGAAAGACCTGGGGTGTCGTTATAGAACGTCTTGATTTTCTCAAGTAGAGTCTGTAGTACCGGAAGTTATTGGGGTTTTCAACAGTTCATGACGAAGTTCAACTCACGGTCTTTCCGGCACCGTCCAACCCTACAATAATCACCGAAAACTCTTCCTTTCTTATCAACGCGTTCAGTGAGTTACGAGTGCCACGACTGAAGAACAACTACCTTGTAATATATTCATGTAGGCCTCTGAGGAGGTGGTACATGTCCGAGGTGAAGTCACCGAACGCCACCGGAGGTAAACAACTGGCCAAACTCGAAGCGGCGGATACTGTTCATTTAGAGCATCGACGCTCAACACATGGGCCTCTACTTCAAATACTATGCCTTCGGGCTCCCCTCCTTTCTCATCGTAATAATCGCATTGTACCTCCTATTCACCGGTATGTGCCTTATGCGTAGCTGCTGGACTTGCTCGTTCAATTCTGCTGTTGCTGTCTTCCGTCCGCAGACTCTGGGGAGGCATTCAATGTAGGACAGTTCCTCGAGGAGTCAAGTCCTTACGCGTGGGCATCTGTGGGGATTGGTCTTTGCATCGGGTTGAGTGTGTTGGGGGCCGGATGGTGCGCATTCTACAGCTTGAAGCTCGGGGGAGATGACGAGTTCATTATGTCTCATTGTCTCTGCAGGGGAATCTTTGTGACTGGCGCATCCATTCTCGGTGGAGGCGTGAGGGCACCTCGGATACGCACCAAGAATCTGATTAGGTGCGTTCTTCTGTCCATCAAAACACCCACCGTATAGCATATAGATATTCTGTCTGGCCTAGTGTCATTTTCTGCGAAGTCGTGGCCATATATGGAGTGGTAAGTATAGCAGAACATGCTGCTTCCCATATTCCATCCTCAAAACTTATCCTTCCAGATTATGGGAATTGTGTACTCTTCTAAGCTGGAGTCCATCTCTGAGGAGCTCCTCTACACCAAGGCAAACTATTTCACTGGTGCGTCCATCAATTTCCTTATTGTCATGTGTCCATTTACATTCTACGTCTTCGAGGTTATGCACTCTTTTGGGGAGGGCTGACTGTCGGCATGTGCAACCTCCTCTGTGGTGTCTCAGTCGGTATCACTGGCTCTACCGCCGCCCTCGCAGATGCCGCCGACCCTAATCTATTCGTCAAAATCCTCATTGTCGAGGTGTTCGGCAGTATTCTTGGCTTGTTTGGACTCATTGGTGAGCTCTGGAGCCCTTTGATGGAATTCCACGTCATTACTGAAGACTCCTTGCAATTTCAGTGGGTCTACTCATGGTTAGCAGAGCGAGCGAATTCGCGGTTGCAGATAACGTCAGCCCGTTACTGGCGTTACCACTTGTCTCTTAATTAGCTGTCAGAGATGTTGGCCGTTCCTCGTTCTGCATGCACTACAAAGCTTATTCCTCGGTCTCATTGCGGCCTCGGAGTCAAGGCTGACCGCGCGGTGACCTGCGTGCCCTAAGATCAAGACCAGCCCAACAACATAAGTCTTTGTTCGCTCGTGCATCAAAAGCTACAGCCTAAGATCGTTTCAATCACATCAAGGTATACCAGTCCGAACTCATACACACATACAACTTCCAAATCTACCGAAATCTGGGAATATTTAGACCAGTTAAATACCTTTCGTTGACCTCTTCTTTCTTCACGTAAGTTACTTCCGTCCGTGATCCTCGAATGGATTTTCCATATACTCGAGATCTTCCGATTTGTCGTCGTCGAGGATGTGGCTTTGAGTGGCAGACTGGTCGGATGGACGAATCAAGGAGACAGGCCGTTTGGGCAGCAAACCAACTTTGCCTTGGAAAAAAAAGTACGCAGATGAACAGACGTTAGCAATGCAGTGACGAAGTTCCTCCGGGTAAGAAAGCGAACTTGGATCTATGTTGACCGTAGGCGGACCGGAATTTGTCGTTGGAGGCGGGGGAGTAGCCGTAGAACTTGAGAGTCCGGGGCTCGTGGTATTGCGTGAAGGTTCATTTGAGGTGATGGGTGGAGAAACAGCAGAGGGGACCACTACAAACATGATTGTTAGCAAGCTAGATTCTTCAAACGAGGGGATCTCGGACCTTGACTACTTGGGGAAACACTGGAAGGCGTGGTCAAGTCATATCCTTGTGTAGCAGGATAGGTAGCCCTGACAGGCCGAGGCTCTTCGCGAGCAGGGGAGTGATAAGCTTGTTGAGAGTGACGGTCATATTCAGCTGGAGCAGTTGACGAAGACCCCCACGACGGCTGAGTACCAGCGGCACCTTGTCCGCTGCTGTAGACGAACGTCAGAACCGGCGTGGGCTCAGACTGGTCAATCCCACGTACCGCTGTTGATCGAACTCTTGCACCTTCGCCTTGACCTTCGACACAATAGACGAGAACGTGCGTTTCCCAGCTGTTCGGCGCACGTGAGCGACCTCGTAGCTTCATCGTTCCTCAGACAGACGTACTTTCCGCGAACTTAGTGAACTGCTCCTGCACTTCAGCCATGGTGTCCTTCTGCGGGCCGGTCTGCGGAGCCCCCGTCCTGGAGTCATAGGTCGCGTTGGCGAACGGCTGGGATTGGGATTGGGGGCGGGATTGGGCATTCGGGGATGGCTGCCACCGGGGCCTAATAGTCTGTTGTTGTTGTTGCTGCTGCTCCTCGAGCATCAACTGGCGAGCGAATTCTTCGTCTAGCTCTGTCTGAGACCTCTGAAAGGAGCATGCGCATTCAGAGGCGCGCTCATATTTACGAAGGGAGACTCACCGGTGCAGCTTGCTCCTGCGCGGATGGGACGTAGTCCGGGTCGCTCATGCCCAGCAAGGCGTCCACCGCACGACCCTGGTTCCCACCGACAGACTCCAAGACCGATTGCCTAGCGCGGCGCGGCAAAATCAGCGCACGCAAGCATGTGCATCTCGCAGGAACAGCTCACAATAGCGCGGCGTCGAAATCTGGGAAGATCGCGTGCAGCGCGGCCAACTGTGGCTCGGCGAACTCATCTTCGGAAGGGTGAGAGGGCGGGGTCGTCTGGATGTGTCATAATAAACAAGAAAGAAGACGTCGCTTGTGGTAGGCGGGAACATACTACGTTCGCGGCAGCTGATGTCTCGTTTCTAGGATGTTCTGATGAGTGGGTGGTGGCTGCGGTCGACGTTGGCTCGCTGTGAAAGCTCTCTTCCGAATGAGACGCCTCGTCTGGAGCGGTGGCCATCGAATGTCAGAGAGTGTTGAGGCCGTGAGGAAGGAGATCGGTGTTGTAGGAAAGAGACGGCTGCAGACGTCGGTGCACAGCGCTTCGGCTTCAATCATCGCCAGCGGCGTTTGCCGGGAACCGGCCCGTAGCACTTGTTCGACAACACAGCAAGCACACGTACGCGTACCTACTACACGGAGTCACGGCGGAAGAGAATTAGATCACCCCCTGGACTTCTGCCTTTTTCTGCTGTTTTCACCCTTCTCGTCCGCTGTCCGTTTTTTGTTCGACTTTCCGCTCCTTGCGGCCCCCAATTTTGCTTGCACCTTCCCCATCGCGTTCTGCAGGATACGCTTTTCTCCCAACCGAACGATCACCGAGTGCTTCTTGTTCAATGAGAGCTTGGAGACTTCACGTTCCGATAGCAGGATTTCGTCCTCCTTTAGATATTCGATCTCATGAACACTCGGACAAGTAGTTTTACTCGCATACGACGCACCTCCAAGGTTGTGGGGTATTCAGATATACGTTTTTGCAGCACGTCCGCGGCGACGACCAAGACTCTTTCATCCACCTTCGCCTTCGGCAGCTTTCTCTTAGACCTGGCCTCATTCCACTCGGAAATTTCCATCAAGAGCAGGCGCGCGAACGAGATGAGCTCGTCGGGGACGTCGTAGCTCGTGTCTATAATGAACAAGCTAACAGCGCCGTCAATCCAGTCATCAGGGAGGACGCGAGTGGCGATCATTTTCTCACTCTTCGCCGTCTTCCTCCAGCCACCAGTCCACTCGTTCGGTCGGAGATCGGTCAGCGTCGGCTGCATACAGTCGAGATACGCTTTGGACGACGAGGTCTGCGCGGAGCTCGACGATGTCTGCTGGGTTTCCTTGGGTGCCTCCAGGGAGGGGTAGTAGATCGACGTGCCCGTAGCAGCGCAGCAGGTGCGAGTTGGGGGGGTCGCCGTAGGTATTCCACTTCGCGCAAAAGTGAATTCAGGGGACATGAGAAATGTGATAAAGTGAGAGCGTACGATTTGTTCGCCTTCCGCAATCGCTTTCGTGGTCACCATGCGAAGCTCATGCTTCTCATAAAACAGCTTAGCCTGATCAAACAGCTTGAGTAAATGAATTTGATAGAGATGTAGAAGGACAAACATTTTCGCTCCCATTTCGAGCGTTGAGCATATCTGCCATCGGAACCATAGCTACATCTGAAGAGTCCGCATCCTCGCCCTCGTCCTCAGAGTCGTCGTCGTCTATCAGCGAGTTTTCCTGGGCCTCGTCGGGGTTCTCGTGATCGGATTTTGGGGCCGAGGGGTCCTCGTCGACGTCCATGTCTGTCGAGCGTTGTTCTCTTGAGTCTTCGTCGCCGGCGTCGGAGTCGTCCTCTCCGTCCCATTTCTCCACGTTGAAGCTGCGGGATAGGATCCGGCTGCCCATGAGGTGATAATTCTCGAGCGAGTAGCTCGGCGGCTGGGGACCAAAGATGTCTGGCCTACCCTACAATACGATGAGTGCAGTTTTCACGACAACTGGGGGAAAGGTTCACCTCTAGAACGGGGACGACTTTTTCACGGTAGTCCTTCTCAGCCGCGTCCTTCCCTATTTATCTAGCACGGCAGATCAGACCGTGTCGTGCAGCACAAGCTCAAAGCGACAGACCTACCACAGAGGTCCCCTTCAGCTCCAATAGATCTTCCTCGCTCCAGAACATCGGCGTATCGAAGGACGCGGGGAGGGAAGCTGCCATCGCCGGCGTTTTTGCTCGCACCTTCAATGATGTGGTCCGCGAGGCAGATCATCTGCACGTACCTAGGTAGTCGGACCACTTTGAGGCGCTGCCTTGGGCCTGTTCCCACATCATGCACAGGATGAGTCCCGCCCATCCCCTGTGGAGGTCGTTTTTCTGCCATTCGGCCTGTCCTAGGAGCGTCGGGAGCGCAGACGTGCGCGTCGAGAGCGTGAGTTCTCGCGGTATTGAGAACAGAACATGTCCCCCTATGGCGTCATGCGTTAGTGACGAACGAGCCTGGGGAACTTCTGCATCGGCGAAAAATCAAGAAAAGTGCGCACCGGGAGAGAGCGGAGCGCGATGGCGCCTTGACCGTACCCTTCGAACTCGCGTAGGCCGAGTGCAGATGTGTCGCAGATGCCTCCATGTTCTGCGAACCAGGAGAAGAGAGCCTCCGAGTCCATCATTCAGAAAACGAGGAGGTTCGCTCGATGTGTATCGGTGCTTAGATTTTTTTAGTGAAGAAATCCCTCCCGAAGCAGCCGTGCGCAGAATGCTTGAGCTTGGGAGCTTGCTCAGAGCACTCGGCGGACACGCGGAGCGGAGATGGAACGTGGCACCTGCCGTGACGGAATGTGACTCCGGTGTGGGTCCAAGGCGTTGTCCGGCCAGGAACAGTGACGTCCTCGCGAAGGAGCAGCTCAGGGCAACTCCTGCTCCACACCGCCTACACCGCCTCACATCTTTTGGCAACGACACGTTATTGGCTCTGCGGCTGATACCAGCATTAATTTGATGCGCTGATGATCAGTACATACTCATACTGCGCCTGGGTGACAGTGGGATTCACTGGTATTCAAACGCTCATGATTGATTCGCTGGACATCCATCTCATCATTGCAGTACAGTACCAGATTGTATTAATAGCACTCAAGGCGAATCACGATCGTGGATGTGATCAGACGTGATCTTGTACTGATCTTGTGAGTCTCGGCATTGAGCATGAGTCTGACAGGCGCGTGCGAGCTTGTGCGAGCCGTAACCATGCCATGATCGATCGAAGTACCCCGGGGCATAGTGGGAGACCTGGCTGGAGGGAACAGACGCGCGCTAGAAGGACGCCCGAGTGAGGAACGCGCAGGATGCATACAGTATGTATCATTCGCGCGCAAACTCCAACGGTGCTCGTAGGTGCCAGATCCGCTCATGCGGGTGTTGTCCAGCCGCCCACTGCCTCTGCGCGCGATTGCCGAGCGCGTACGGGGGGCTTGTTTGCAAATCGAGGGGTTTCGGTAGTTGGGAGGCGCATGTGCGTGTGGTGTGAGCTGGTGTAAGAGGTTGCGAGATGGCCAAGTCTGTGTGTGTGCAGTCACGGGCCGCAACGGGATACAGCCAAGCCATGCAGGAGGGTCATGATATATGGATGCTGACGGTATCGAGATCATCAACGGTATCGCGCGCACCCGCGCACAGCAACGCCGGTGCATTTCGAGACATGCTGTCTCCGGAATACCAGAGGGGACAGTATACTTACTTATCGAGACGAGGCTTGCGAGGGAGGAAGAGGTGGAGTACAGTAGCGCTCGCTCGCGACAGGCACGGAATTGATCGAAGCGGGAATGTAAAGTAATGTGTGGATGGATGACGAAGACGGTCGAGATGGGCACGTTTGAGGGTGGACCGAGTCGTCGAGTTCACAGGATTCGTTGCCGCCTCATGTTCGAAATGGTGTAAGATGGGAATAGGACGGGCGGCCGGATTGCGAGGTCGGATGCTATTGGGAAGCGCACATACGCCGAGAGCGGTGTGGTATGGAGAGGAGGGAGGTGTGGGGAGGGAGGGGAGAGGGAGCCGAAAGAGGATAGCGAGGGATAGCGACGATGTGCGCAGCCGGGTTGGGAGGATGGTGCGGAGAGAAATGAAGGGCTAAACAAATGATCAGAGTCAGATTCGTCGGGACTGTGATGGATCGCGTGACGGACGCGGACGGGTGACACGCTCACATCCTCCTCCTCCCGTTGCTATCCCTCGATCCTCCTCCTCCTCCCCCTCCTCCCCCTCCTCCTGGCTCACACACACAAGCCTCCCCTGCTCTCCTCTCTCCCACCATCCTCGGCCCTCCCCCCTCTGCTACTGCTATTTATCGTATCCCTGCCGCCGTCGACGCTGCATCACATCACTATCCGCACCCTCGGCAGCGCTCGCTCCCTCAACGCGTCTATACGAACACACCACAGCCCCCCGTCAACTCTCACTCTCGCTCTTAATATATCCGCGCCCACACCCCCACCCCACCCCATCTCATGTTAGCTGCCCTTCCCAGCTCGTCCTACGGCGGTCCGGACGACCGCACCGCGATACTCCACGACCCGAACGCTGCTGCGGATAGCAAACTCTGCCCAGGATGCCAGACCACCGTGCTCGACGACAATGGCGGCGTGGTCATCGCATTTGGGTACGTCCCTGCTCGCCCGCGCGCTATCCCCCGTTGGTATCATTCCCCTTACCGACCACTCGCTAACGTGTCCGCCCGCTCGGCCTTCTTTCCCCTCCAGCCAGTCCTTTTTTCACGTCGACTGCTTCAAGTGCGCCAAGTGCCATGACAAGGTCACCGCGGACACCAACCTCCTCCTCCTCTCCGACGGCCAGCCAATATGCTCAAACTGCTCCTACAGCTGCAGCGTCTGCCATCAGCCCATCCTCGACGAGGCGATCATGACCGGCGACGACAGCTACCACGCGCACTGCTTCATGTGCAAGGCCTGTCACAACCGCATCGACGAGCTCATGTTCGCAAAGACGAGTCATGGGATCTACTGCATGAACTGCCATAACGAGCGGGTCGCGAGGAGCGAGCGCCATGCCCAAAAACAGAGGGAGCTTAAGGAGCAGAGGGAACGCGAGCTAAAGGAGCGGCCGGGGACGAGCGCCTCTGCGTCCGCTTCTGGCTCCAGCAAGTCGAGGGAACATGCGGCGAGAGAGCACGCAAGAGGGAACGGGGTACGTCGCGCGCCCAGCCGCCTGTCGCGCTAGTCCAAATTGGCTAACAATAGCCTCTTCAGGCTGGTTCCCCAGCGTCCGCTTGGACGCCTTCTTCCGCACACCCCTCGACATCGGCGGTCGTCTCGCCGCCTTCCTCCTCGCAGAATGCTCATGCCCATACGGCCCCCAGCAGGGCCGCCACATTACCGCTCTCCACCCCCCCCAACCCGCCCTCTCCCGGGCCCCCGGTCAGGCGCCAATCCGTACAGTCCACGAACAGCGACCAACAGAAGAACGGATTCGTCTCCTCCCCCGCCCCCGTGCCCGAAACCGATTCTCGCTCCGGGCGCAACACGCCTTCGTCTCAGCCGCCCTCCGTCGCGGTCACTATACCACCTTCCGAGGGCCGGAACGGCCATCCATCTTCGCACCCTCCTTCATCCCCCACTATCGTCAGCATCCCAAGATACGGATGTAGACATGGCATTATCTCTCGACTATTATCTCCGGTCATCGGAAGAAGCTTTTGGCTCCTCGAACAGCAACTTGTTAGCTCTGCCGGGCAGTCGGAACTCGTTGCAGCGACGGAAAAGCTACGATGACGGCGTGCGGCCGTTGGGCCAGCTCGCACAGAAGCCCGCAGCGTTGAACGGGGACGGCGGAGTCCCCGGGCTCCATGTCCCCAGCAAGGGCCTCTCCAACCGTTCAAAACGGCAGTCTATCAACCCCGGCATGCCATTCAAACTGGATCTCTCCAACGTCTCGTCGTCCCAAGCGCAAAGCACGCCCGATTCGGCGTCGTACGGCAGATCTTCACCTGTCAACGGCCGCGGCTCGCCTCACCTCTCGTCGCCCCTGCGTGAGCGACCTGCTAACGAACGGGGTGCCTTGTACCAGAACCTTCCCCCCGTACGACCACGCGCCGAGTCGTCGAGCACGTACCTGCCTGAGCATCCTAAACCTAAACTTCTCCCCTCAATCATCTAGAGTCGGACGGCATCCCCCCGCGGAGCCATAGCCTGACCGCCAATGTCTCCCCGAACGAGCGGACGCCGGACCGAGCCTCCCCTGTCCTCGGCTTGCCCAGCAGCATCCGACCGCAGAGGTCGTTCGATGAGCGCACGATACGGCCGAGCATGGCCCTCCCCGATCGGCGCGCGGTTTCTAACTCCCTTAGCATAGATGTCGAGAAGTCCCGCGGCGGATCGGGCAATAGATCTCACCCGACGTCGCCCGCGCATAGAGTCGACGTTCCGCAGAACATCGAGAGCGGCACCGACACGGAGGCCGAAGGCGACAACAACAACAAGCCGAGCGCGAGGCGAGCGACGACGACGAGCCGCCCGTCCCCCCGCCAAAGGAGACCAAGCCGCGCCCGCGCCCCGATCGCCTACACCTCGAGTCTCAGCAAGCCGACGACGTCGAAGAGGACGTCTCGCGCTCGAGCAGCGCCGACACGTCGGACGGAGAGTCCTCGCCCGTCGAGCGCATCTCCCACTCGACGTTCATCGCGCCCGCGCTGCCGCCGATCCGCTTCTCGATGGGCGGAGGCGACTTTGCGGACCTGCTGCAGTCCGTGACCGGCCAGTCGTCGCTCAAGTCGCTCGACCGCCTCGCGCAGCTGAGCGAGGACACGATCGCGCGCCTCGACCGCATGGACACGCCGCCGCTCGCCAAGACGCCGCCGCCGACGGCCGCGTCCGAGGGTGCGTGGCAGACGACGCCGGCGGGCGACTCGACGTTCACGCCGGCGGACGACGCGTCCGAGATCACCGTCGAGGCGTCGTCCGCGCCGAGCAGCAACTTCCACACCGAGTCCAGCAGCGATGGCCACCGCGAGTCCGTGTCCTCGAGCTCGTCGCTGTCCCCGGACGAGCCGCCGCCCGCGCCCAAGGCGGGCGAGCGCGAGCCCGAGGCGATCTCGCGGCAGACGAGCTCGGGCAGCAGCGTGTCTGCCGCGCGGCGGCCGCTGAACACCGCCCCGACGCTGCACGGCCGCTCGTCCTCCGATCTCGATCGCGACGCGCGTGCCGCCGCCGCCGCCGCCGTCTCGCCGCTGGTGCGGCACAGGCGGCTCGACTCGGGCGCCTCGCTGGGCCCGGACGCGAGCGTGGGCTACGAGGCGAACGCGGCGCGGATCACGGTGACCGCGCCGGGCTCGACGGTGGCGCGGCCGCTCAAGTACGACGCGTCGGACCTGGTGACGCGCCGGCTGCAGGAGGCGCTTCACGAGGCGTCGAAGCGTGGCGCGATGCATGTCAACCTCGACAAGGAGTTCGTGCAGGCGATCCTCATGGTCGTCGAGCAGCGCAAGGTCGAGAACGCGGAGATGAAAGGCAAGCTGGACGGGATGAAGGTCAGGCCACGTTCCTTTCGCCCCTCCACTCCACTCCACTCCGCTCCTTTCTTTCTTCTGTTTTGTTCTCCTCCTCCCCGCTGCTGCTGCTGCTCTCTTTCTCGGCGTGAGTGGCGATATGAGGCTGACGTTTTGCATACAGCGGGCGAGCCAGCAGTACATCGACGGGCTGACGGTCGCGCAGGGCGAGTACGACAGGGAGCTGCGCCTGCGCCGGGATGCGGAGGCGGAGGTGACGCGGCTGAGGTGCTGCTGGCTGGCCAGGCCGCGCGCATCATCGCGATGTCGAACGAGAGCCGCAAGGGCGAGCTGCACAAGCAGATCACCCGGGAGCTGAGCGACAGCCTCAGCGGCCTCGAGCGCGACGTCTCGAAGCTCAGGGTCGAGCGCGACGTGACGCTTGCAGAGATGGACGAGCTGGCGTCCTCCAAGAGGTGAGGCGGCCCGGGCGACGCATCTTGTTTTGTTAGTTGACCGGACGCTTTCTGTTGCAGCTCGTCGAGCCTGGGCGACAACGGGGATCCTCCCGCCAACCTCAGTCGCTCGCTTACGATGCGCCTGGACAAGCTGAAAACGCAGTACCAGCGCGAGCTGATTCCGCTCACCGACGAGCGCGGCGCCCTTCTTCGGGAAGTGGCCGAACTCAAGGCCGCCCGGGATGTATTCTTAGAAGAGACCACCATGCTCAATGCCCGCAACGAAGAGCTGGCCCAGTTGAATGCTCTGTACGCGCGGCGGAACGAGTCTTCGATG
Organism: Heterobasidion occidentale; assembly: GCA_039111635.1. Lineage (NCBI taxonomy): Eukaryota > Fungi > Basidiomycota > Agaricomycetes > Russulales > Bondarzewiaceae > Heterobasidion > Heterobasidion occidentale. The sequence goes on from JBCAQO010000006.1 coordinate 891,173, forward strand.
CCAGAAAACACCGAGCAGGACGCCTTGCGCGAGAAGAAGAGCGGCTCGTTTGACAGGCAAAGGCCGCCGATGGCCACCATCGAGCCCTCCAACACCGTGCTGACGACGAATTCCATCGGGACGGACGAGAGCGCGGATTCGAGCGTATACATCAAGGTGTCGAAGACGGACGCCGAGGCGCCACCGACCCTGCGGGGCAAGCTTCGGTGGCCAGGGCGACTCATCAAGGAGACGACGCCTTCCTCGGCCGTTGCAGCCCCGGAGGGCGAAAAGCCCATGGGTGCCAAGCACGTCTTCCAGCAGATCAGTCTACTGCGCTTCACGCGGTGCGATTACTGCAGCGACAAGCTGTGGGGATCTCAAGTGCGCTGTTCAGGTGAGTCGGCGTAGTGCTTACGTGAAGTGCACTCGAGTGTGCTGATGCGCTTGTCCGTCAGCTTGCAGCTATTCGGTCCATCCTCGTTGCCTGAACCATGTCGTGTCGGCTTGCACGCCACAGGCCACTCGCCGGGACGAGTCGGCGTCGGCCGCTCCATTGCGTACGTTCAATTTCATAAACGAAGCCTCATTTCTCATGGCGCGTGATAGCCCCATCCATGTTCGGGCGCGATCTTATCGAGCAGGTACGGGCGGATTCGAAGGGCGCCGACCGAATGGTACCGGTCATTGTCGAGAAGTGCATCGATGCCGTCGAGAACTCAGGTACGCTGATCCATGCCTCCCGCGCCCTTGATCCACGACACCTGACCTGGTCGGCGACGCCGCTTCAGCGCTGGAATACGAGGGCATCTATCGCAAGACCGGAGGCTCCGGTCAATCGAAGATTATTACCCAATTGTTCGAGCGGGGCGACTACACCTCCTTCGACCTTCGGGACCAGGACAAGTTCAACGACATCTGCAGCATCACCTCCGTCCTCAAGACGTATTTCCGGTCGCTGCCTAACCCATTAATGACATACGCCTTGCACGACGAGTTTATGCACGCTTCGACCACTCGGGAACCCGCCGCAAAGAGCGCCAAGTATGCTGACTTGGTTTCGCAACTCCCCACGGAACACTACTACACCGTTCGCTTGCTCATGCTACATCTCCACCGGTAAGTGTCGTTCACGCTGTCTCGTATACGGTAACGCTAACCATCTGATCTTGCCACATAGGATCTATGAACGTAGTGACGTGAACCTGATGACAGCGCGCAACCTGGGCGTTGTATTCGGGCGTGAGTGTCCTACGCCTGTCCACAGCTTACATCTGCTTAATATATGCCATAGCAACCCTCATGCGCTCGCGCGACCCCGCCGCCGAATTTAGCGACATGGCAGGCAAAGCGCTGTCTGTCGAGTGGCTCGTGCTGAAGGCTCCAGAGATCTTCCCTCCACTGCCGAACGAACAACACTAATCTTGACTCCCCTCATACATATGTTGTATTCAATGTTATCACCCCACTCCACCCTACCCCCTCCTTTGTCTTTATGCGCACGCAAGGACGGACAGCATCTTGCTCCCGCTCGAGTTGATAGATGGTTCCTTCCGCATTTCATCCTTCGTTTCCACGCGCGTCTCACCCGCCGCGTTTCCAAGCACATACCCACCGGGCTCGCTACCGCCGACCATCTCTTGGATTTTCATCTCCTTCATTTGGGTCCTTTTACTCTCTTTGTCCTTTAGTGGGTGCACAGGCGTTCATTGATATCTATATTTTTCTATCTTCACTCGGCGCACGCCCGCCGCTCATGTTTATTATCCCACACATCTTTTGTCATCTCATATCCCGCGTCAGCGCCCATTCATTCTTTCCTTTTCGCTTTCTCGCTCCTCCATGTGTTCGCATTCGTTACCTGCCTTTGTGGATATGTATCTTATTACTCTGGATTATTGCGCCAATGGAATAACCATGATACTTTATATCGTCACGCTCTTGACATTCTTCGGGATCTTGCAGTTCACTAGGCGTATTCACACTCCCACACTGCAATCAGCTCTGACACCACTTCTTCGGACACGTCTTTCCACCCTTCTTCCTTCTCCTTTTCAAAGGTGCTCTCCGACACGATATCGAACCGATTGCCGGCCCATATTCCACGGTGAAGATCGTCCTTCTTTTCTGTGTATTGCATGGAACAAGAGCCGTCGGAAGACCAAGCGGTGCGCAGGACCACCGCCTCGCTAAGACCAACGCGTTGCAACTCAGACGTGACCTCGGTTCCGGGGTGTTCTTCGGAATAACGAGCCTTGAATTCTTGCAGTGTCTTGCTGTGCACGTACTCGCGGCGAGATAGATTGCGAAGGATCCTGCGCTCCTCTCCACGGGCGGAAGGGACGCGCACCCCGTATATGTGTTGCGCGAGGTCAGGCGTTGTGAGAGTCCTGAACAGCCAATAAAAATTCCCCGGTATGCGCCAGTCGTATTTTAATCCGGACAACCGCAGTTCGATGATTGACTTGGTCAAGGACTCGACGGGTCCGCCCAAGAGGCGGTGCAAAACGCTTCTCGTGCCCTCCGAGTCCTCGTCCCAGTCCTCGTCCCAGTCCTCGTCCTCGTTGTCGTTGTCGTCTTTGTTGCCTTCCTCTCTGTCATTCTCGTTGTCTCCCTCGTTGTCGTGCAGGTCGTCGTCCGCATTATTGTCCGACTCGACGTGACGAGCTTTCCACCTGTCGAGCTTAGCCTTCTCCGCGTCCGTGAGCTCAAGGGTATCCGGGATGTCGAAGGGGTCGCAGTTGTCGCCGAGACAGATGATACGATCACCGCCCCAATAGGCCATGGAAAGGAAGCGGGAGGAGATGTGCTTCCGGCCGATCTGCCAATGCCGGCGACAAGTCAAGGCAAGCATAATAACATCGAGGTAGTCAGAAATGTGATCGTTGATGCAATGAATGAGCTCAGAGGAGAGCAGGGAGAAGTAAGCGGTGGGTGGTACCACGGGCTTGATAAGTTCCGTGTTGGAGCAAGCGAGCTCATGACCGGCGATGCTTGCGACATTCTCAAGTTGCTTGCTGCGTTTGGACGGACGTGCGTGTTCAAAGCCCTCTACGGTAAATTCGGTAATACCAGCATCAACATCATCATCGCTGTCGTGTGTTGACTTCTTGATGTCCAATTTGACTTTTTCAAGCTGAGAAGCAATCATCGACAACGTCACGAATCATGATTAGACAGAAAAAAGTCTGAGCCTCACATCTTCCAAATCGGCGAGCCAGAATGCGTGGCGGTCAAGGAACCGCCGTTCCAAAACCGACGAACTTCCGTCCAAAAAACCATCACCAAGTCCGAAGATGCAAACCGTCTGGCGCTTATCGAGGCTACAGATATACCAATACTGACCCATTGGCAGGAGTGAAGAAAGGGAGAGAAAGCGAGCGAAAAGACTAAGATATTTAAACCATTCGATCTCGCCGATGTTGCCGAAGGAAGTCGCGGAACCTTGTGAGTCATGTGAGAATTGACGAGGATGACTTGTATCGACTCGTATTTCTTGTTTTGTCGCGCACCGACCGCTACCGACCAGAAATCGCTGCTTGTTTCATCATTCAACCAGTATACAAGAAAATCCGTGCAAATGCGACAAGCAACAGAAGAAGTAACAGGGTTCGTCATAAGTCCATGAAGTTCCAGCAAACACTGTCCCATGTGGTCAAAAAGAGATAAAACGAGTGTATCGTACAAACACAGATGCGGGGCGGTCAAAGGCACATACGAAAACTAAGATTACGATTGGTTGAATACAGTCATAGAACTTTGCTTTTATGTTGCATCACGATTGCGCGGAGGCCGCGGCGCAGGATTCTCGGGTCTAAGTGAGCAGTACAAGAAATGGCGGCGTGGGCCCGCGACACCCGCGACTGCGGCGACGCGTGCGCCGAGGGGAGCTGTGTCAGTGCCGCTCCCGCGCACGCCAAGGGTGAACATCCGGTCAAAGACTATCACAGGAGCGGGAGACCGCGACAATCAGCTCATGGCCTAGCGAGGAACAAGGGACGCACGTGTTGCTATGAAGGCCTTGGCTGTTGACTGACATGCTAGGTGAGAGAGTGCGAGGGGTGGGCTGATGCCTTCAAGGGTGCGCAGGTACCGGAAAACCATAGAGGGTTGACATGGTCCGAAGCGGAAGACAGCTTGGTAGGCCTGACGCCATTTTTCTTCGAGGAGGCGCGCGCAGGACGCGGGGTCCGAGCAAGAAGAGCACTGGTGGATGTGAGTGCTGAGAGGAAAATAAAGGCAGGAGTCGCAGAACGCACGCATTCGTATTCTTTGGCGATCTGGATCAGGCCGAGCTTCAATACTCGCTCAAGGAACCAGGTGCGACTGTAGGGAAGGTTGCCAGTCAAGGAAAATCATATTTCGAGCTGAGTGGAATGGACTCATACCGGCGCTCAAGTCTGAGGAGCGTCTCGCTGCTAAGCGTGCTCAACTCGTGTTCTGACCACCCGCCTGGGTTGTCGAGTACAAAGCGGGAGCTCTCGCGGTACAGTTCTTCCTCTTCAAAGAGCTCTGCGATGCGCATGGCCTTGATAGGTCGCCCCGCAGCGTGCGTGAGCAAGAAGTTGAGACACTTTCGCTGAAGGGACGGGACGCAGAGTTTGTGTGCAATGTTCATGAGACCCTCAACGTTGTTCCATGTGATAGTGCATTCCATGCTATCATAAAGTTGATCAGTATGTCTCGAAAGCTCAGCTCAAAATGTGCATCGTGATCCTTACCCAGGATACACGAAATGGAGGAAGTCATGGAAGGTGCTCGCCTGTTGTCGAAATTGAGGCCGAGGTTGTACACAAGGCTGGTAATATAGCACAGACCTTCTCTTCCTTGAGAACGATTACAGCGTCGGGGCCGTTCACCTTCTGACGGCGTCGAACGGCGGCCTCCGTAGCACCCTTTTTCCAAGAGAGGCGGACAGTTTGTCCATTTTTCGCTCTCGCCTTGCCCTTCTCATTCGCTTTCGGAGGCTCCGGAGGGACAAACTCCGTAGGCCTCGGGCTGCCGCCTTGCAGCTTATCCAAACTCTCTTTTCTCGCTGTTTCCTTTTCCTCTGGCTGTACTTCAACCACAACTTTCGTCGCGCTCGCTCTGTTACCACGTGCTTTCATCGTTCCAAGTTTCTTCTTCGGTTCGGCATTCATCTCAACGTTGGGGTGCTCGTCGTCTTGAGTTAGAAGCATGGCCTGGGACGAATCGCTCGCCTCCGCATCGCTCGATTCGCCAAGGTCAATGTCCAATTCCTCCGGATCGATGTCGGGGTCCATGGGCGCAAAGGTCATCTCTGTGGGTGCATCAGAGCGTCGCTTGTCGCCCAGAACGACAGGGGGCTGAGAGATGGTAATGACGGAAGACATGGATGCCGGGCGTCCAGTTTCTGCCCAGTCTCCGCTCAGTGCGGCCTGGAAGAATGGGGACGCAAAATACAACACTTCTTTGTGTGCCCTGCGTCATGGTTGCCCGTGTCAGCAGTGGTTCTGGAAGAGCTGTGGCATTCACGAGACTGGGAGACATACCAGAACGTCGTACTCTCTACGACAATCTTGACTGTCCCTGGAAATTCATGCCGCTTGGTGAACGTCTTATCAACGTCTATGGGATCCTCGGAATCGACAATGCTAAGCTCGGATATGAGGTCGTCTGTATCGCATCCTTCGAGAAACCATGGAGGAGAACCTGTGGACCTGAATATCCCTGCTGCAGCTGCGTGCGTCTCTGTGGGGGAGCTGAGGGAGGCGGAGGGGTTGTGAGTGCCTCGAGAACTTCTGGCGATTAAGATATGAGACGGGTTGGTCATCATCGCACTCGATGGCTCCAATCGAGCTGTCCCGGTCGACACTGCCGTTGCAGAGGAGGCCTCGCACGGCAACGACGCAGCTCTTGGTGACACATGCTGCACTGGTCGTTATACATGCTTAGTGTTGAGTTGATACGGCGCTATAGTGTAGTGGTTATCACTCAGGATTCTGATTTAAATTTCCTGGAACCCAGGTTCGAGCCCTGGTAGCGCCTTCGTAAATAATTGGCATCAGTTTTTGACTTGCTTGCCCTTGGATTTTCTTTGTGTGAGTGGTTCATATACTACACAAACTTTGAGATGTCTGGATTGTACTTAGCCGTTAGGAAACGGGCGCATCCTGTATCCGCTACATCTGGTTTGGGCGGTTGGAACAACATAACGGACGCTAGCTAGCGGCACCCACAATCATCACCGGACCAGTATCCAACATGGCCTGCAGGTTCGCCGCTACGGTTTCCCAAAAAGATATTCGCCCCACGCTCAACATGGTTGCCCCATCTGACCGGCACGTCCTGCCTCTCTCGCTCTGTTCTCGGCGTAGCATCTCCGACCGTGCACAGCTCCGGACCCTCACTCGAAGGCGTGCGGGTGAAGCTCAGTCGTACAGCGACGTGACAGACAACGATCCTCAATAACGGCGACCCACATATGCTGTTTTGTTATTTTCCACCGCCCACTTTCGGAATGCAATCTGACCATCGTGTCTGGTAGTTGAAAGAGTCTCACCTTAAAATACGAGCCGTTCCTCCAGAGCTAGATTCCGATGGATATCGTGCTGTACATCGGCTATAGCACGACATACTGTAGATTTACGGGTGTGACCCATATGTCATAGTTACTTGGACTTGAGGGCTTGCGAATTACAGTGTAGCAACTTCGGCTGGGTAAGATACGTTGGACTAATCGTTGATGAGGTGTGCTCGAGAAAAACCGATCCGCGTCCAAGGCATCGCACGGGAAGGCTATCACTGTGCGCTGTTCGTGAGAGCTCCAAGGTATGCAATGGCAGGTCATGATCATAGCAAGGCTGTACGAACGATCATGTCAAATTTTCTTCTTCGCCTTCTTGACCGCGACCTCTCCCTCCCCAGCTTGCTTCTCCTTTTCCCTCCGTTTTCGCTTTCTCTCTTCCTTTCTCTCCGCTTTCTCCCTTGCTTCGCGCTCCTTTTGCGCCTTTTTCTCTGCCTCGTCGCTGAGCCGGCCGAGCTGTGCGAAAGCGTCGATGGCCCCGCCTTCTTCTTCATCGCCGCTCGCATCGTTCTCGTCTCCTTGGGCTTGAGGAGACGGCGATCGCGCAGTTTGAGGTTCCTCATGTACAGCAGAGTGTGAAATATGAGCAGGGGAGAAGGGTTCTGGCTGGATAGAGCCGAGAACGGAAAGCATTTGGTTCGCGATCGTGAGACTGGAATTGGAGGGCTGTGAGCACCTCCTTAAGCGGACTCAGAGACTTTGCGATGCGTACCCAACAACCGTAAACTCCAAACGTCCCTCCTCACCACCCAGTCGATCACCAGTGACTTTATGGATCCACCTTCCGCCCCGTTCCACATCTTCCGAGGGGCGCGCGTCTCCTGAATCCTCTCTGTCCTGGGCATTCACTGTCTCTGCTCCTGTGCCAAATTCTGGGTCATTCTCGGCCGGCCCATGTTCAAACTCCCACTCGTCAGTTGGAATATGGTGCCGAGGTATAGATACATTGAATGTCCGATGCACAAGCAGCGATATGTGGTCAGGGGAACAGAGGTTGATTTTCCCGGCTACCGTTGAATGCGGGCATAAGAATATGAACGGCGTGCACGAAGTCACCGAGACGAGATACGCACATAGCTTCATCCCCAGCTCTGGCCGCCATATCGTCGCCTCAAACCCAACGTTGCATATCGCAAATGGGCTGTCGGCCTGTATCCGCCCGACCTTATCGAGGAACTGCAGATTCGAGTGCGCAAGCACGACGCCGCGCAGGGCTGGGATATATCTACACAGGCGTTATGCGACGCGTGCGTGGAGCCTGAATGTTCGCTCCTCATTCGCTCGGGAAGGTATGCGCGGTACTGGACGCACCGCATGATCATCGAGTCGAGCATTTCTTCTGCGCCCTCGCGCGGCTTGCTCGCGAACACGGGGGAGAGGGCAAGCACCACAGAAGCCTTGACGGCGCAGAACTCGCCCTCGGGGCCCTCGTGCGCGTCAGCCTTAGCCTTCCCCTTGCCTTTGGATCGCTCCTTTTTCTCCTTTTTATCTTTGTGTCTCTTCTCAGTGCTGTCCTCGCGACGGGCTTTTTTGGACGTACTGCCGACGGCCGTGGGGTCGGGGACGTCTTTTCGTTTAGGGGCGTGTGCTGTCGTGTGCTGAGACATGGCGACGGGTTTGTTTTGAGTGTATGGATATTATCTTGTGGGGTGCCGATGTCAATTCCGCGGTGTGCTTTTGGAGTGCTTGTGCAAGTGAATTCGGAGGAAATTTTGGCCTTTCTCACGCACCCGACCGCGGCCTCAGTACTACATCTTCGTCACTCCTTACACCCGTAGGGCCTCTGCCATGGTATGCGCTTTTCATAACATTCGTTGTGTAGCATCTGACTGGATGGTCTCTACGTAGTCAGCCCCAAAAATTATTATCCAGATCCTCATCACTGGCACGCAGATATTCGGCAAGGCCCTGTTCGAGGCGGGGAAACAGGCCGTCAAAAGTACGCTCTGCATGCTCTCGTCTCGCTCGTTCTATGCCGCGGTCCTGACCCACTCTTACTTCGGCGCAGACGCAAAACACCGGCCAGATGGGTCAATCGGTGGCGACGTGGCGGGCGTCGGCAACGCCAAGTCGGGCTCGCTGACGGATCGTCTTACGCGGGACCATAGGATGACGCTCGACGAGGCGCATCTCATCCTGAACGTCAAGCGAAACGAGGCGATGGAGCAAATCATGCGCGTGCGTTCCATCTTTCACACAACTCTCGCCCTCCGCGCACGGTGATTCACGACCCGCGTCCGCACAGAATTACGAGCATCTTTACAAAGCGAATTCCCCACCCGCTGCGCCACCAAAATCGACACCCGGCACACGAGGAGCTGCGCCCCCTTCATATTCGCACTACATCCAGTCGAAGGTCGTCCGCGCGCGCGAACGAATCGAGGCCGAGCTCAAAGTCGCAGAGGAGCCGCCCACCACGCCCCCACCGCCATCCGAGCCCGGGCCCAGTGCCGGCGCGCAGTCGTCCAGTTGACCGACGGGCTCACTGAATGGATGCTAGAGGTGGGTGTAGGTTGGCGTGGTCTAGTTGGAAGGGCGCTGGGCTCGCTTTCTCATATTTGTATTGAGGTAATGACTCCTGTATTTTCGCTGTGATTTGCTTCGTTGGATATAATCCCCGTTCAGATATAGATCGCCATGGCGTTGTCGAGATGGAGGGAGCCGGCGCACTCAGCTACGTGATGTCATCGCGTCTTGTTACTCTCCGATCCTTCCCTTGACATACACATATTCTTCGCCAATGCCAACGTCAGCTCAACAGTAGAAAGCAAAGTATGCTCATGAGCTTCAGAACTCGTTTTGCGAGCACATCAGCCTGAGGGGGTCTGCTCCGTGTAGCAGCGGCAAGTTTGTACACACCTTGTTCAGCGCATTTGCCTCGTCGTATTCGCCTTGCTAGGTGGGTCACCTGCACGGCCTAGACGCTATACACGATTGACTTACTACGTCAGCTCTCGTGGACCGACCATAGACTGCAGTCCACGCCCTATCGCAAGCACGAGAACTCAAGCGCTCAAGCGTCCAACAGGTTGCAGAGCTATGCGTATGAAATCGGGGCATGCGATGGTACTCCGAGAAAACTGCGGTGATCGAGTGATTTTATATTTCGTGAATAGTAGGACACAAGCATGTGCGAACGTGCTGCAAGTCCTTGTCGCGGCACCGCGCTTATCGTGTCATCGAGGCAAAGCACGAGGCACGAGGGGATGTTTGGTATTATCCTGAATGCCAAGGAACCTGTCAATTATCTGTTGATCAAGTGGGCGCATCTGTTGCTGTTGCTGTTGCTGCAGATTGTTGCGAGGTCGCAGACGCCAGCCCATAGAACCGCGCTCGATGCGAGGTGTCGGGTGCAGACAACATCCAGATTCCCAGACTCGAGAGGCGCCTGCCATCTGATTGGTGCCGGTCGCGGGCTCGCGGTAGCTCCGCTGTATGGACCTAGAACAATGATCTGCTATCGAGGAATGGAAGAAGGGACGAGGGAACAGCTGGAACGGGTCGGGACGGGGCCTGCGGGAACGGGGTTGGACATAAAAGGAGACGGGAGAGGAGTGGAACAGCGGCATCCCTCGTGAGTGGCTCCTGTATTTTCAATCCATGTGCTGAGCGGTCCAGCGGGCGCTGATAGGCAACGTTAGGATTAGCCAACAAAATGAATGGAAACATGGATTCGCAGGTATGCCGGAGGATCGCGTTTTTGTAGAATGTTGTTTCGTGTGCGCAGCAGCACGAGCAGACCTGAAGCCGCAAGAAGACGCTGGCGAGCGGCTAGGAACATCCCCCGATAGACGTACGAACAGGCCACAAAGTGCCTGACGTCAACCTGCGCCGAGTGCTCGGGTCCACGGGAGACTGTAAATCCAGCCCGAGACATTTACGAGCGCCGTCTCTGTCTTCAAAAGCCGCACACGCGCCCGTCTCCGCGTTCGTATCTCGCACCCTCCTTTCTACGACGTCTCCTCGTTCCGCTCCTTCCTGCGGCGCCGTCTGCAATGTCGACTGTGCCCCCAGGCATCGTGTGCACAGCAGAGGAATACGCCCTCTCTCTCTCCACAGATGAAAACCCCTATCCGACCATCACATGCCTCACTCACGGACAGAATATTGGCGTCCTGGTGAGTCAGTCACGACGGCTCGCTGTACGCATAGCTAAAGCAACATCTTCCTGTCTACTGCGCGCGTGCCTTCAGCTCACTGTAGAGGCTGCACTGATCTCCCTGTGCTCGGTTGCATTTCTCTTCATGCTCATTATCGTACGTTTCCCTTTTATCAACTCACCGACGGTTTATCAATCGATGTCACTCTGGCAGAGGAATGTCTACAGACATTGGACACAAGTGCCATGGAACAAGTGGAGACTTCTACAAGAGCCTATGGACATTTTCATGGCACGTCGTGATCTCTTCGCGCTGGACTGTCATTGAATTCGATGTCTCTAGATGTCGCTCTTTTGCTCTGACTTTCTACAAGCGTTTGGAATGGTCATGAACATCAATGGGTGCATGAGGCCAAGTTGTATAGCGGGGGTTACTGTACCGCGCAGGGTATGTCTCATCTCTGTTTGCCGATTCACTGTTCCGAGCCCAGCGTCATCTTTAGGCGCCATACAGCAACTCGGCGAGACAGGCGTGGCGATGGCTACTTTCGTACGTATACGATCTACATCTTTGAGTCCGAACAGCCTTTTGACCCCCCTCTCGTGGACAGGCGATATCCGTGCACACGTTCATCGCAGTCATGTGGCGGAAGGGCACGCACTCCCGACTCGCAGCCTTCTGCGTCGTGGGGTTCATTGGCTCTTCGTCTGTCTTTTCGTCGGGTTAGGCGTCGGACTGCACCGTTCGCCAGGCGACCTCTACGATGTTCCCACACCCGTGCGTCTCGTTCCCATATCTTGTTTATGCTCACTCATGCTTTGGATCGTGCATAGTTTTGGTGTTGGATCGGAGGCCGTTTCTTGGCGGAGCGCATCGCGGGCGAGTATTTCTGGCTCTGGCTCGCCCTGTGTACGTCCCTGCTCGTCTACGTCCCGCTCTATTTCTGGAGCCAGGGAAGGCTCTCCGTGGATCCCCACAAATGGTGGCGCTTCCGCATGCATAGGCCAATGGTAGTGGAGGACGCTGACGGCAGGAAACGCCGCGCGATGGCCATGCTGGCGTAAGTCCCGATCTCCCTGCCCTCGTCGCATCACAGCTGACACCATCTGGCTACCTCCCGCTCTCAGGTACCCGCTCATCTACGCTATCCTCGTGCTCCCGCTGACCGTCGTCCGCTGGATCAACTTCGGCCTCGAGGCGCACGGCACGGACGCCCCCTCCGTGTTCAACTTCATCGTCATCGTCGTCTTCTCGCTCTCCGGCGCGGCCAACGTCACGCTCCTGCTCACCACGCGCCCGCAGCTGCTCCTCTTCAGCAAGCCGAACGTCGTCGTTGTCGCCGAGGGCCGCGCGCCGTCGCCGAGCCCGATCCGCCGCGGGTCGAGCAAGCCGAGCCTCGGCGACGGCAGCAGCCAAGAGCCGATGCAGCTCGGGCGCCTCAACGACGACATGGGCTGGAATCTGCCGTCGGGCCGGATGAGCGTCGCGTCGTCGTACATGAGCACCGATATGCCCTGAGCCGCAAGTCGCGCTTTAAGTAGCATCGTGCCTCGAGGGGGGGGGGGAGGGGACGCGGGTTTTTATTTTGGGTTTCCCTTTTCTTCGGGGGTATCTGCCGAGATCTAGGCTTTGGGGTAATCCTTCATCAGGCGTTCTTGGGATCAAGTGTAGACTATACGGTACGATCTACTAGGGAGGGAAGTCTGCGGTTCGCTAACGCTAATGTACATATCAGCAGTCACAGACATACTGAGAAATTTCACCGTCTTGTATCTTTCAGCGTTTTTTCATTCCTGCGTTCTCAAGGTCAGTAGTGCCTTCGTCGGCCTTCGCGCCCTGCATATGCCACACGGGAGACGCCGATGGGGTTTCATTGCTGTTTCCTGCAGTGTTCAGATCGCAGCGGCCGAGAATATCGTGCGCTTCGTCTTCCGGGACATCGACAAGTGCTCCGGAGCTGGAGCTGGAGCTCGAAGTGGGTATCCGAAATCGAGATAAACCCCCGAAAGAAGCCCAGCCCAGCGCGTCCGCTACCAGTACTTCCTCATTCCCAAGCTCCAAGGGTTTTGTTTTCGTTCTTTTGAAGTTTTGGGAACAATGATGCGGTCATGGCAGCCGGCGCCGTGCTCGAGCCAGTGCTCACGGGCGCGCGACCAACTCACACACGTCTGCAGTGCGCGGCGCGCGCAACATCAGATACGTCGGATGGGCGCGAACCGCGGGCGGCGAGCAGCCCCACAAGAGCCCGCAATCAATCACGCTCTGGCAGTGGGCCGCCCACTGCGAGCACCGAGCACCGAGCGCAGCCTCTCCTGCCTCACCGGGCCCGGCAGCCCTCCAGCCCCCACCCTGATCCGCACGATCCTAATCCTGTTGAAGCCGCTCAGCCAGCCCGCGAGCGTGCCCGCTATATATATCTTCGAACGCACGCCTCAGAACCTCACCCAGACGCGACGCGACGTCCGGCGGCAGTCTGCGGCCTGCTCAAAGTCTGCTCAACCACGCCCACACGCCCACCGTCGTCATTCGACACGCATGCCATTCTGACCGATCTGTAGTATTTATATATATAGGAGGAAGAGAGCAAAAGAGAAACAGAGAGCCGAGAAACGCCCGTACGTCGCCCCCTCCGGCGGCGCCCTCGCTTGACTAGCACCGACCGACCGACGGACCGACGACAGGACCTGTACATTTCTTCTTCGACGCGCGCGACACCGACGACCGACAGCAGCAGCAGCAGCACCAAAAAACGAACGCACGACGCGCGGTACAGCGGGGCACGGCAACGAGCGGAGGGGCGCACGACGAGACCATCAACGCGCCTCCTCCCACCGACCGCCGCACGTCGCACGCCTCACGCCGCGCCGTCCTCCCCATCCGCGTCTCCCCACGGGCTAAACCTAATCTTACCCCCCTGCGGCGCCGCGAGCCCACCAACCACGAGCGCTTCGCCGCCGCCGCCGCCATCTCGAGCGCCAGGCCCGCCTGCGCGTGCCCATGCGCGTGTGGACGTGCGCGGGCGACGCGGGCCCGCTGCCGACCTCGCTCAGGCTCGGGAGGCGCTCGAGGCTCGTATTAGTCGACCCGCCGAGCGCGCGCTGCAGCGCCTCGCGCTCCTCGGGGGACGGCGCGAACGCGCGCATCGCGAGGCCGGAGAAGAGCGCGGGCGCCGCGCTCGTCGCCGTCGCGCCCGCAGCCATCGCGTTGCTGATGGCGGAGGAGGTGGTGGTGGAAGTGGTGGGGGACGGCGGGAGGAAGGGCGTGCTGCCCGGGGCCGCGGACGGGTTGAGCGTGTCGAACGCGGGCGGAGCGGGCGCCTGCTGCTGTTGATGTTGCTGTTGCTGCTGCGCGCGCGCCGCGGCGGCGGAGGCAGAGCCAAAGGCGGGCGGGCGAGAGATCCGGAACACCTTCGCGTCGGGATTGAGCCCCCTTCTCTCCTTCTCCCTCTCCCTCTCCCTCTCCCTCTCCCTCTCCCTCTCCCTCTCTTTTTCGCGCTCGCCGAGCTCACCCGCCGTCGACGTAGACCACCACCTGCGCGCGCCCGCGCCTGTGTGGGCTGCTGCTGCGGCGGCGGCGACGAGCCCCTCGCGGGGCGGCGCCGGATCGGAGTGCGTGCGCACGGGCCACGCGCGCTGGAGCATGTCCAGCGAATCCGACACGAGCCTCTGGCGCGGCGCGCGGTGCAGCTGCTGGGTCACCGGCGGAGGCCGGATCTCGAACGGGTCGTAGTCTTCCTCCATATCGCCGCCCCCGCTCCCGCTCCCGTTTACGCCCACGCTCGGGAACGCAGAGGGCGCGGTCGTGGACACCGGGGACGTGTGCAGCGCGTTCGGGCTGTGCATGGCGGAGGCGGAGGTGGAGACGGAGGCGGCGGGCGACGCGCCGACGGGGAGCGCGCTCGCGCTCGAGTCGGAGTGGCGCGGCATGCGGCGGCGCCAGTCGCGCTCGAGGAACACGTCGTTCTCCGACTGGAACGACTTGGACACCGCGCCCGCGCCGCGAGCGGCGCGTGCGCGTCGAGCGAGCGGATGAGGCTGTGCGGGATGAGCGAGGCCGCGGGCGGCGCCGGCGCGAACGCGCGGAGGCCCGCGATAGTGAGAGGCGCGGAGCGCGTCAGCGTCGCGGCGTGGGTGTCGTCCTCGATGGCGATGTCGGCGATGGCGTCGGCGTCGGCGTCGTCCGAGTCGCCCTCGTCCTCGCGGTCGCTGAACGGCGAGAACGTCGTCGTCGGCGGCGGGAGGTCGCGCGCGCGCTCGCGCTCGAAGCGCGCGTAGCCCTTCGCGCGCGGCGGGCGCGACTCGGGGGTCGCGAGCGCGCTTGTGGTCGGGTTGTACGCGAGGCTCGCGATGGGGATGAGGTTGAGCGGGCGCGGGCGCGGCGAGGCGGACACGCCGCGCGAGCGCGAGCCCGCGGAGCTCCCGCTGTCGTGCTCCTTCTCGAGCGGCGTCGGGAACACCTCGTCAAAGTCCCCCACTGCGGCGGGCCCGTGTGCTCCGGGCTCGACGACGACTCGGGCGCGAGGAGCGGCGGCGTCCAGCCGTCTACGCTCTGGTTCTTGACGACCGTGAGCGAGAGAAGGCCCGGTCCTGGCGCAGCATGTCCGCCCTGTCCCTCGCCTCCCTCAACCGCGCGCCCTCGCGCCCGATCGCCTCCTCCAGCTCCCGCGCGCGCACGCCGAGCGCCGCGACGACCTCCTCCGCGACCTGCACCTCCCTGCGCCGCCTCTCCAGCGCGCCCTGCAGCGCTCGCTCCTCGGCGTCCGCCGCCCGCGCGAGTCCGCGACCGCGCGCGTGTCGCGCCGCATCTGCTCCTCCAGCGCGCGCACCTCGCCCGCGAGCCGCGCGATGCGCGCGCCCGCGTCGCCCTGCGCGGCCTGCGCGGCGCGCAGGCGCCGCTCGGCATCGCGCCGCGCGGCCTCGGCGGTGCGGCGGCCGTCCTCGAGCGCTTTGGTGCGCGCCCTGAGCTCGGCGCGGGCGGCGTCCTCCGCGCGCTTGGCGTCGCGCGCGGCGGCGAGCTCGGCGGCGAGGGCGGTGTCCGTGGTCGCGGCGAGGGCGGCGTGCTCTGCGAGCTGCGCGCGGAGGTCGTGGTTCGCGCCGCGCGTGTGGGAGATCTGGCGCAGGAGCTCGGCGACGGCGGGCGTGGGCTCGAAGGAGGGCGCGTGTGCGTGCGTGCGCGTGCGCGGGGAGCGTAGTCGTGGAGGGCGAGCGCGCGTGCGCGTGGTGGTGGTGGGCGCGGCGGGGGGGCACGGGGGCGACGCCGGGGCGGCGTGCGCGTGCGCCTGGGGCGCTGCTTTGAGCGTGAGCGCGGACGCCGCCGCCGCGCGGCGGTCGTGGACTGGGACTGGGACGGCTGGCGGGGCGTGTGGAGGGGAAGGGTGGCTGACTTTGGGAGCGGCGGGGGGCTGGAGTTGCGGGACGGGTTGTGGCGCGGGTTGGACCGGTCGCGGGAGCGCAGTTTCGGCGGGGACGCGCGCGGGTGGGACTGGGGCGAGGTGGTCGGGAAGGGCAGCCCTGTCGAGTTGTGATGATGATGATGAGCGATCGATGGGGCGCGGGCGCTGGTGGCGACTCACCGTTGTAGGAGTCTGATTTGTCGAGGGCTTTTACGTTGAGGATGCCGGAGCTCCAGCCCTCCTCGTCGCACTTGGAGCGGGCGGGGGAGCGCTGGGGCCAGGGGATCTCTATGCCCTTCCACCAGCGGCCAAAGGCGCCGACGAACCAGGATTCCTTGGGGGTTGATCCGTCGAGATCGCCGAGGGCGGGGGCAGGGCGGTGGGAGGAGGCTGTGCCAGCGGGCGGTGGGCGGGACCTGGAGGTCGGGATGACGGCGGCGATGGTGAAGAAGGCAAAGCTGTGAAAGGCGTGTTTGGGTGTGCGGAGGGCGACGGAGGCGCGGTTGGAGAAGTGGAAGGTGGAGCCGGACTCGAGGAGGTCAGAGGAGGACGGGGCGCGGGGCGGGGAGGAGGAGTAGTGGACGCCCGAGTCCTCCGAGTCGCTGTGGTCGTCGTCGCTGGCGTCGTCGAGGCGGGAGAGGTGGTGGCGGAAGCATTGTTCTGTGAGATAGGACCTGAAGGACGTTTCGGATGGGTTTGTGAGATAGGCTATGAGGAGGTGGGCGCGGTGGGTCAGCACGTATAGACTGGGCATGGAGAGGGCGCGGGGGCAGTTGTGGCTGAGGAGAAGCACCCTCTCGAGATGAGATGAAAAGAGAGCGGGAGAAACGAAAGAGGAAGGATGCGAGGAGGACTAGCATATTTGACTCACCGATGATCAAGAGGACCAAAAGAAATACGGCGGCGAGGAAGACGGATCTGAGCTCGAGGTGAGGGTGGAGGATGTTGAGGGGCCTCGAGGCGAACATGACGGCGGAGGCGCCGAGGGCGAGGGAGAGGAGAGAGAGGGAGGGGGATGAGAGTTGAGAGCGAGAAGCGGGTGTGCCTCGAGGCGGCTTAGCAAGAGTGCGGAGGGAGGAGATGGTGGGCAGCGGAGACGTGCTGCAGGCGAGCGTCGTCCCCAGCAGCCGTGATGGGAACAGTCAACAATGTAGTCAAGTGCTGCACCGTCAATCGAAACCCACTCTCACTCACTCTCTCCCTCCCTCTGCTCCGTCCAGCCCGTTCAATTTTCTCCCCGCCCGGCATCTCCCTCCGCTAGCCCAATCGGCTTCTTCCCCTGCCCGATGCCGCCCGGCTCGTCCCCCGCCCTCCCTCGCTCGCTCGCTCGCCCTCGTACTAGTATTCAACTCTCCATTTCTCGCGTCCATTCCCCCTCTTTTTTTTCTGGTTCGCGTACCCGCTCCCGCGATTATCTGCGATACAGATGTCCATCGATCCACCCCCGCCTGTTATCTCCCCCATCACCTGCTCCACGCCGCCCCCTCCGGCCGCAACTCAATTCCAGCACCCCCAGCCCTTCTAGCCGTCCTGCAAACACATCACCTGCGCGCGGGGGAGCTCCCAGCTTCCATCTTATCGCAACACATCCGTCTGTCCCTCCATGAGGCCTCCGCGTCCCCCTCCCGCTGTCCAAAGACGTTTTCGGTCGACGATTACCCGCTCGCCCGACTCCCTCGTGATTCCCTCGCCCGCTGCTCATAATCCACCGTCCACCGGCCCTCTTCCCGCCTTGCATCGCATGATCGACCCCAAGTCTCGCGGCTTCATGAATCAGAACCCATCTCGTGCACCGTGGACGCGCCCCGCTCGTGGGCCCCGCGTGGCTCCAGCGGGCTCGCTATCAAATCATCATCGCGCATCATCATCTCGGACCCGTCATCACCGCGTCTTCTGCCGCTCGGTTCCCATTTCACAACTTATTAGTAACTTGGTCTCAGCGGCCTTCTTCTTATCTGCGCCGCAGACCCGCCCGCCTCTGCCATCCTGCGCGCACGCCCGCGATCTCCTGCGCGACCTCCAGCAACCCACTCTTGTTTCGACGTAAACCATCTACTATTCGCGTCGATCGACGTCGACGCCGTGCGTCCTACATTCGCGCCGCCCGAGGCTGTCCGTGCCACTGCAGCACTAGTCAACCGCCGCGCGTCATCGTCCCATAGCCCCGCCCGGCATCCCACCAGCTGACCTCGCCCGCTCGGACGCTCCGCCCCGCCATCGGCTCTACCACTGCTCTGCCGGACTCCAACCCCCGCATCGAGCCGCGCCGATACTATAGCTAACTCACACGAGCATACATGCCGCCGCCCAATAACACCGTGCAGCTCGACGCGGGCACCGAGACTTGGGCTCGATACAGATACGGCTTGCAGGCTAGTCCGCGTAGAGATGCCGTCTTGGGTGTCGCTTGTCGGGATCATGATGCACAGCCCGCAGTGTGTTCGTCGCGCGAGCGACTGGGGCTCTGCTTCGACACCGTTCGATTTTTCACGTCGCGGTTCTGCGCCGGTGCAGGCGAGCGAGGCGGCGCTTTCCATCGCTGACCACGAGCGGGCGCCTGCCCGCCTTTATCAGGACGAACGCGTCGGAGGTATGCATATACATATACACGGGACTCGCTCGCTCGGATCTCGTCTGCGCTCTATTCCATCAATCAATACATCCTGGTTTGCCTCCTTCGATCCACGCCTGTTCCCGCTCAGCCCAGTTTCGCGTCGGTTCATGATACGCCACCCCACGCGCCCGCCCTCGCGCACCTAGCACTCACCACCCCCTCTTCGCTAAACCAACGAACCAAACGAACCATCAGCAACTCTCCCCGTCGTCTCCAGCGCTTCGTCCCCAGCAGACCGCGAAGCCCGCCGGGGCCGCGGGCCACTCACCTCGCTCGGCGGCCTTGTACCGCTTCCGCAGCTGCCGCGGGTTGCGGCTCTTGAGCGCCTTGTCGCACCTGCGCGCCTTGAGGAACGCGTCGGCGCGGTAGCGCGGCTTCTTCTTCTTCTTCGCGCCCTCGGTCGCGGGAGCGGGGGCGGGGGCGCGAGAAGAGGTGGCGGCTGCGAGCGCGATGTGGTACGGCGAGGGAAGGGCGGAGGAGGGGAAGGGGGCGTAGTAGACGGCTGGGTCGTCGATCTCCATCGTGCGGGTGTAGTATCGTTGTGTGGATGCGGAGAGGGAGGAGGAGCGCTTGCTGTGGCCCGGCCCGCTTGGCGAGGTCGGCGCCACGGAAACACCTGGCAGCACGTGCTTGTGCACGGCGGCTGTTTTTTCTCTCTTTCTGATGTGGGCGCTTGTGGGCGCCGTGTGCGGGGCCTCGAACGCGCTGCGGGCTCGGCGCGCGCGGATCGCGGAGGGGGTGCTCGTGTGCGGGACGAAAGCGCGGAGCCCTGGTGGTGCGGCGTGTGTGCCCGCGAACCTCGCGATGGTCGTGGAAGACGCGCGGGGCTTTTTTGCTGGCTGCTGTCGACCCTGCGATCTGTGGTGTGTGGCCCAGTCGTGGAGAGCGTGCTCGGCGGTCGGCTCTGGGTCCTCCAAGGACGCGCGCGGGTTCGCGGTGGCCCAGCTACACCCTGATGCATCCTGCTTCGTTCCCACCCGTCCCGGCTCCCCCTGATTCACGCCGACGTGCGATGCTTCGCAGCGATGCACGCCTCGCCCCGTTCATCCTGATTCGCCCCGATTCACTCTGGTCTCACCCTATGGAATCATCATTATGCGTCTTCGTTGTTGGATCCGCTCTGGATACGTGATTCATCGAGCGTCTTCGCTCGCCCCGGTCCAATTTGCCTTGTCGTGATGCGCCGTACACAACTCGCGATGCGTTTCCCCGTCCGTTCCAACACGCTCGCTCGTCAAGCGTCGAACTCCATCTTCATCTCTTCTGTCTCGTCACGGATCCCTGTACGCCTGCGCCAGGGGACAAGCACTTCCAAGCGCCTGTCCCGGCTGTGTCCGAGCTTCTCCGTCACTTGGAACGGACCTCTCGAGTTCTGGAGCCTGGACCGCGTGCATCTCTGGTGCTGGGTCTCCCCCGCCGGGCCCGAGCCAAGTCGTTCCGACCCCCGTTGGTACGGCGCACTCCGACCCGATTCTGAGCCTTGTGCGCCGGTTCATCCGACGCGCGATCGACTCCCCATCCGTCACGGCGGGTCTTCTTCGATTCAACGTAACCTAGGTATGCCGCTCGCCGCTCGTGCACTGACGTCCATGCAGATGCACGTCACCCGGCTCGCTGCGAATCTGGCTCGTGAACCGCGCGAGGTCAGGGCTCGCTCTTTGCCGCCGTCTCTCGGTGCCAGTCTGCGCATCGTCTTCCGTCTTGGGACCGTCGTCCGTCAGCTGAGCGGCGAGGGCGGTGTGCTCAAGCATTACTGTAAAATCGAGTTCGCGACCGTATCAGCCTGTATCAACGCGCTTCGCCCAGCACCCCATCCGTCCTCAACCCACGTCCGGCGCCTCTCGTCCTCGTCCGACAGCTCGCTCGCGATACCCCCGTACCGGAGTCTTCGTTCGGCAAACCCCCTCAGGGACGGGACATCGTAGCCTATCGATGATGGTGTGGGTCCGTCTCGCTTCGCCCCGTTCTACGTCATGTCGAAGGCGGTCTGTGCAGTACGTTTCAATACGACATGTCTGTGACCTGCATCATGACGCACGCTCGTTCTGGTGCGCTTCTTTGACCGATCGTGACAGGCCGCACACCCTCGCGTAGTGCCTGACCTTCATGGCCTGCACATTGCGTTTGTGGCCGGCAACCTAAAGTGAAAGTAGAGCAACGCTTTCCATGACGCAACTATGCTGCATGCCTGGATCGTCCGATGCATGTCATCACACTTCATCGATTCATTGTGCCGAGACACCTCCGACGTTCTCGCGCCAGTGTTCTCGTGAGCCTCGTTGATTCAGTCTTTGCCCAGGTTTCCGCGCGCACACGAATGGCAAAAAGATAAAAGCATAAAAATGTCATTACGAACATACTCGAACATGATGCCATAGTGAACAATACAAGGTAACAAAGACAAGGGACAAGGACACACGTAGGAAAAACACAGGCGGAGATAACACAGAGAAGACACGAGTGAAAAAATACAACGGTGATTGCTTTTACAGCTCATCGTCAGTGATCTCTTCGCCTCGCTTTTTCCGTGCAATGCGCTCCTTCTTGAGCTGCAGAGAGGCAAGGTTGTGTTAGATACCTTGAGCACTCAGAAATAATGAATTGTCACGAACCTTGCGAGCTTCAGCAGACGTGATCTTCTTCTGCTTCTTGTTCTCGATCTTGTTACCCATAGCATCATATGTGTCCTCCTCAGCTCCGTCGTTCTTGTCGATACGGGGTCCAGATCCCTGACCCTCGACCCAGTTGTGGCCGGAGGCCTCGAGACGACCATCACGCATGGCCCACACCTCCTGGCAGATCGACTCGGAGAAGTCTCGGTTGTGGGTGATGACGAGCACACCACCCTCGAAGACCTTCAGCGCCTCGATGAGAGCGGCGAGCGACTCGCGATCGAGGTAGTCTGGTCATGACGCGTAAGCATACGAGCGTTAGGCGAACCAAGGTTGGACGTACTAGTCGGCTCATCCAGGCAGATGACGTGAGGGCGACGCCAGGTGGCAGCACCGAGCACGATCTTCACCTTCTGACCACCGGAAAGACCACGCATGGTGTTGTGCGAAACGAACTCGGGCTCGAGACCAAAGTCAGCAAAGTGGGCCTCGATCTCGCGACGAACGAGAGGGCGGAGGAGGCCAAGGCGTTGAGCCTCACGAGTATCGACCTCGAGAACTTTCTGATAACGATGTAAACATGAGTGCTCCGTCAAGAATCCATCAAGATACGTAATGGCATACCTTCTCGAAACCACGCTTGATGAGCTCGTCACGGGGAAGCCAGATGTTCTCCGAGGAAGAGAGACCCTTGAACGAGACCTCGTACTCGTACGACTGCTTCAACTTCTTGCGAGCAGTGATCTCATCGATGAGACGCTTCTGGCCCTCAACGACGACAATGGAACCATCCTTCATCTTCTGCGCTTCCTCCTCGGAGATTTGGCGGTTGGCCTTCATCATCTCCTCCAAATCTTCACCAGTCTGGTAACGCCACAACATGTACTCGAGGGGCGTCTTGTCGAGATGGTTATCAATGTGGTGGAAGGCGTGCTGGGCAACATAACCGATGACCAAGTTGGGGTGCTTCCACACCTCACCACCCTTGTTCGGCTCCATCTCCGCAGTGAGCAATTTGACGAGCGTCGACTTTCCAGAACCGTTGGGTCCGAGGACAGCGACACGAGAAGACAAGGAAACTTGAAGCGTGATGTCGTACAGCTGCTGGACGGGCTGGGAAGGGTACTGGAAGCCAACCTTGCGCATCTTGAGTAGCGACTTCTCCTTGGTCTTGACACCCTCGAGCAGAGGAGGGTCGGGGAGCTTGAACTTGTAGTCCTCAGCTGCCTCGAGAGTGTAGTAAGACTTAGCCTCAGGGACCTGCTTGACGAAGGACTCGAGGTTTCCCCTGTAACGACGGAGCTTGAAACGGTTCAAGTGAAGAACGTCGGTGATAGTGTTGTTGAGGAAGCCGGAGTCGTGCGAGACGATGATAGACGTGCAGTGGGTGAGGCCGGTCAAGTAGTTCTCCAACCAGGCAACATTGACAACATCCAAGTGGTTAGTGGGCTCGTCGAGCAACAGGATGTCGGCCTTGAACAACATGGCGCGGGCGAGGGCGAGCTTCATCTTCCAACCACCAGAGAGACTGCCAATGGCGTGCTGCTGCCTCTCGTCATTGAAACCGACGGACGCGAGGGTCTCAACGACCTCATTCTTGTCAGCGAGAATACGCTTGTCCGAAAGGATGAACTCGAGGACAGAGGTTTCCTCTTCGCTGCCATCGATGTCGTGCTCGACGTAGAACGTGCGGACCTCGTCGGGGGAAGGGAAGCCCTCGACTTGACTGGAAGTAATAAAAATACAGTCAGAAGTGGCTGTGTGCATAATGAGAAAAAACTGACCCATTGGTGATGGCGCGCATCAACGTCGACTTTCCGGTACCGTTCTTACCGCAGAGACCATAGCGGTGACCACGCTTCAGACGGAGGATGGCGGTGTTCAAGAGGATCTTGGCACCGTACGCGAGCGAGAACTGGCAATTGCAAAGATCTTCACCCTCCTCCTCATCCTCGAGAGCTTCACCATCCTCGATGTCCTCAGTAGCAGAGCGAACCACCCACTCCCGTGCAATCGTAAGGGGGTCTGGGGTAGCAGCAAGGAAACCAAGGAAGGGGGCGAGGGTGTCCCACTCGGGAACGTCAAAGTTCTTCGCGTTCGAGAGGTTCGTGGCCAAATGAGCGACGTAAATGGTGGTCTCGTCAGCGACAGATGGCACGGAGGAAGCGCCAGCCTTCTTGTAGACAGCAGCAAGAGAGTGAGCGAGTTGGCTGAACTCAGCCTGTTTGAGAGGGGGGAGATCCGATCCATCGCCAGTAGGAACTTCACCGACTTGACGGAGGGTGGCGATGGCACGGCCAACAACACTGCGAGCCTCAGGGTCGCCGATGGTGGTCTCGACCTTCAACAGACCAGGAAGGAGCTTAGGCAGGAAAGGACGGACGGTGACCGCAGAGTCGACAAGCTTGGCCATGTTGTCGATAATGCTGCAGATTTTCTAAGTGAGCTAAGCTCTGAAGCGCGAAGAAAAATTTGACATACACAGCGACCTTACGCTTGGTGGCGGTCAGCTTCTCAGAGAGACCACGGGACAAAAGGGGGACCATTAGAGAAAGTGTAGGAGAATCAACTTCGGAAACGAATGTCGTGGCCGAGAGGAGCTGGATGGTGTTCGGCACCTCCTCGACGGGATTAATCAGAGCCTTGATGAGAGCAGGAATGAAGCGTTCGATATCCTTGTTGGACACCAGAGCGGTGGCCTTCGTGAGCGATTCGCGTGCAGCCTTCTTCACGTCGGCTTTGGTATCCCAAATCGCCTCGGCGAGCACGGGGACGATTTCGGGCATCAGCTTGGCCATCTGGGTCTTCGCGCTCACAACGAGCTGGTTCAGAATGACGAGAGACCCAGTCTTGATTTGCCATTTGCCGGCGGTTTTGATCTCGTGAAGGAGAGCAGGGAGAATGAGGGCAGTGCCCCATGGGTTCGCAGCAGCGACGTATACCCGGACCGCCTCGACGGCCGCTGTCCGGACAGCAGGCATCTTGTCAGCGAAGGCCTCGAGGAGAGCGGCGTAGAGGCCGGAATCAATGAAAGATGGCTCGAGGGCCTTGCTCGCGGAAGCTGCGATGGTTGCAACAGCCTCGGCAGCACCCTCGCGGGCGGCGGGCGACTTTTTGTCGGCAAGAGCCTTGACGGCGGCATCAGCGAAGCCGGTGGACTTGATGGCGAGGGGGCCGTCCTTTTGAGCGATTGAGGCGAGGGACTCGGCCGCGGCCTTACGCGCAGCCTTGTCGGCGACAAAGAGGGAGGAGACGTCGACCTGGCCTTCAACAGGGGCGGCCTTGAGGGAAGCGGGGGTAGCGGTAGCTGCAGCGGGGGTGGTGACAGCGGGCATTTCTGAGATCTGAGCAAAATCGGGTAAATAAGGTTGTGGGACGATTAGACCAGTGCTCGTCGATCTTGCTAGAGACGCACCTTTGAAGATGTTATGATGGAAATTTTGTCTGGGGCGATAAGCGCACGAAGGCGACAAGGACAAAGAACCTTCTAAAAGTCTATGTGTTGGCCGAGGCCTGGGGGCATCGATCAGCGATGCTCGGCGCTGTAACAACGGACGGGCGTACCTCTAGGAAAAGGTGAAGGGAAGGGGAGAGATGGAAAAAGGCGCGATGAGCAAAACTGCCATATATATGAAAGGCCTCCTGGAGCGGACCTTCAAAAAACGGCTCGGAACATGCCGTCGAGCGCCACTGAGCGCCACTTACAGCCACTGGGGAACTGGAACACACCCAGGCGGAAGCGCTGTGAACGATCGCGACCTACGTTCGCTGACGAAGACGACACTGGACTATGCCAGATCGCTCACCGTACAGTCTGGCTCTGAGGTCTTTTAGAACAGCCCTTCTGGATTTTGGAAACTCCAATTTTGCGCACAGGATGTATAACGGCTTTCAAAAGAGTCGAAGCGAGAGTCGAGCGAAGAAGAACGCAATTTTAGGTAAATACTGCAAGTGACGCAGTCCAGGGGAATCGTCGTCGCCGATCGTCGCTTTTCGTACCAGTTCGTAAGGGCCAGAAACGGATGGAACCGGAGGATAAAGAATATAGGGAAACAAAGACAAAAACAAGACAAAAACAAGACACAATAGGCCGAGAAGAAAAGACTGAGCGCGAAATCTGGGCGAAAAAAAACATGTGCATATGCCTAAGACAACAAAGATCTAAACGCAAAACTGAGCGGCGTGGGGCATAGACGCAAAACCGATACGCATGGTGAGCGAGAAGAATAGGAAGGCCAATAAAACGGTACAGGAAGGAGCGGTGCTGAGCGATCCGACCAGGGGGAAGAAGTGGCATAGCCGTGTATATTCCCGACGACAGCAACAGTAGCATTATTAGTGAATGGAGAGCGAGGCGACTGGAGAGGAATAAGAAAACGAAGTCCAACATTGGAATGGAAAGAGCGTGCCAGGCGTGGGACAGGATGGAAGCAACGGGTGCGAATTGGGACCGAAGCAAACGTGACAGTTGATTGCGGGGGGTATATGGGAAGCGTGGCTGACTATATGTACCGATGACCGATGAGGCTGCGAAAAAAGGGAGGGACGGGGTAAGGAGAGCAAACGATGGTTGCGGTATGGTAACGCCCTTTCAACTCCTCAGCTGGGAGGGAAGCTCAACGTGGAGAGACAGAGATAGAATCACGATAAGAGAGGGACAGAGTTAGAGACGACAGGAATTATAGCCCTCCATCTAACACTCCTCGAACATCATCCACGGTGCCCAGGTCAGCAAGGAATGGGCAGAGATCGGTGAGCTCCGTGTCATGGGGATCGTTGAACCATGATGACACAGGGACAGCGTTATTGGGGTGGAAGATGTAGGAAGCAGGAGAGTTATCAAGGATGATGGTATCTGCTATGGGTCTGCCCAGTTGTGATAGGTCCTGCCATCCGATCCACGACGTCAGTAACAAGGAAGAAGATCGAATCAGTGGCTCATCACCTTGACATAATTGCCTTTATGGTTATAACAGCTTTCCCGGAACAGCCGATGGGTCACCACGCGATTCACGTCCAGCTTGTCTAATACTGGGTCCGCATACTATCAGAGCCATGTGTTAGAATATAACAATCACGATTCAAAATTTTGGCCAGCAGTTGCGCACCTTGCTCAGACTGGCAGTGAAGACCACGATCTCGTAGATCTCCCCCATCTTCTTCAAGAAATTGTCGACGCCAGGACGCTTTATAACGTAGACGTTGTGCCAGTGATACTCGATCTCGACGGGCACGACATAGTCGGCCTGGTGTATTGACTGAACAGGGATGAATCCACGTCGCTCGAATGATGTATCGTGCCAGGAGAATGAGGTAGAAAACTGACTTTGAAGCTGCTGTGCACTAACGTCTCGTCCAGGTCGAGGACGAGGCATTTGCGGCCTGCGTGATGAGGTGCGATTGGGGGCAATAGTGGCCGAGGAACACCGTCCTTAGAACAGGAAGGCATAAGAACGAGGACAAGCGACAGAAGTGCAAGACAAACACACCGGACCAATGGGTATTCCCGCTCCACCACTCATGATCAACCTATCCTCATCGTCCTCCACCTCATCGATTCCAGGACCCTCTTCGACGTCCTCGTCTTCCGTAAAACTCGTTCCATCGCTCTCGTCCCCCGATGAGTCATGCTGTGTCTTTGGCTGGACCACCTCCTCGCCGGTCGAGCCGGGTGGCTGAACGGCCCCAGACGTCACACCCTCGGTCTCCGATTGGGGCAAGACATGTCGAGTAGGCGTGGGCGGGATGACAACTTCCTTTTCCCCAGAAGACGGCGTCGCGGGACCGACGTCAAGCGGCTGGAGCTGCGCTTCGGGCTGATTGGAGGTGGGGGCGTCGGCGGGCGTGGGTGTTGACACAGACTCGCCGGGGGCGGGCGTCTCTTGCACGGGCTGCGGCTCCTCGGTGTCAGGCAGGGGTGGCTTCTCAACGTCAGACGGGGCGGCATCCGGCACGGGGACTATGTCGAGATCGTCGGGGCCCTGCGCGGGCCCGACACACGGCACGAGGACGTGGACAAGGCGCGAAAAAAACGAGACGCGAGGGCGGTCGCGCGGGGATGCGGCCTTCTGTTTGCCTGTTGCGCGCGGCGTCGGCGTGGACGGGGGATCTGTCGTCGAAGAATGCGCGCCGTCAGAAGCGCCCTGGGTGCCTTTACGTCGGGACTGACGTGTATGGGTCTGGGTGCCCGTGAGGGTGGTGGAGAGAGAGCCCTTGTCCTTCTCCTTTTCCTTGTCAGCCTCGTCAGCCTGCTCTGAGGGCGGGGGAGGGACGGAAGATGCAGTCGTCGGCTCGACCGAGGCTGGCTCAGCGAGAGCGGACGACTCCTGCTGAGACACTGTAGGGTCCTGCCCTGGCTCAGAGCTTGCGCCTGCGCCATCTTGCGTCTTGACGCCCTCAGGGCCGTCGTGATGGGATGGGGTGGGAAGGTCAACTGTACTGGTGGTCACACCCTCCGCTGAAGCGGCCGTCTGGGGTGGGTGCTGCTCCTGTCCATGCTCGTTGCTGGTACCATTGGGATGCGCCTCGTCTGCTGTCGAAGTGGTATCTGCGACTTCTTTACCCTTCTTCGTCGCCTTGCGCCTAGCGAACAAACTGTGTTTGGAAGACTTGGCGGGTGCTGCTGCGGCTGCCTGAGTGACTGTGTCGTGAGAAGCGGTAGAAGAGGCGGCCATAGGAGACACGAGGCAGGCGGGGGTATGAACGAGGTAGAGCGGGAGACAGACAACACAGCGAATGCCTCCGCCGCGAGTGTGCTAGTCCAAGGCGTGTTTCGTTACGTAACACTTTCTCACCCAGGCGCTACAGCTCCAGTGCTCGACAACAACCAGGCCTTCCCAGCCAGTGGTTGGCAGCAATGCTATATGTATGGAAGAGGCGTCGGTGTACAGGCATGTGTCCATGATCGTTGATACCCAATAAGTTGAGCTACGCAAGGTCACATCGCATCTCTTCATAAGTAGGGTCGCTCGTTCAGAATCATGCGCTCGGATCAGCCCCATTTGATCGAAAGGTGCCTGGTATCTCAAATATACATGCAATAATTGCCAGCCAACGCAGAGCGTGAAAAGGGGAATTTATGACCAGAGGACATTGGACTATGTGATAGAAAGTCAAGGAGAGACAGAAAGAAGAAGACATGACAAAAAACAGGGGCGCTGCATTCGAGCGCAAGATTTAGTATTGGCGAAAATGTATTTGACGAGCCAAGATGCGTTGATTGATCGTGCAGATTCCCGAGCGATCGGGACACTCTGCGAGACTCTGCGTGGCTTGTATCGCGACCAAGGGGAAACCGCAGGCAGACGGATCCCAAAACCTAGGCTGGAGCGTGCTTGTGCATGGTCTCCATAGAGCGCGATGCTGTATCTCGAGCGACTGCGATCTGCATGTAGACGGCGCTATTAGACGGCGTCTTTCTTTCGAGGCCGATATCGAGCGATATCAAAAGTTCCAAGGAAGTATGTAAGAGATCATTAGTCATCCTGGAGCGTGGTAACTCCTTATGGAATCGGGGAGATGCGGGCGGCTCTCGGCGCGCGAGGTCTGTCTGTGAGGGACGAGTGAGCATGGGCGTCGGCGACCTCGATGACGAGAGTACGGAGTCTGCTCACGATGTCAAAATGGCGTGCCACGGAGCGCTTAGCGTTGGTGAGGGCATGAGAGAAAGCCAGGCGGTCGGAGATGTGGCTGAATGAATGTGACGGCGTGACCCGGGACAGGTGGCTGCGGTTGGTAAGCAGCTGTAAGCAGGGAGCGTGAGAAGGGGCCTGATAAGGAAAGGGGGATTGTACATAAGCCGAGAGGGACGCAAAGCCGAGACACAAGCCGACCGCACGCGCGAGCCCTAAGTCAAAGTTGAAAAGATGTCAGCAAGCGAAGGGAGAGCAGGCGAGGTGGAGCTTCGGGGGCGGCGGGGGTCGTTCATGGAGGAGATGGAGGAGCTGAAGATGGAGGGTGAGTGGCTGCGGCAAGGACCGAGCGTGGCGTTCTTACTAATGTCGAGGGGGCGGACTACGTGTTGGTTGACTGCACGACCCATGTTAGCACACTCGGCGTACCAGCAGCAGCAGAACACCAACGCCGTCAATGTCGCCCAGCTCACACAGAACCCGACCCCCCCGCCTGCCGTCTCTGCCCAGGACCTCCAGGCGGGCCCCGGCCACCCGCAGCCGCCCACAATCCACACAATGCGTCTTCGCCAGGAGGCTCCGCCTGTAACTCAGCCACCGCCCCGCTCCTCCCGCAAACGCAAGTCTCCTCCTAACCCTGATCCTGCCCAGCCCGCCCCTCCTCCCCCGCTCCAGGCAACCATGCAGCACACCCTCCCTCCTCCACACACCCTCGTCCCGCCCCCGCACATGCCCAATCCCCACGCCCTCCCCCCCTATCAGTACGCACCCGCCGACTACTCCACCGCCGGTCTCCCTCCTCCCCACCAGGTACACGCTATCCCCCCCGGCGTGCACGAGCAGTCCCTCCCCTCTCCCGAGCAGCAGCAGCAGCAACAACAACAACAGCAGCAGCAGCAACAGCCCAACGCCAGGACACTCAGCCAGAGCAAGCGAGCAGAGCAGAATCGAAAGGCCCAGCGCGCGTTCAGAGAGCGGCGAGACCAGTGCGTGCCTTTTCTCTCCCTCTCTCCCACCGAACCGTGTTCATCGCCCACGCATACAGACACGTGAAGGCCCTCGAGTCCCGCTCTCAGCTCCTCGACGCCGCCCTCGCGTCCGCAGACGAAGCGAACAGGCGCTGGGAGGAATGCCGTGCCCTCGTCGATCAGCTGCGCATCGAGAATGCCGCCCTCCGCTCCGCGCTCAGCCAGGCGCAGGTCATGACCAGCAACAATTCTCTCAACAACCCATCGGGCGACAAGGGGGGAGAGAAGACCGACACGTAGGGAGAGTGGGCCCTCGGACTGTCTGTGTCGTCGTGATCGGATCGAGGTGTTCGCATTCATACTTTCTCTTGGCTCATTGTACACCAGCCGTTCAGTCTTACAAAACGTTAGCCATCCCCTCAACGTGTCTCCGTTCTGGTCGTAATCCCGTTGAGCCTGAGCGCGGTTGCCGATTGTACACTACCCGTCTTTATTCTTCAAATTTTCGTCTGTTGTTCTCCGAGACCGTACCCTGTTATTTAGAATGTCGACCGCCCCAGTTTGCTCGAGCAGACCAGGCGTCCAAATTGACAGAAGTCATATCACTCCTTCTACGCCTTGACCTGCCCGATCCCGCGTTGAGTTCGAAAGAGACTTTAGAGTTGGGCTTCGACGCTGCGTCAGTAACTCACACGAACCGCCGATCATATCATCAAGATGTCGATGTCGACGATTGACTTTACATGACCCTCGCTTTGTCAGTCGTTGTCTAAGCAAGCTGGTTCCTTTTCTCTCGACCGCCCTCCAACGACCCACGTCCATCCCACCTGCTCCTGCTCGCCCTAGTCCTCGACGCCCCTCTCGACATCCTTCGCGGACCACATCCCGACGAACGATATCCCCACGAGCCCCACGATCCACAAATACTGCCCCACCCCGCCATACCCGAGCGACAGCGCTGCCAACGCACTATGCCCGAGCCCGTCGAACGGCCCCATCGGACACCAGGCATCAACATCGCACCACAGGAGCGAGCGGGATCAGCGTCCGTCCGTCTGACTACCGGGCATCGCGACGCACCTGACAAAGGCGCTCGCCGCCGCCTGCGCGAGCGCCATCCCGGACTGCGAGAGCCCGTTGGCGGCGCCGAGCGACGCCGCGTTTGGCGCGCGCTCCTTGACGAGGATCATGTTTATCCTGACGTGTACGAGGCGAGTCAAAAATAACAATGCAGCCCCGGTGAGTCAGCACTCGCGGTACCCTCGAGCGATTAAGCCCAGGAGTGACTACCGGGAGCAGCCCCGCCATCCGCGCATCGCGGCGTAGAGGTGGATCGCTGATGCGACGTGCGCGGAGGAGGAGCGCCTCGCGAAGCAGCAGCAGCACGCGGGACGGGCGACTCACGAAAATGCCATCCGGGCGCTCTTGGCGAGCGCGATCATCGCGACGAGTCCGCCCCACACCACCGCCCGCGCGCGCGGATGGACGTGCTCGAGCCCGCGTGGGGCGTCTGTGCGATCGCCGGCCTCGTCGGGGAGCCCGAGCCAGGCTGCGGCGTTGGCGAGCGGTAGGAGCAGGAAGCACCAGGGCCAGAGCGCGGCGCAGGCGCTGTGCACGCGCGCGTGCCCGTGGCGTGCGAGGAGCAGCGGGAGGACCAGGAGTTGCAGGAGCGAGGCGAGGCCTCCCGCGAGCGCGAGGCAGAACTCTGCGTCCGCCGTCTGGGCGATGAAAGGTTGCGAAGGGGGTGACCATTATGTCTGGGAATGGTCAAGGCGGGGAGCGACGCACCGAAAATGCGAGGCCACCCGTCTCGATGGGCGCAGTGCTCAGCAGCGCGAACGCGGTGTCGTGCGCGGTCGCGATGAAGCTGAGCGCGAGGCCAGAGAGGCAGACAGCGCGGAGATGGGGCGCGGAGAGCAGTGCGATGATCCCGTGGGCTTTGGCGAACCCGAGATCCTCCTCCTCTTCGATCTCTGCCGCAGCGAGAGACGGCGAGCCCGCGGGTTCTGCCTCGTGTCCCCCCGGCGGAAGTGTCTGGAGAGCGTCTGAGTTTGGCAGATATAGCACTGATTATTGGGCGGTTGTGCCGTACTTCGTTCATGAAATGGTATGCAAAATTCATGCACGCGAACGCGACGCCTGCCGTCAAAATCCCCGGCAGGAAATTAGGAAACGCGCGGAAGAAGATGTTGTCGCAGACGCGGGGGTACGTCGTCGCTGGATTTGAGAACGTGGTGCCGATGAATGTCCTGAAACAAACGTACGCAGCCGTTGGTATCTATCAATCACCACCACACTGGATGCTATCAGAGAGGACGGCACTTAAATCACGGACCCAACTGTGTTGCCTAGCGGCTCTGCGAAGCCGAACACGGAGAATGCGATGGCTTGGTTTGACGAGTCGGTGATCTCGCCCAGCATCGACGTTACGACGGCCATGTTTGCAGACGACAAGCTAGCTGAGGTAGGAAGCTATCTCTGCTGATGCTCGGTACTAGACGGGACTGCGCTCACTGATGCAAGAGATGAGGACGGCGACGGCGACAGAGCGGGAGAAGCCAAATAGAAAGCTACTCATCGCCATGCCTGCGACGCTCCACAGCATGATGGGCCGCCGGCCTATTTTATCTGTCCATGACGCAGCGGGGCTTCAGATGACCGCCGAGCCTCGAAAGGGCGGTGAGCACTGACCAGAAAGCCTGACCAGCTGATGGACCGCGAACAGCTGCATCGTCGAGAACGCGCTGTCGAGGATCCCGCTGAGCGGTCCAGCGGACGCAGCCGAGTCTTCCCCCAGCTCGGGCAGTGCAGGTCGAAGGTCTGCCAACATCGCGTTGACGGAAGGTGAGATTTGGCCCATTACCATCGGCTCAACAAGGTGGAGGGCGCAGAGGCACGCGAGCTGCATCACTGGCAGCGGAGTCATCTGCATGAGCAGCCGGGCGTTCTGCAGGGCCGCCTGGTACGGGAGAGGAGGGATCGCAGCGGACGCGGACGGCAGGAGCGGGTTTGTTTCGTCGAACTGCTCGCCTGCAAGTAGACCACCGTGTGGAGCACGGTGGTGCTCCTCGGGCCCTCCGCTCAGAGCTAATGTTGACCCACTGGACAGTAGTAAGGGGGCCGACATGGTAGGGACTGACCCTTGACCTCAAAGGCAATAATATGAGAGAGAAGAAGACGCTGGTATGGACTGGAAGCGAGGGCTGCCATTCGTTGAATGGATCGGGGGCCAGTATTGGGCTTGGACGGGCGATCGTACAATAGGCAAGCCTCCGACGTTCCATGCATCAGTCAGAGGCCTCGATTGAAGGTGCAAGACTTGAACATTGAGAGTGTCGGACATGTCAGGCTAGCGTCATTCGGTTTGAAGTAATTGCTCTCCTTTGCAACTTTTGACGCGGGAGGTTGATCTATGATGGTGACGCCTGATGAGCGGACTAAGAAGGGTTTCGAGAGTGAGACTGCTGGCAGGGAGAAACATGTCCAGCATGTATACACCTGCTACGCTTACTCGAAGTCATGCTGCCTCTCGACTTGTTCTGTTGATGTCAAGCAAAGCAGAGCTTAAAGCGTGTGCTTGCAGCGCGATGGTGCAGGTGTGGTCGGTGAATATACCGCACCGAGGAGATGGCGCGGCTTGTTCGCGACACAACGGTGGGGTTTGGCTTGGGCGCTCCCCACTGGATTTGTCCCCGAAGTGACCTCTTCCACCTGCCACCCCGTCAAGCGACACTGCGATGTCTCAAAAAACGACCACGAAATCTCACAGCACACAAAAGAAGTGAGTCGCGTCTTGGTCGTGTCGTTTTGGCGACAGCTCACGCCGCCATCGCGTCCACAGCGACCCCGCCCCTCGTGAAGGCCTACCTCGTCCTCTACAACCTCCTCTCCGCATGCGGGTGGTCCTATGTCCTCTACCTGACGCTCACCCACCTCGCCACGCCATCAGCATCAGCATCGATCGCCACGCCCGCATACATACCTCCATTCGTGCCCCAGGCCCTCGTGCCTCTCTACAAGCGCGCGACCACGGCAAGCGCGGCCGTCGGCGATCCAACCCTGTACGTGCAGAGCGCGGCGCTCCTGGAGGTCCTCCACGTCCTCTTCGGCTTCGTGCGCAGCCCGCTCGGCACCACCGCCATGCAGGTCGCGAGCCGGCTGTACCTCGTCTGGGGTATCGCGCCGCGTTTCTCGTCGGTGCGTCTCCCGCGCGCCTCCCTTTCTTCATCAGTCCCACGCTCAACGATGGTCGGTCGGTACGGCGTGCGCAGGCGCGCGCGAGCCCGTTCTACGCTAGCATGGTGCTCTCGTGGTCCGTGACGGAGGTCATCCGGTACACGTTCTACGCGGCGTCGCTCGTGGGGAGCGAGCCGCGCGCGCTGCTGTGGCTGCGCTACACCACGTTCTACGTCCTCTACCCCACCGGCGCGGGCTCGGAGGCGTTCGTTGCGCTCGCGACGCTCCCGCTCGAGACACCTCTCAACGAATGGAACGTGGAGTCGATCGGGCGTGCGGTGCTGTTCGGCGTTTGGTGGCCAGGTAAGCACACCGACATTCACTATCTTTTATCTTAGAATGATCAAATGGACGTCGACGATGCCTTGCTTTTTCGTCCGATAGGGCTGTATGTGATGTACACGTACATGATGAAGCAACGTCGCAAGGTGTTCGGAGGACAGAGGGCCGCAAAGCCCAAGTCTTCTTGATCCTTGTAGATCGAAGAGCCAATGGTATGACGAAAGCATTTACGATATCCCTCACACCGTACCAGATCTACTTTTTTTTTGAATTCGAAAGAGGCAGGCTAACGTCCCACTACATGATCACGGCCTGTTGTTCGCGTCCCGTGCAAACCCGACCCTCGCCCCGTTCGAATAATCATAAATTGAGTACCCTAGATGGGCACCCCGAGCATCCCCAGCCCGCCACCGATGAGCACCGCGATATCGCACGCAGAACAACGGGATAGACCAACGACTCACAGGACTTGAGAAACTCGTCCCCGACGATGGCCAGGTTCGGCGAGAACCCGTCCCCGGCCGCGAGGATCCCGCCGACGCAGTCCGGGGACCCAAGGGCCGTGCGCCCAAGATTGAAGTCGCGCAGGTCGATCGCGAAGCGGTTCCCGTCAAAGGACAGCTCGATCGTGAGTCGTGATGCGCACGGGTAGGTATAGAAGCCTGCAGAAGGCGCGACAGTTTCAGACGTATGAGGACTCGAAACGCGTGCTATGCTACAAGGCTCACCAGAGCCGAACTGGGTCGCGGGTTTAGATCCTGGGACGAGGGCGTAGAACCGGGCGGCCAGTTCGTTCGGGAGGTATATGAGCGTCGTGCCCGTGTCGATGGCCTGTCGAACGTATTCCGGTCTCGTTATCAGCTCGGCAAACAAGGAGAGATGCACGAACGGCCAAAAGATTTGTCTCGGCGACTTGTTCGTTCGCTGCGACGCCGTCCATGCCGATGGCCCAATAAGTCTGTGAAAGGAAAATAAATAAAGACGCTGCTATCAACGTGGAGCGACGCACCCGAGACTTTACCGGGATCCAAATGATACTCGATGTGCCGTCGATATGGTCCCCATCAACACAGCCAAAGCAAACCTACAAATAAAAATCGACTCATCAGCACCAGCCCGCCACTGCGCCGATGACGCGCACCTCAGATCCGGTCTCCTGCCGCCTCTCAAGATGGACCGAGAACAGCGGCGCGGCGAGCTGTCCCTCTTGGATGAGGTTCTCGAAGAACGTCGGCCTGCGAGACTGCGCGATCGTGCCGAACGCCATCCCAAGCAGGCCGTCGTTCGGCTGGCCCTGAAAATCGGCAGACTCGCTGTCAATGGCGCCGAAGGTCTGCTGCTGGACGGTGAACCCCGCAAGAGACACGACGTCTGTGGCAAGCGTGCCAGACACTTCGCCGCTCCCCTGTACAGCGAGTTTATCAGAAAAAAAATGATCCAGGGGAAATGTAATGATGAGCGAGGGGTGGTATAAGACACACATAGGTGATCGAAAAAGGCTGATCGTTGTTGATGTACGTGCTGCTCTGCGCCGGGTCAAACGAGCGCCCGCTGCAGCTGGTGCAGTTGACAGGCACCCAGAGGTCCGCGGAGCCGGTGTCGATGTCGACCGTGAGCCCCTGCGCCGGCGTGCCGATGTCCACCGGGCCATAATACAAGAGGTCGACGTTTCCGGGTACGAAGTCTTGCAGCGGCTCGATGCCCGTGCCCATCCCAAGGTCCTCGTCGGCGTCCCCGGCATCTGCGGCGCCTGCGTCGTCGGCAGACGAGGGGAAGGGATCTGTAGACGGAGGTGCAGATGGAGATGGAGAGGTGGTGGCGGAGGTGATGTTGCCGAATGGGTACAGGACGTGCGGGAGGGAGGGAGATTGCACGTCAGACGATGGATCGAAAACGGAGGGCTCGTAGAACTGTGCGACGTCGATCTGTTCCGGGTTGAGCCCCAGGCCCTGGAGGAACTGCGCGGCTTGTGCATATTTGGATAAGATATCATTCAGCTCTTGTATCTATATAACACGATGGTGAGATCGCATTCCGAAAGCGGGTTCAAAAAAAAAGGTGTCCAAGACCAAATCTTACCGCACGTGTCGGGTCGAAGAGGTGTACCACGTCGCCGTTATGTATGATCGTCGTCTGTTGCGTCGCTCTACGACTGAGCTTGACCCGCACGCCCCCACGTGAGGAACCAGAGTTATGCACGGGAGAAGACGCTACGCCAAGTATGAGTGCACAAAGCGTGAGAGGCAGGACGTGCCGGTAGGATGGGACGACCATGATGAGCGCGACGTGGATGAATTCTTGGGGAACCCATAGCTCGTGGTGGATTTGCAGGGCATTGGATACTGGACTGTTGGATCTGTTGGTGATTATGGGTGCCGCTCAGGTTGCCTCGGGGCGGCCGGCAGCTCCCGGCGGAGGACAGGGAGGATCTCCGCGACGGATGCGGCATCCAACCTCGTCCACCGTCGCTCCTCCATGAACGAGTCGACTGCACCGATCGTCGTCCGGCCCCGGCCCACTGGTCCGCATTCCTCTCGACCGTGCAGGCTCACTTCTATGCGATCCAGACGAGCAGGCTCGTATGCAACGGTCCCAGAAGAGGATATGACACCAGGCTGTCAGTCCAGATGTCAACATGCCCTCTTCAACTCGACCGGGGTTCCCTGCCCACCCCCTCCTATTCTCTTCACGTCCGGCACGTCCCAAACACATCTCCCATCCCCTCGCGCTCCTTTTCCTCCATAGTAAACCACGCTCCCTCCCTCCCTCCATAGCCACCCGACCCGCTCACCCGAATGCGTACCGGCTACGCGCTCAGACTCCTTCCCCTCGCCCTCGCGCTCGTCCACGACCGCGCCGGCGCAGACGCGCAGACGCAGTACGTGCTGAAGGACAAGTTCGTCGGCCGCGACTTCCTGGACGCCTGGACGTGGGAAACGATGGACGACCCGACGCACGGGCGCGTCAACTACGTCGACCAGCGCACCGCGCTGCAGAAGAACCTCTCCTACGGTACGCCCCCGCCTCCCCCACCTCCCACGCGCGCGCGCTCACCCGCTCCTCCGCGCCCCGCAAGCGACGGACGCCAAGTTCGTCATGCGCGCCGACAGCTGGTCGCGCGTTGGCCAGGGCGGCGGGGGCCCGGGCCCGCGCGGGCGCGACAGCGTGCGCATCACGTCGCGCGGCGCGTACGGCGACTCGCTGCTCGTGCTCGACGTCGCGCACATGCCGGCGGGCTGCGCGACGTGGCCCGCGTTCTGGACGCTCAGCCAGCGCGGGCCGTGGCCGCACGGCGGCGAGATCGACATCATCGAAGGTGCGCGCCCTGTCTCCCGCCCCCCGTCCCCCGTCCCGCGTGTCCTCTGTCGTGCTTGTGAGAAACGAGCGGGGGCTGATTTGGCTTTGGTTCGGCGGTTTCGTTGGAAGGCGTGAACCAGGCGACCGCGAACCTCGTTTCGCTGCATACGACGCCGGACTGCACGATGCCGCAGCAGCGCGCTCAAACGGGGTGCGTAAGCGTCCCGTCCTGGCCTCCCCCAGTCTGACATCGACTCTGTACTCCCACAGCACGGTGGTCTCCACCGACTGCTCCGGGCTGGCGAACTCGAACCAGGGCTGCGGGACGCAGATGACGCAGGCGCGCTCGTACGGCGCGCCGTTCAACGCGGCGGGCGGGGGGTGGTACGCGATGCAGCGCGCGCGCGGGCGGGGGGTGCGCGTGTGGTTTTGGGGGCGGAACGACGAGGGGGTGCCTGTGGAGGTCAGGGCGGGGGCGGGCGTCGTGGAGTCCGTGGAGGGATGGGGGATGCCAGGGGCGGAGTTTGCGATGGGCGGGGGCGCGGACGCAGACGCAGATGAGGATGGTGAGGATGAGAGCGATGCCGAGGTGGGGGTGGGTATGGGTGTGCGCGCAAAGTGGAAGAGGAATGGGGATGGCGAGAGCGAGAGCGAGAGCGAGGCGGAGGGGACGTGTGGGTTCGACGAGCACTTCGACGACCATGTGGCCGTGTTCGACTTGACGTTCTGCGTGAGTGCGACGTCCTGTGCTGTCTGCTTGATATGTGTCGCGGACGGAGAGGCTGACGACGTCATGGATGCATGCATTATAGGGTGACTGGGCAGGCTCCGCGTGGTCCTCGTCGGGGTGCGGACAGGGCACGTGCGAAGACTGTACGTCGTGCACGCTCATCCCGCTCTTTGTACGCTCGCGCTGACGTTTGGGCTGTGCAGTCGTCAACAACAACCCGGCTGCGTTCGCAGAGTCCTACTGGGAGATCAACGCCTTGCGCGTGTACACCCCCGGCCAGTGATCGCGCGCATGCCCGGCGGTCGGGCTTCCATGCGCCATGATCGACGTGTCTGGGAGCCCGTACTGTGACTGTTGGTCTTGGGGCACAGATTTCTTGTCGGCTGGTTTCGATTAGAACTCAATCTATGTGTGGCGTTTGTTTTTTGGCTGGCCAAATATTGACGCGGGACCGTCAGGTTGAAAGTTTTGGTCGTTGTCTTGCCTTGTTCTTGTTTTGATCGAGTTCGTTTCGGGCAAGTCAGAGGATTGCCAGTCATTACTGTCATGTACTGTCCGTACTGCACACATACACACTGCATTCCCGGTGGGGTTCAACGAGCGTCACCCGAGCACGGCGACGAAGCGCCCCGGCATAAAAACTCGGAAACCGGTGGGAAGTCCTGGAGAAGAAGTTTGAGAAGAGGCCATTACGGAACGGGCTTCCGAGCTGTGGAGATCGAGAAGGTCACGTCGGGCCCTTCGAACACTGCTGCTGCTGCTGCTGTAGCGCTGATAGAGTTGAGACGCCCGCTGTGGGGGCGAGAGGGCGGAGGCGAGCGAAAGCGACGGGTGCCGTCGAGACGGGCGCTGAAACTCATAGAGCGCAGGAACGATCGGGAATGCCCGCGGCGGGACGTTTGGATGGCCATTTTGAAGGAATGCGTGCGCACTGCGCCGTCGTGCATGTGCGGGCGGTGGTTGGGCCTCGGTCGCAGCTTCACGTGCGGGGAGAGGGTTGCAGGCACCCGAGGCCCCGAGTGGTACGCCGTGAGAAATCAGCATGAGGTACCGGCATCGTGGAGCGGAGGGGCTGCAGGGAGCTGGAGGGCTGCATTTCCTCGGGGAGAACGGCCACGCGGGCGATGTGCGAGAAGCGCAGAGAAGCGGTGGGAGAGACAAGGGAGGGCGGCGGGACTCGAGGAGAGAGGGAGAGCGAGGGAGCTGAGGGACTAGCTAGAGAGCCCGAGGGGGTGGCGAGGGAGATCTGGCGATGGGCGGACCCCGAGAAGCGCAGGAGAGATGATGCACGGCGCTGTGGCTTTCCTCGCCTTCACTTGGGCCTCTCTCCTGCCCTTTCTTCGCCCGACCCTCCTCCCTCCCTCCTCCTCCTCCTCCTCCTCCTCCTTCTCCTCCTTCACACTCTCCATCACCCTCGCCACAATACGAGCAGCGGCGCCATCATCTTCCTGCGCACCCGGCGCCTCTTCCACCATCACCTCAACGGTCCTCACCGCACCCTAACCATCACCTCTCTCTCTGCTACCGCCGTCCCCCTGCCGTCCTCGCCACAATGCCTCTCCCCAACGTCAACGGCACTCTCTCTCTCCAGGGCGCCCTCCGCTCTGGAGATGCAACCAAATCCACTCTCAAGCACGGCATGCTCATCCGCCTCACCCCAGAGAACATCCAGTCTCTCCAGGACTTCACCCGCCACCGTAGCATCCAAGCACAGTTCGGCGACAGCCCCGTGCGCATATCCTCTTCCCTTCTTCCCTGTGCGTATCCCTGACAAGCATGCCCCCGATTTCCTTCTCTAGGGCATCTACATCGGCGAGCAGTTCTTCCCTATGCGCATCATCGGCGAGGCCGCCCCTCACGAACTCTACCTCCGATCCACCCCTTTGAACAAGCCAAACGCGCCTCTCAAGCTCTACGCCAACATCACAGGCAAGATCACCGTCGAGCGCGAGCTCGACCAAAAAATCGAGGACAAAGTCTCCCAGTCCACCGCCGACGCCGCCAAGGCCAAGAATTCCCGCCGCATCGTCGTCATCGACGAGCCGCCCCCGAAGAAACCCGCCGCAGCCTCGGCCGCAGCCACGAAGAAGAAGAAGGCGGGCACGAGCGTGTCTGTCACGCGTCGCGCGCCACAGATCATACAGGCGAAGAACGAGGGCTCCTCTAGGCTCGCGTCTCCCGCCCCCAACCAAGGCAAGGCACTCTCGCCCCTGCGCCCGCCCGCCGCCACGGTCAATATCAACCTCCGCCAGCGCGTCATTCGCTGCATCGCCGCCAGCCCGCGGGCGCAAGACGAGGTCGTCAACCTCGTCGGTGGCCCCTCGTGTGCAGATTCGACCCGGCGCGACGTCCTCGCCCAGCTCGAAGACGTGCGTGCTCCCTCTTGTTCTCTATGACCTCGCGATCGCCTGCTTATCCTCCGCCACGCCATCCAGGTGGCCATACCCATCGAGGGGCCCAAACACTCCTCGGCTCCGGCGAAGTACCGTGTCCGTCCTGAAGTGTGGCTCGAAGTGCGTCCGTACGAGTGGACTGGGCTCACGGACACCGAGCGCACCAACTTCGCGCGCCAGGCGCGCCTCGCGTTCGGCGACCTGCGCATCCCCCAGAGCGACCCTCGCTGGGAACACGTGCGCTACCGCCAGCCTGCGTCCGCCGCGGCCGCGGTGGCGCCCACCGCTGCCGCAAAGCCGCCGGCGAAGCGGGCGATCACGACGACGGGCAAAGCGCGCGGCGGCGCCACCGCCACAGCCTCCGGATCCAACACTAACTCCACGTCCACGTCCACGTCCACCTCTGCATCGGCGACATCCAAGGCGGACGCCAGAGACGAGCCACCCGCGAGCGCCCCGTCTGCCCCTGTCCGGCAGAAACACGAGCTTCCGCCCCGC
Source organism: Heterobasidion occidentale (assembly GCA_039111635.1). NCBI lineage: Eukaryota > Fungi > Basidiomycota > Agaricomycetes > Russulales > Bondarzewiaceae > Heterobasidion > Heterobasidion occidentale. The sequence goes on from JBCAQO010000006.1 coordinate 932,452, forward strand.
CCGCGCCCCATCATGCCGCCGCCCCCCCTCCCACCTTCGGCGTCTAATGGCAAAGTTTCCAGAAACTCGCCGGACGACACGCAGCCAGCGCCGAGCCCGACGACGGCGGCGGCACGCCGGCGCCTGCCTGGATCCGGGTTCAAGTCGACGATGCGTGCGTCGCCGTTTGGGTCTGATTCCCCCACGGGCGCGGGCGCGGGCACGGGGCGCACGGGGACGCCGGCCGCGGGCGGCGCGGGGCCTTCGCCCCCACAGCAGAAGCCCGCGGTGACGGTCACGAAACGGACGGGGCCCGTCGACGCGCGGAACAAGCGCGAGGAGCCGCAGCCGAGCGGGCGCGCGACCGCGTTGCCCTCGATCCCGCCGCCGCCGTCTGCGCGCGAGCGCGAGCGCGAGAAGGTGAAGGAGAAGGAGCGGGCGCGCGAGCGGATCAAGAAGACGCCCGTCGTGCGAGAGGAGGGCGAGATCGAGGAGGCGCCCTCCGCGCCTGCATCTTCGCGAGCGCCGGCCGGCGCCGCGGCGCAGGGGAAGAAGCGCAAGGCGCAGGCGTACCGGGACGACGCGGACGACGCGCTCGAGGGCGCGGTCGTGGGGTCGCGGTCCGGGACGGGCGCCGCGCCGCCTGTGACGGGCACGCGGGTGTCGGTCACGGCGGTGAAGCGCCGGAAGGTGGACGAGGGCGGGGGGTACGCGCCCGCTGTCGCCGGTGGCGCGCCGCCCAAGCCACGGGAGCGGGAGCGGGACTGGGAGAAGGAGAAGGAACAACGGGAGAGGGAGCAGCGGGAGATGGAGAAGGAGCAGGCCGCGGCGGCGCTGCATCAGCGGAAGGTCTCGGCCGCGAAGCGGGAGAGGGACAGGGAGCGGGAGCGGGAGAAGGAGAAGGAGCGGAGCGCGTCGGTGCAGCCGCCGCCGCCGCGCAAGCCCGTGAACAAGGACAGAAAGGGAGCGCGCGAGAGAGCGGGATACGCCGCCGCCGACGCGCAAGATCAAACGGGAGCCCGAGCCCGAGCCCGTCCGCGCGCGCGACCGGGAGCGGGAACGCGACCGCGGCCGCGAGCCGCGCGAGCGAGAGAGGGAGCGCGAGCAAGATCGCGAGCAGGAGAAACCCAAGGCGGGGCGCATCAGCAAGCGCCGGAGGAGCCCCATCTACACCTCCTCGTCCTCCGACGAGGAAGACGGGCCGAGCCCCGCCACGCGCCCGCGCACCACCGCGCACTCCCACGCGCACCCCGAGCCCGCGTCCTCCGCCACGAGCACGTCCTCCCCGCGCGACGTCGACCCCCCCGGCCGCTCGCACGCCCGCGAGCGCGACCACGAGCGGGATCGCGATCGCGGCAGAGACCGCGAACGCGAGCGCACGGGCCACGGCGCCAACAACAACGGCACGCGCGCGGCCGCGCGCTCGCGTCTGCCCCCAGAGCCGCCCACCGCGCCGCTCCCGACGGACCGCGCGACGTTGCGTCGGCGGTACCGCCGCTCGTACGCGCACTATATCAAGGCGTACCACCTGTTTGCGCTCGAGCGCGGGCGGGTGGAGGACGCGCTCGCGAGCATGAACGAGGGCCGGGCGGCGGCGGCGGGGCGACGAGCGAGGACGGCGAGGAGGACGACGACGAGCCGATGAGCGAGGGCGAGCTGATGGAGCTCGTTGAGCGGCATAATGGGTGGAGGCGGGAGCTGGAGGCGATTCGGAAGGCGTTTACGATGACGGGCGAGGAGGCGATGGATGTGGAGCCTTGATTTTGACGCGCTGCGTGGGCCGGGGAGTGGTGGTGCCTTTGCTTAGAGACGGTGTGGATGTGCGTTGAGTCGCGCGCGATTTAGAATTTGTGGAGGAGCGATACCAACGATCGAAGTGGAACGGATGTATTTATTCAACAACAAAAGTCGGACTCGGATCTCGTCGTCTCATGGTGTCTTGTTTTCTTTTTGCTTTCGCTGTTTCTGTCGGCAACTATCATTTTCAATTCAGCTTTCGTGGCTTGCGCGAGCGTTGGCGTGTTTGTTTGTGTGCCTCGGGACGCGGACGGGAAGTGAAAGGGGTTTGTGCGGGCAATCGCGATGGAAATTAGCAGGCCGATGGAGGCCATCAAATCAGCGATGGAGGTTTGTTCAGTCCATGGCCTTATGACCGCTTTCTCTTTGATGTCGAGGACTCTGAAGGGGGAGACAAATGCGTCGCGGTTGAATCGGCCATAACCACATGGATATGCAACACGGTGGTGTATAAAAGCAGAGCAGCGACGGGCTGGGCGCTCAAAACTCCACACACGCACTCGACCAAGCGAACTGTCGCCCAAAACTTACGATCCTATCCCCAGACGTTTTCTCTCAAACGCACCATGTCTACCTCCTCCCTCTGCGCGCAAGTATCCGAGGCCAAACAAGCGTGCGACGAGCTGGACGACGCGCTCGCCTTCCTGCACGCCGCGCTCGAGGGCGTCAAGCAGGACGTCCAGCGGTTCCGGGACAGCATGCGCGACGTCGAGCTCCACGGCGCCGCGAGCGGCCAGGGTCAGGCCGCGGACCCGGAGGAGCTGCAGGCCCTGCGGAAGCTGATCAAGCAGATGGCGGCGGACATGGTGCACACGAAGTACTGGACGCGGTGGTTCGCCGGGGAGCTGGACATGCGGCGCATCGCTAGTCGCCGGGCGCAGATGGGCATGGACGGTGCGTAGGGCGATGGCGGCGGCGTGGGTATTTTGCATGCTTTTGTTTGGGACAGAGGAAGGAAATATGGCTGGATGACTGCCACCACTTACCAGTGCCATCTGAAGGAAGACGCGCTCACTTCAATCACATCGCGGACTCCCTTTCACTGATCCGTCGGGGATAGACAAGGCAAGATGTGGACATTTTGAGATTGTTCATGCTTCATGGCTTGGGTTGTCCACACAAGCATCTTGACGCCCGCATTTCCATCGAATCCGTACCATTCAAATTGGCTGGGTAGCCTGGTAAAATTCAGCAGACAATGCCAATAAACCACACGTAGCGTCAAGATACACACAAAGTCCCGTGTCAACAATCCGTTCAAGAGCCAACCAGTGCGTTATGCAAAGAAAACGTGATTCGTGATGGAAGTTCGTCCGCGCTCACGGCAAGGCCAAGAACAACGGCAACAAAAGCGCAAGGTTAGGTGTTCCGACGCCTAGAATGCTCGACGGTGAATAAAGTGTTGTGGAAGTACAGAGAAGTAGATCGTACCAGTCACAGGATCCCAGCCAGTCGTCCTAGAAGTGAACAGAGTGTGAGCGCGCTTTTTGAGGTGAAGAATCCTGCAAGTACTTACGACGTGAAACCGGGGGTTCCTTGGAGGCGAATAAGTGAATCGAAGTCATCCAGAATATTTCTGAGTCACGTACCACATCCCTGATTTCCTCCCGTTGTGATGTCGTTGAAAGCATGCGCGAATTTACTGGAATATACCTAGTCCAAGGTGAGTGAAAGATGCAACCGAGCATATACTAGGTCGACACACCGAAGGGTTGATAAAACCTGAGTGAAAGGATGAGAAAGAGGCTGTGGTCCTTCGAAGTGCGCGATGAATACTTACCGACTGATTTCTTTCCCTTGGCAAGACGAGCATCGTTCACGAGAGTGATGAGCGATCCGACCACTGGGGATGAACAGGAAGTTCCGAACACAAGCTCGAATTCGCCATCGATAGCTGAGGATGGTTCAATATTCAATCCGACAAACAAGAGAGGCCACTTGCCTACGACGTAATTCGCGCTGATATCACAGTTCCAAGGTGAAGGCAACTCAGATGAAAGAATAATTGAGGCTCGTACCCGTTGGCAGATAGATCAGGGAACGCCCGGACCTACAATTGATGATGAACAGAGCTATCAATCATATCTCAACAAGCTTCCTTGCCTTTCCAGAATTATTGAACTGCGCAGCTGAGTATGGCGGCGGGTGATTCTTCAAAAAACTGGCAACGGCGGACGCTTGATACGACGGTATGGTGAAAATATTGCTGAAACCTCCCCCGCTGAAGATGACTTGCTCGCAGGCACCTTCTGGGTCGTGGACCGTAGAGCCTGGATTAACTTGCGTTGCACCAACTGAAGTGACGTACGGACACCCTGAAGGGAAGTCCGGGTTGAACCTTGTACCATTTTGTGATTCTTCACCTGCACAGCATTCTTGAGATAGAATGTGATTTTTCGTGCTTGTGTGCTTACCATCGGGTGTCAGACAGACATTATCGAAGCCTGCGACGCCAAAATCGCCTGAACTGTAGAGAACGGTCGTTCCCATCAATCCAAGCTTAGCATACTCAACGCATTGCCTGTTAGCAAACGCAGCCGTGACTGTTGCCTCGTCCTGCCCATAGGACACTGACACCACTTTTGGCGGAGGAATGATTCCACATGATTCAGGTTCTGTAAAAAATATGAGTGACGTATCTATCGGGACGAGTTTTGATTTACTGTCAAAGCCTCCAGGTTGAGGGTCGGGGTAAATTCCATCCTGATTGCTACGATGAAGAATATGACGGACTAAGGTAGAATCCGCCGACGTACCTGCGTAGGGTCATCTCCTCCTTCAAACGTGCAGAATGACTTATCGATGGCATCAAGCCAGTTATCAAACCCAGCGCCTGACAGCGAAGGAACCCATCAGTTCAGATATCTCGTCGCCCTGTTTCCAAACTGACCTTCGACAAGGTCACCAGTTTGGAGAAGAGTGATTGGCTGGGGATTTGTCAAGGCCATGGCGTATTCCAAGTCAAGGTCACTCTCGCCATTGAAACCAAAGCTTTGATTTTGTGTTTGCGCGACACCTGGAGTGGTACCGCCATAATTCAGTCTAATAAGGAGAAGGGAAAAGACAACAAACCTCCATCAATAGAGACCAGAATAGGTCTACTCCCTACTTGGCTGGTAGAGAAATTGCTGCAGGCGAAATCAGCAGAATGCCGTGAGGTATCACGATCACGTACGTAAAGAAGAGGTCGAGATCGCCAGTCAAGAATGCTTGTGGGGTGAACTCAACTAGAAAAATAATGTCAGTACTGGATTCAACCTTGGAGAAGAGACGCGACTCACCGATCCCGTACGAGTTCTTCTGCGTTGCAACCGGCTTGTAGTCGATATTGTACAGTGCCCGAAGGCAGTCAGGGGTGATAAACTGATCGCAAGTATCCAGCGACGGTATGACGTTCGGTTTCTTGCCGGTTGTCTTCGGCCCGTTGAAGGAAGATGGGTAGCCTAGTTTGTCGGTAGTCCGCTTCCTCATGCGAGCTGGTTCGCTACCTGCACGATGATTGAAGTGTACTGTGGGCTTGATGAGGTCAATGTGTTCGCGAACATGCTCTGGTACCGAGTACGAATGGCATCCTTGAGGGAGATCGCGTTATGGTCAGATACCTGAAGGATTCGTTATTTCAGATGGACTACTGGCTTACCGATTTGTTCGACGCCAGACGTGTGTGTGTAGACGTGATATTCGGTATTGAGCAGTTCCTCGACCTCCGTCACAGTCACATTGACCTCTATCCAACCCTTGCTGACAGATTGGCGGAGGCGGTAACCCGACAGACCAGCATCAGTGAGCCAATCCTTCACGGTTGCTACCGTCAAATTGGAAGGAGAAAAATGATCCACAACTCTGTCCGGCGACCAATGCTGTCCATAAGTCGGAGAGTCCGGGTGTGAAACAGACATGAGGAGATCATCCAGCCCATCGAGGTTCTGTTGTCTGAGACCAATGCGCAGGGGCAAAACCTTTTCTGCTTCAAGCCTTCTAGATTTTTCCCACCCAACAGGCTCCGCCGCGCGCCTCTCGTGCACGACATGGGTAGAGCGAGGAGAAGGTGCAGCAAATGCGGTAGTGCAGACCGACAACACAACGAGGGAGATACGCATGGTGTTCGAGGGCGAGGACCTTTGAAGGCCCGGAAAGAATGTTCCAAAGCCCAGTGTTGAGGGAGCAGATTAGGCCATTTAAGGAGTCGAGCGAAAGGCACGGCGGTTGAAAGGACCCACGAGAACGCCATCTCCGCCCGGTTCTCCAAGAGAGAGCATGTGTCTCGTCGGGGGAAAGGCGTACTATTGAAGGAGTGCTCTATCAATCTATTATTAGTCGTGGAATTCTGCTCTTACTCACGACTGCGATTCTAAGAAGCACGTCACCCGGACAATCAGCAAGCCAGAAGCGTCTGTATACCAGAACGGGGAGGGCGTGTATTGAGAATAGTGCAGGAAACCGGGCATCTTTGAGTACTTACTTACCTCTGAGTATTGTGCATCCAGCTCGAATGAGGGCTGACCGGCAGGAAATCGTGAATCGAGGTTCACGCGGATATGTCTATCAGTTCTGATAGAGATCAGGCCACGAGGTATAACGGCCGGGTCCATTTGTACCTAAATTCTGTACTTGGAGGGGTGTCTGATTTGTGTACGTTTACAGGCTTCAGTAGCATAGCAGGTCAACGCCCAAGGCGTTCAGCCCGGGATCTCCGTCGGAGCAATCATTCCTCAATGGCTTTATGTACTTGACCCAGCCTGGGTAACAACCCACATTAACAACTTGATGATCGGTGTTAGATGGATCTTCATTACGATTGGCATATCGCTAGCCGAATATCCTGTCAAGGAACAGGGAGAACAACCCATGAGTCTGAAATGCTAGGCCAAGATGCCTCTCCTGATAATCCCCTGAAGACACGTAGTTATTAGCATGCACGCTAGGGGTCGAGTATATCTTGTCGTAAAGCCTAGAGGATCGGGTGGGAGAAGCTGAAGGGTTGGCGCCTCTGGCTATGGGCGACGCCGGAATTAACCGAACATACACTCCTACTGACTCTTACCCGCGATCCGCGGCATGGACTGTTCAACGCACATCTGCCAGGCCATCAGTACATGGAAAGTTCCCGTGCCATGATACCTAGGAGGCGTATATTCCTTCGCGACGTCGTTCTGCATCAGAAGTATCATGCGAGGGGGCTTCCATCGCCCTTTCTACTCTTATCAGCGCCCGTCGAGGCCTATCGTTTGCTTGGTGCTGCTCCGACCTGCGTTCGCCATTAAGGCTAATCCGGTCAGTTTTCAGATGCATCCTTCAAGTGAACGTTGGAAGTGCGGACGGAAAGTACTTGCGTAGCGCGTGACGCGCGTCTTCCATCGTCCACCGACATAATGCAATGTTGTACGCCTTGCCAATAATCATCCTCAAGCTTTTTGATTGACAAGCCACGCCAGCCAGCGACAGATATATTGGAATACGAAGGCAAAATACGCAGTGTACCTGTTGAAGAGCGGATTTATGAGCTACCGCCTGCACCACCTCTGAGCTCTCTCATGACTCTACTCGTTGGTGATGCCAAGCGCAGCTCTCCGCGCTTCCTGACGTTCAAAATCCGCCAGTCATGTACTGGGCTGTCGGTCTTGTCTCTGTTTGCCATCGTTTTCCCTCGAAATTGACAGGACAGTGCAGACGATCAACATCAATGCGAATCATCACTCTTCACTGGTCTGGGATTGTCTGTCATGCCGTCTGGGAGACACATCTGTGCGTTCTCCTTGTTGAACGACTACTTTAGCTTCGCTCGAAAACTTCAATGTTTACGGGAACAAGGAGCATCACTCCGATTGTAATTTTCACTGGTCCTCACTCCTACCGCTTGTGCTCGCTGGCGATGCCATCTCACCTTCAATCTTGAAACCACCGACAGCACAGAAAATTTCGCAGAAAATTCCATCCCGGTCCGTAGTTCAGTCTTTCCGCTTGAAGACGTAGTGCCCGATACCCCATCTATACAAATGGTAGATGAATAATTTGACAAGATGAGTGGGTCGAGCGGCTCACTCCTGGCCACCATTGTAAGCGAACAATTCCGAGCATGCCATATAGAATACTCTGAACCTAGGAGCGAGGAATGAACGTATTTAGTGTTACAATCTGAGCGGCGACATGAGACTTCCCCAAGATGTTACGCACCGATAGAATGCTTTGGCTCCCTCGCCCTTTTTGCCCTTCTTTTCAGCATCCATCTCGAGTTCTTTCAGGCCTTGTTTTGCATTGGCATCCTGGCGCTGCAACCAATGCTCGAGCGTGCGCGAGTAATGTATGCCCGAGATGTACGACAACGAGAGGAGGGTGAGATGGTCCTGATAATAGAGGAACAGGTCATGCGAGGGCATTGTTCCACCTGTGATATGAATTGGCGATAAAATGGGGATCTCGCGTCAATGATAAAAGGTCACGAATTGATCCACAAGAGCGGAGGGACATGTTGTTACCAGAAAAGAACGTCTGGGCCATCCATCCATCGTCTTCCACGAAATCATATGGCATGGTCTTGTGGCAGAATATATGCACAAAGAAGAGCGACGGATTGGGATCATCGCCTTCACCGATATGTTGCGAGGGTTTGAGCCAAGTAGAAACCTTGCGCAGCAATTTGTCGTAGTTCTTCATGTGCTCAAACATCTAGAACACAAGACACGGGTACAATTTCAGGATTCGATTGTTATGGACTTCCACCTACCTCGATCGAGAGTATACGGTCAAATCTGATAATTCGAATAAACCCATTAGACAGATCGAAAGATCAGATACATGATGCGTACTGGTCGCAGTCAGCGAAATCGATTGTGTTCACATCCGCAGTGATAATCTACCAAGAAAGTGAGCACTCGGTCCTTGCAACATGGTTGAACAGAGGGACGAGATGTTTCGAGTGTGAAACAGTGTCAGATGCCATACCTTGACGTTATTTATCCCGCGCTTCTTGGCCTGCGCATCTATGTATAGTTTCTGGGTGGAAGAGTTGGAAAGGCCCATAATTTGGGATCTAGGGTATTTCTGTGTGAAGCATCATCATCGTCATCATGGGCTTCGCGTGGAGCGCTGATAAAGGGCTCCTCGGCGACAAACATACCTGCGCTAAATAAAGCGAAAGACTGCCCCATCCTGTTCAAAGAATAATTTTAGCAATGCGGGGATGTGTTTCAAGACAGACCGCGCGCACCGCATCCGAGATCGAGGATATATTGGCCATTTCTGAGCTTCGCCTTCTCGCAGTACATCTCCATCATAAGCACCTCAGCCTCCTCCAAAGTTTCTTTGCCAGTAGGGTATAGGCAGGACGAGTACTTCGCGAATGGGCCTAAGCAAGATAGGATGAAGTCTGTTGAAACCTATAGGTACATCCGATTGATGAACAAAGCAAGGTTTTTGTGACACAAAAGATACCTCATAGTGCTGCTCGTTGGCCTTTTCGGTCAATTCCGCGATGGTCTCTCTTGCGCGCGAGTTCTCTATCCATTGCATCTTAGCGGCATGGTTGGCTTCAAAAGAGCCGTGGTTGATCTCCTGTAGCCGCTGGCGACAGAGTGCACGGATAGCAGTGCGAAGAATGAAGTCAGGGACCAGCCCCTGATCATTGTATGCAATGCATTGTCAGAACGGGTGTGCGTATCTCTACAAAGACGCGAAAGACGCTTTACCTTGTCCAAAAGGTTGTACCCTACAGTCAGAACGGATTCGGGGATCATGTTAGCAATGCTGAGAGAGTTACCTAGTGTATGGAATCATTGAGATGGTGTAGCTGTCAGATCGCCAGCAGTTGCCGGCTGAATGATTCTATGGTCACGTGAAGACGCGTCGAACGCGTCGTGCTTTGTCGTGTCAGTCACTTGGCGAGTCGGTGCTCAAAGCGCTCACGTACCTTGGCTCCTGCCTCCGTCTTGAGTGAGGCGACAATCTTCCCGTTGTATCACTGCTGTATGCGCGTGTCGCAACTTTGTTGAAAGAATTATCCTTCATTAGAGTATCGCATTCGACGCGTAATTCCGTACTTCGCTACACACGACTCGCGATATTCCTTCTCGCATCGCGACACTACTCGATGAGGGTTCTCTGCGTGGCTGAGAAACCATCAATCGCAAAGTCAGTCAGTCAGATATTATCGGGAGGGCAGTACACAACCGTACGTCTCGCTGTTCATCTCAGTGCGTATTCTCACGAGGTCTCCGTCATCAGCGCAATACCACCAATAAGTATATCAAGAACTATGACTTCGACTATCCACAAGCCAGAGCTTCTTTCACTGTGACTTGCGTCTCTGGTCACCTTTTGTCCCTTGACTTCGGCGAGAATCATCGCAAATGGAACTCTTGTGACCCTTTTGCGCTGTTTGATGCTCCCGTGGTTTCGACTGTGGCTCCTGACAAGAAATCTATTGAGCAAAATCTCATCAACGAGGCCAAAAAAGCGCAGCAGTTGATGATCTGGACGGACTGTGATAGAGAGGGAGAAAACATTGGTGCGGAGATAGCTTCAATATGTCGGAAGGCGCAAAGGCACATTGTGGTGAAGCGAGCGAGGTTCAGTGCTATAATTTCTCAGTACGTCTCCTTACCTTTTCTGTTGAAAGTTGGCGTAGTGTATGAATTTTACAGCCAGGCAGATACATCATGCAGCGCAACATCCCGTTGAATTAGATCTTGCACAAGCCGCGGCAGTGGATGCCCGTATCATGCTTGACCTTCGGGTTGGGGCAGCTCTCACTCGTATGCAAACGCTTACTTTACAGGCCCGACTCAACGAAATCAAGGACACTATATCTTATGGTAAATGCACATCGTTGAGCTTGTCATCCACACGACCATTGTCTTTCTTACGCCTAGTTATCACTAGGCCCTTGTCAATTTCCTACCCTAGGTTTTGTCGTATCTCGATATAACCAAGTGAAATCTTTCGTCGCTGAAAGTTTCTGGTTTATATATCTCTCTGCCTTATGCCGATCATCCACGGAGAGAGGAGAAACTGTGTTCACGTGGCGGAGGGGCCATCTCTTTGATTTTGACGTTGCGTTTGCCATTTACGAGGCGGCTCTTGCTGACCGGGAAGCCCCTGCACGCGTCTTTAAAGTGACGAAAAAGAACACCAAGAAATGGTTGAAAAAGTTCATTGTTGATTGAGCTTACACGGACTGATGGGCACTATTATAGGAAACCGCTTCCGTTGACGACAGTTGAACTGCAAAAGGCTGGATCTAGGCTCTTGAAATTGGCTCCAAAGAAGATTCTTGATGTACGCCGTCTTCATGTCGTTCATCTGTAGTGGTTGACAGTGCGGCAGGTTGCAGAGGGACTGTATCAAAAAGGGTTTTTGTCGTATCCCCGTACTGAAACAGATCAATTTGACCCTGAGTTTGATTTCATGGCTTTAATTGAAAAGCAGACTGCAGACCCTGCATGGGGTGGCTTCGCTACCAAGTGATGTTTTCCCCTCCTTTATGATCCAGGATGTATTCACTGACCTCTGCGACAGCCTTCGAGACGGTGGTTTCGCGGCGCCTCGACAAGGAAAGAACAACGATCACGCACATCCCCCCATCCACCCCACTGCATACGCAGGGATTCTAGCTGGAGATGAGAAAAGGGTATACGAGTTCATTGCGCGTCGCTTTCTCGCATGTTGTTCCAAAGACGCGCTGGGCTTTGAGACGACTGTGGATGTAATGTATGGCGGAGAAGAATTTTATGCTACCGGTACGTCTACCCCATCATCTATGCAGAAATCAAACTGATGCTTGTAACGCTCTGCTATAGGTCTTATTGTTCTTGAGCGTAATTACCTAGACGTCTATCCGTATGACAAGTGGAACGGAAAGGAAATAGAGGACTTCCAAGAAGGACAAGAATTTATGCCCAGCGTATGTGAATTGCGAGAAGGACAGACCACAAAGCCGTCCTTGCTGACCGAAGCTGATTTGGTCGGGTTGATGGACAAGAACGGGATCGGTACGATGCTTGTCTTCGTGATTATGTGCTGGTCGTTCTGGAAGAGCTTACGCTTCGAACTATAGGGACCGACGCAACGATTGCACAACATATCCAGACTATCATTGACCGTGGATATGTAATTGCGCGGATGGAAGGTTCAATGAAGTACCTGGTTCCTTCGACACTGGGTATTGGGCTCGTAGACGGCTACAACGAGATTGGATTCGAACGAAGCCTGAGCAAACCGCAACTGCGACGAGAGGTAAGACGATGCTGCTTTTTTACGGTACTTTACTTGATGGTAAACGTCTCGTTTTAGACTGAACGGAACATGGTTCAAGTTTGTCAAGGTACCAAGACCAAGAACGATATGGTTGTTGAAGCCGTCGAGCAATATAAGGAGATGTTCGTGAAAGCCAAGAGAGATTTTGAGAAAGTCGTTGCGGTAGGGTTTATGTTCTATTCACTCACGTGTTTGCTAAGCCGGGGTCGGATTGCAGAGTGTCCGGAAATATGTCACAGGTGCCGGCGGAGCACATGGTGGACCCCCTGCTGGCGGAGGTGATGGAGGCGGCGGCGGAGTGGTGATGGTGGTGACGGTGGCGGTGGTCCCGGTGGTCCCGGTGGCCGCGGCGGTCGCAGTCGAGGCGCAGGCGGGGGTGGTAGGGGCGCAGGCGGTAGGGGTGGTAGAGGTGCAGGCGGAGGTACTGGAAGAGGCGCTGGAGGTGGCGACGACGGCGTAGACGGCCCAGGTCCTGGCGCTGGAGGAAGGAGCTCAGGAGCTCGTGGTCGAGGATCAACGCGTGGAACTGCGAAGCCTCCTTCGAAAGAAAAGAAACCTTCACATGTTGATAATGCAAGATGTGGAAGCCCGCCACCTTGGCCGCTCGACGAAGACGGTGCGGGCTAACAGAATTTTTGAAATTCTACTTCTCCGGCTCACCTTGACGGACTTGCAGACATGGAGTGGGCTATCGCGCCTCAGCGCCCGCAGCCACCTCCATCCCCACCGCTCCCACCGCGAGCTCAGCCCGCAATCACACCAAGGTTAGTACCACAAGCGCCAGCACCCCAACCCCCACGATCCTACCTAGCTGCACAACACCAGCCAATCGCAGGGCCAAGCCGAAGCGCAAATTCATCCGAAAACGTTATCTGTGCCTGCGGCGAAAACGCTGTAGAGCGCACAGTAACGAAAGAAAATGAAAACAAAGGACGCCTGTTTTATGTGTGTTATAAGGGCCGGGATGAAGGTTGCAGCTTTTTCCAATGGGCAGATCAACCTGCGACCAGTACGGGCCCCCCTCACGCTGTGCCTAGTAAGCGATCATATTCCGAACGAACTGTGAGTGTTCCCACGTCACCTTTCCTACCTCAGTGCCTCTGACAATTTATCTATTTTTATCGAAATGCGGGTGGCGTTTGGACTTGGCAAGGCCCATACCAGCGCCGATGAGCCTAAACGGTGTAGATGCGAACTGACAGCCGTACAGAGCACTGTCGTGAAGGATGGGGTCAACAAAGGACGAAAGTTCTGGACATGTCCTAACCACCAAAACGCCAAATGTGGTTTTTTTGAATGGGCCGAAGACGAATCTGATCTTGGTGGCACTGTTTCTGCATCGGCGGGCAGGGCCCAAAGTCTAGGGGGTGATCGCCCTCAAAATTCTGGAGGATGTTTCAAAGTAAGTACAATTTCTTTATACTGCTCCGAAATGAACTCATTGATTGATTTGCAAACCCATTATGCTCCAATAGTGTGGCGGAGAAGGTCACTGGGCCAACGGTACGTTGTAATTGTGCATATGTTCCTGCTCGTTATGGTGATCACACTGGATCTTGCAGCTTGTCCTCAAGGTAGCTCCGATAACGGAAAGCGTTTCAAAGGCACGACGGCGGCCAAGGGCACGAACAATTCCGTGTCTTGTTTTAAGTGTGGCGAAGAAGGGCATTTCAGCAACGGTATGTCTTGGATTCATGATGCAAAGTCAGAACCGTTATTGATTCACGCATTGTCTTTTCTCAGCTTGCCCCGGCAGTGGGAAACGAGCTCCTTCACGATCATCGTCTTTCCGATCAGGGTCAAAAAGGGGAAGGGGTCGACCCCGAGGAAGCGGCAGAGGTGGATCAAAATCTCGAGGGAAAGCATCTGCATTTGCTGCTGCAGATGAGTGGTAGCGGTCCTTGGAACTATTGGCGTTCACCGATTTCTTTACCTTTCTTACATTGTTATGTACTGGATTATAACGTGCCTTTCAAACACGGCCGATCATATTGACCATCGAGTTTGCTGAGTTGGACAATTTGAACACGGACTTTGGGTAGCTCTGCGATACAGGAAGTAGCGATTTTCTCTTTCGACGATCGTGTCGATTTTGCCTCCGTCCACCTTCGCTATCGAGGTACCAGAGGGTACCAGGCCCTTCGGCCCTTGGCTTTACCCCGCATTTTGAGGAATTTGAGGAATTTGCGGGGATACCCGATCATGTGCGATAGCCTGGGATAGCATTATGTCATTTGCCGAGGCAATGGCTTCGTTTGAAGCAGTTTTGAAGCGCTTGGCTGTGGCTGGCTGCGGTCGGTCAAGCTCGTCATCTGCAGTCTTTTTCACGCTTCACGAGGGTTTGGTGTTCGGTGTCTGTTTCGATTTGAGGCCTTTTTTCTCTGAACAGCTCTGCCCAAGGCGTCGGATCTGTGAAGATACATCGTCCGATTTTCGTCCGATTTTCGTCCGATTTTCGGGACGGGTGCCCCGGATGATCGACTAAATTGCCAATCAACTGCTTCATTACGGCCAGGTCGTCAAACCATCGGACAGTCAAGACCTACTTATATATGTGCATGACCACTATGAGCGCCCTTGTCTCGCTTGATCCAGCCCACTTTCTCCTGGTTCTCACTGCGAGCGACCTGCATCTTCCCAGCTATGGCAGCTTCGCTTGAGAAAGAAGAGATCGACGTCCAGGACAATGTCTCTTCCGAGCTGAAGGAAGGTCCTCAGACAGATTACGAGAAGAAAGAAGAGAGGCGGATTTTCAGGAAGATGGATTTATATCTTCTACCCTTCGTGTCGCTCTTGTATCTTCTCTCTTTCTTGTGAGTCACGATATCGACCGTCTCCCACATGCAATAACCACAAACCCGCTGGCAGGGATCGAGCTAATATTGGTATGCCCCTCATACAATCACCCTGTCTTTGAAGAGATGCTAACGGCTCTCCTCTAGGTAATGCAAAGATCGCTGGGATGGCCAAAGATCTACACTTGGTCGGTCTACGATACAACATGGCTGCTGCTTTGTTTTTTGCAAGTCGTTTTTTTTAATATTCTGATATTTTGACTGAACGCAGTCCCTAGATCCCGTACTGCTTAGCGGAAGTCCCTTCGTATGTGATAATCACGATTAATGTTATACGACAGCTGTTTAAGTACTCGCTCACAACTTTCCATTATTATAGGAATATGCTCTTGAAACTTGTACGACCCTCACGATGGAGTATGTACCGAGATTCTCACTGTACGTCAATACCATTGATAGCTGACGACGCCTCAGTTCCTTCAATTATGGTTGCCTGGGGCCTTGTTATGACTTTAATGTGTCTGGTCAATAGCTACGGAGGGCTTCTAGTGTGAGTGCTTTATTCATATTAAACTCTCATCGTACTCACCTGAGCGACTAAACAGCGCTCGTCTGTTCCTTGGACTTGCTGAGGCAGGCCTCTTCCCTGGAATAACTTATTACATCTCTCTTTGGTATCCACGTCAAAAGCAAGCGAAGAGGGTGGCAATCTTCTTCTCTGCTGCCACAGTAGCTGGCGCTTTTGGTGGTATTCTCGCGTGAGTGTCTTTGATTAGTATGTTGTTTCACATCGACCTGATCGTCATCAACGTTCGCAGCTTCGGTATTGAGAAGATGGATGGGTGAGACAGTTTATATGAGACGCGGGTCCAGGCTGACATCCTGATAGTATTGGTGGACTTCATGGCTGGCAATGGATAGTAAGTCACTGTGGAAAGTACTACTTACCCTTCGCTGACCCCTTGATCGCAGTTCTGTTTGGAAGGCCTCCGTGATTATTCATCCTTGAATCTTATTCTAGGCCTTATCACTGACATTTTGATATAGTGACTGTCATGGTTGCCATCTGCTCATTCTTTTTCATGCACGATGTACGCAAACAGTGTCACTTAGCGTCGCCTTCCCGTTTCATTCAATTCCACTTCGTAGTACCCTGAGACGGCTACATTTCTGACTACCTCTGAACGCGATCGTCTCATCCACTTGCTCAAGAATGATTCTAACGGCCTGGCGACCCATTTTGATATCAAATTCTTCTGGCAAGCGGTCAAAGATTACAAGACCTACTTGCAGATTTGCGTGTACATGGGGTGTGTAACTAATTCTCGCCTCCTCGTGTTCAGTCTACTTATCGACGTCTAGCGTTCTTATACCAGTGTATGCAGTCGCCCTGTTCACTCCCTCGATCATCAGCGGGCTTGGGTACGCCTCCGCGCGTGCACAGCTTTTGTCTATTCCGCCATTCGTCTGTGGATGCTTCCTCACTATCATTGTCGGCATCTACTCTGACAAGTGGAACATCCGAGGGCCATTCATTATCGGCGGTGCCTTGGTCTCAATGTGCGGCTATCTTGTGCTATACAACACGAGCCGTCCGGGCCCAGGCTATGCGGGTACTGTGATCGCGTGTATGGGGGTCTATCCCACCATCGCTGTCAACCTGGCATGGGCGGGCGGTAATGCTGGCGGGGATCTTAAGAGAGGCATTGTGATTGCTATGGTCATTGGAATCGGTAACCTGGGAGGGTGGGTGTTCGCATATGCCAACAGTGAAAGTGAAACGTGCTGAAGCGTGTCGTCATCAGCATCTGTTCATCTTTCATCTATTATGATCCTCCTCGCTTCCACCATGGTCACGGTGTCATGATTGGGTGGCTAGGTTTAACGTACGTCCTCGGGCATGTCTGACCTTTCTGACCTTACTAAATCCCACTATTACTGTTGGGCAGCGTCGTGTCGAGCTGTGTTCTTATGTGGAGATACAGCGTAATCAATCGAGAAAAGGAAGAGTTGTGCGCGCGGGAGCGCATCAATATTGACAGGAAAGACGAATTTCGGGAAATGGGCGACCAAAGCCCCTTGTTCCGGTACGTGCACCCTTCTGACTGGGAGATTCACCTCCCTGACACTTGAGAAGCTATACTATCTAGGAATACGGTGAGATATGCTCGGAATGTATGTGCCCATCTGGTACCTTCTAAGTAGTCATACGCCCAATTCTTTTTGTAATTTAAAGGTAGAGGCATCGACGCCCTGACAATTAAATCATACCGTTATATCTTGTATCTCGGAACACAAAATAGAGGCAATTGACAAGGGGAGGCAAAAGTCTGAACGCAAACAGCTTACATACAATTAGGGTGCCAAGCATTGGTTCCGGGGTCCCCGCGTCTGTCATTTTCGAGCGTTGCGCGTCGGCGCCGTTCATTCACGCGTGCACGTCGTGCAGCTGCTCGTTGTCCCAGTGGCAGCACATTCATCCATCCTGTACAGCAACCCAAAGCCTTCGTCTCTTGGCTGTAAATCATGCATCTCTACAATCTCACGCTTGAGCCAGCTACGGCAGCCTCTCAGGCCATTGTAGGGAACTTTTCTGGAGCTAGGCAGCAGGAAATAATCGTCTCCAATGGCACACGCTTGGAGCTACTGCGTCCCGACGTGCAGACAGGAAAAGTGGGCACTGTTATTGCCAGCGATGTTTTTGGTTCTATTCGATCGCTCGCTGCGTTCAGGCTGACTGGCGGAACTAAGGGTGAGCCCGTGTACGTATCCATACTCGCTTTCCCTCGTGGGTTCACATTTGGTCTTTTATTCAGACTACGCAATAGTAGGATCCGACTCGGGCAGGATTGTGATCTTAGACTACGATCCGAAGACGAGCAGTTTCGTCAAGGTGCACCAGGAGACGTATGGAAAGTCAGGCGCAAGGAGGATCGTCCCTGGGCAGTACTTGGCGACAGATCCCAAAGGCAGAAGCGTCATGATTGCGGCAATGGAAAAGGCGAAACTGGTCTATATCTTGAACAGGGATGTCGCAGCCAACCTGACCATCTCTTCGCCACTGGAAGCCCACAAAAACGCGGCTATCATCCATCATATAGTTGGGCTGGACGTTGGGTTTGAGAACCCAATGTTTGCCGCGCTCGAGGTGGATTACACTGAATCGGACCAAGACCCAACCGGGGAAGCCTTCAATAACGCTGATAAGGTGAGGGTTCGCCTGGTTGTTGCCCTGAAGGCTCACCATTCACATTACCTCTTCGCGATGTTGCCCTGCAATATGATCAGGTTCTGACTTACTACGAGCTCGATTTGGGACTCAACCACGTTGTCCGAAAATGGAGCGAGCCCACAGATCCTAGGGCAAACCTGCTTGTACAAGTTCCTGGCGGTCAACTCGCCTCCTCCGATCGTTATGACGGCCCTTCAGGCGTGCTCATATGCTGCGAGGATCACATCATTTACCGACACGTCGATGTACCACAACACCGTGTTCCTATACCACGGAGAAAACACCCACTAGAAGATACAGAGCGAGGTCTGATCATCACATCCGCGGTCATGCATAAGATGAAGGTGCGTTTAATAACTACGAGCCGCGGCATGAGCTTACCGCGGACTCTAGGGCGCATTTTTCTTCCTTCTGCAAAGTGAAGAAGGTGATCTGTACAAGGTCACTATTGAACACGAGGATGAAGAGGTGAAGGCACTTAAAATCAAGTATTTCGATACAGTACCTATTGCATCCAGTCTGTGTATCTTAAAATCTGGATTCCTTTTCGTGGCGTCTGAGTTTGGTAATCAGTGAGTACATCAGTCTTGCCTGTATCTGTTTATGGCTTAGCTTTGTCACTTTCAGCCAGCTATACCAATTCCAAAAGCTTGGAGACGATGACAATGAGCCCGAGTTCAGCTCGACTGACTACCCTTCATTTGGCATGGCGGACTTGGCCCAGGCTCTCCCTCGCGCGTATTTCCGACCTCGACCTTTGGACAATCTTGCGCTCGCTGACGAGATGGAGTCGTTGAACCCAATCTTGGACTCCAAAGTCATGAACTTACTGCCCAACTCCGACACCCCCCAAATTTTCACTGCATGTGGCCGCGGCGCTCGTAGCACCTTCCGCACACTACGTCACGGTCTAGAAGTGGAAGAGACCGTCAGCTCTGACTTGCCTGGTATCCCAAATGCTGTATGGACGACAAAGGTGAAAGAAGATGGTGAGTGAATGATACCTCCCATGTTTCAGCGCTAATGAAAGTTCTCAGATGCCTTCGACTCCTACATCATCCTGTCCTTCGTCAACGGTACGCTCGTATTGTCCATCGGTGAGACTATCGAGGAAGTGCAAGACACAGGTTTCCTATCATCTGCCCCAACCCTTGCTGTACAGCAGATTGGTGCGGATGCGTTGCTTCAAGTGCATCCACATGGTATCCGACACGTTCTCGCTGACCGGCGCGTAAACGAATGGAGAGTCCCGCAAGATAAGATCATCGTTGCGGCAACAACAAACAAACGTCAAGTCGTCGTCGCGCTGAGTTCGGCGGAGCTCGTATACTTCGAGTTGGATTTGGATGGGCAATTGAACGAGTATCAAGATCGGAAGGCTATGGGGAGCACTGTTCTTGCACTAAGTATCGGGGAGGTTCCACAGGGCAGACAGAGAACACCATACCTGGTATGATGATATGACACGTCTCGTCTCCTAGATATCTCGCTTATTTCCCTTCTTCTCAGGCAGTAGGTTGTGAAGACCAGACCGTTCGCATTATCTCCCTAGATCCAGAAAGCACTTTGGAGACAATCAGTTTACAAGCGCTCACCGCGCCGCCATCTGCAATCTGCATCGCCGACATGCTTGATGCTGGTATCAACAAAAGTCAGCCGACAATGTTCGTCAATATCGGCCTTCAAAACGGCGTCTTGCTTCGGACCGTGTTGGATCCTGTTAATGGGCAACTTACGGACACCGTACAAGGTACTCCGTTATATTGTCGTGGTGATACTAGTGGCTCACTGTTCTGGCATACAAGATTTCTTGGTACTCGACCCGTCCGCCTCATCCGCGTACAGATACAACATCAACCAGCAATCCTGGCCCTCTCTTCACGAACATGGCTTAATTACACCCATCAAAACCTGATGCACTTCACTCCGCTCATCTTCGAGAATTTGGATTATGCGTGGAGCTTCTCTGCCGAACTTTGTCCCGAGGGTCTGATTGGCATCACGGGTAGCGTCCTTCGGTAAGCATCCCAGCTGTTTGTCGCTTCGGTGGCATCTTTCTCTCCAACGATGACACCAGGGTATCATGAAGTCCAAAGGACCTTACCATCATTCCCTGTCATAAAGTTGTCGCCCAGAACCTATCCATTGATTGGGCTCGCATCTGAGATTTCTGGCTGCTCATGTTTTCTGTTCCAGTATCTTCCAAATTCCTAAGCTAGGAACAAAGTTGAAGCAAGACGCCTTACCATTGTCGTACACCCCGCGCAAATTCATTTCCCACCCCCATAACGGATATTTTTACCTCATTGAAGCAGACCATCGCGTCATGAGTGAAGAGGCGATTGCGAAGAAAACGATAGAGATGGTGCCTTTTCCTTCTTTTTTTTTTGCAATACGTCGTTGCTGACAAGTTTTACTCTAGCGATCACGAGGTGAGATGGTCGACGAGGAAGTTCTCGAGCTATCTCCAGCAGTGTTTGGACGTGCAAAGGCACCCGCTGGTACATGGGCTTCTTGCATACGTATCATCGACCCTGTCGAGGTTTGTCATATTCTATCATCAACCGCTTTGTATATTGATGTTCCCGAAAGAGCAAAACTGTTGCAGTCATTCCTCTCGATAATAACGAAGCGGCGTTTTCTTTGGCGGTGGTCCCATTCGCAGCACGGCAAAACGAACTTCATCTCGTTGTCGGTACCGCCCAAGACACCTTCTTGGCTCCTCGTTCATGTACAAGCGGATTCCTGCGAACATACAAGTTTATTGCCGATGGGGCAGGACTTGAGCTTCTTCATAAGGCGAGAAGGCATAAATAAATCATCACTACTTAAAACTGACAATCGCGATGTAGACGGAGACAGACGATGTCCCCCTTGCCTTACTAGCCTTTCAGGGAAGACTGGTGGCTGGCATAGGCAAGTCCCTCAGGATTTACGATATAGGAAAAAAGAAACTGCTTCGTAAAGTTGAGAACAAGGTACGTCTTACAAGTTTGATTTTGCGTGCACGTGTTGAAACGTTACGAACAGAGCTTCTCGTCAGCCATCATCAGCCTGAATACTCAAGGATCGCGCATCATCGTTGGTGACATGCAAGAATCCATCACATTCGCTGTGTACAAGTCGCCAGAAAACCGGCTGCTTGTCTTTGCCGACGATACGCAGGCACGATGGGTCACTTGTTCAACAATGGTTGACTACACCACTATCGCTGCAGGTGATCGCTTTGGCAACATTTTCGTCAACCGGCTTGATATCAAGGTGTCCGACCAAGTAGATGATGATCCAACCGGGGCCGGTATCCTTCATGAAAAGGGTCTCCTCATGGGTGCACCTCACAAAACATTCATGTTAGCTCATTTTCACGTTGGGGATCTCGTTACATCGATACATAAAGTGTCGTTGGTCGCGGGTGGCCGTGAGGTGCTGCTGTATACTGGCATACACGGCACCATCGGCATTCTAGTACCTTTGGTGTCGAAGGAAGATGTCGACTTCATCTCCACGCTGGAGCAGCACATCCGGACAGAACAGAATAGCCTGGTAGGCAGAGATCATCTTGCATGGAGAGGGTACTACGTTCCAGTGAAGGCGGTCGTGGATGGTGATCTCTGTGAGACGTTCGCGCGTCTGCCGGCCTCAAAGCAGAGCGCGATTGCTGGAGAGCTGGACCGAACCGTGAGCGAGGTATTGAAGAAGTTGGAACAGCTGCGGGTCACCGCCAGTGGGTTCTGAAGGGGTATCTTTGTTGCTACTGTATGTGTGTTTATGGTGTGTATGATACGGACTGAATGTAAATCTGTTTGAGATCTCAGAGCTCAGAGCTCCCTTGGAGTGCATGTCACATATGGTTTTCTTGGTCGGAGACAACCGTAGTCAAATTACAAGAGCATTGGATTTGCGGATGTGCGTCCAAATAGACAAGATACAATATCTATTTACTTAGCGATACATATAGACAACCTAGTCGCCCTCGTCCCTTACACTGCGAGTCTTACTTCTCTAAACAGCCTTGGTCTTGCTCACCACCAGTATAGTCTTCTGGAAGTAGATCAGGAGCTCGTCGAACGCCACGTTCACTGAAATGCAAAGATGAGGTTTTACATGTATGTGAAGTGAGATAGACCTACATTTCGTCCACAGCCACCATGAGATCATAGTTGATCTCCTGGTTCACGACCGAGTCAAATTTATAAGCAGGATGAGAGCGAACAAATTCGCGAATCCAGGTTGCTGGCGTTTTCAGAGTGCCTGTGAGGTATTGAGTTGTAGATGCAAGCGTGTGCGTCGTGGCAACTAACCGTTTGCTCTACACTTGATAAGATTCAAGTACGAGCCAATTTTGCACCGCTCATCTTCATTCATATCTAGTGTACCCAAATAGAGTTCCACCAGCCCTAATAAGCCTGGAAACCCGGTCTCCTGGAGATAACAAAGATAAGGCGGGTTAAGTATAGTGTGCCGGTATGACTGACCTTTCCGTTGAGAATCTCATTCATAGTCATTTCCTCATATTCTTCGTCAACAGCCACGTTGGGCAATCCTTCTTCTGGTGGGGGAATGGGTGGGTAGCAATTCCTCAAGCGACGTTCTTTCACACGAGAAATGCCGTTGGCGCCTTCGATAGGTGACGCGGCACCAGACGACTGGACACTAGAGGCTCTGGATGACATGGGTGGAAAGACATTCTTTCGGAAGTAGAACTTTGAAGAGCGTGATGCATCCCTGAGTTGCGCGCGTTGCATATTATCGTCAACCTAGTGTTCTAGAAGTTAATAAATTCAACTAGCGATGCGATGAAGCTATCTGTACCTTGGAGATGGGCATGTAGAAATTGAGATTCATGCTCATTATTGCTCGGGATAGGAGGACAATGAAAACTGCGTATGCAGCGTTCTCGAAATCTGTCATTTGCACCTCCATGCTGCGGAACTCTACGCGCCACCCAATGGATGAGTTCGGTGGAGGGGGCTTGAAGCGCAGAGTTTGCCAATTCGTGGATTGGATGTTCTGTAAAACGATGTTGACGATATGAGCGATCCGATTTACATCAACGGGATGCAGGCGTACCTCAAAATGATCGGTACTCGTCGTGTCATCTTGTTCAACGAGCTCCGAGAAAATGACGATGGGGTCACGAATAAATAGATGTGATATATGCTTTGATAGTAGATCATCGATGCCTTGTTCAAAGCATCGTCAGATAGACAGGCAACATAAAGAGATGAGTTCAAACTCACCGTGTCCACGTAAACGGGAATAGATAGATTCATCGATGGGCAAA
Source organism: Heterobasidion occidentale (assembly GCA_039111635.1). Lineage (NCBI taxonomy): Eukaryota > Fungi > Basidiomycota > Agaricomycetes > Russulales > Bondarzewiaceae > Heterobasidion > Heterobasidion occidentale. The sequence continues at coordinate 955,790 of JBCAQO010000006.1, forward strand.
ATGGTATCGTTGTACTCTGGCCTGTTCATCCAATCCTGAGAGATATATAAATCTACGCTGTCGTATCGAGATTTTGGGATTCTGAACTTGTCGTCCTTCAATGGCTATAGATTAATGAGTTTGGCGTTTAAATTTGATTATTAGATAGATATGTACCTTTAAGCCGCGTTCCTCTTGCGTGCGGTCATCTACACTACCTGCGATAACATTCCATCGGCAATCGACGTCCGCAATGTAACCACGCCAGAGAGGACTTGCGGCAGTTAACGCCAACTAGGACGAAGGGGTTGAATTGATGAAGGAGAAAAGTCAAGATGATATATACCATGATCGGGCCAACGGGCACCAGAGCATCGTACATGCGCCTCGCTTCTTCAACATTGCACGACTGGAAAGTCAGCTGAAGGCAGCAGCATCCCATGCCAAAGCCCATAGCGTCCAAATAGATATGATCGTCAAGTGCTGCACCGTTTTTTGCTTCTAAAAATGCGTGTAATTACGATCTAATACGAAGAGAGAGATAGTGCACATCGAAACGAACCTAGGTCTTCCGGGTATATATCTCTCTCCCATGGTATAGTGGGGTCTTGAAAGGGTCGTGGCACACCCGCGTCAACAAATATCGGCAGATTGATCGCGACCTTGGACCCGCGTCTCCTCCGAATATTTGCAGTTAAAGTCCTACAAGGTCTCGGATCAGTCACTGCAGTACGAACAAGACTCAAAAATCACCGACGGGAAACGTGCGTGCGGGTTTGTGATCTCTTCAGGAAGAAACAAGCTGTGACTTGATGTCGCATTCACAGGATCGTAGTATGGTTCTGTGAATACCCCAGGAGCACCCAGTCGAGGGAACGATGTGAACGTTATTGGAATCTCGTTAGGCTTTAGATGTTTACGAGCAAGACTTCGCCTTCCTTGAAAGCTGAATATAGAGATGAGAAAGATAGTCTATTAAATTTCCCACCTGTAACGCATATTAGATTCCACGGAGAGCAGATCGCGAAGGGATCCAGTGTATGGGGACCCGGGAGTGGATTCCAACATATATCGTCCATACTCAGGATGGAACGTCGGGACAGATATCCTGCGAAACATAGTAGGGCCTCCAAGATATAAGACGGGACTTAAAGATCTCACGAGTTATCCGTGTGAGCATCAATTTCACTTGTGGCGGGCTGTAGCTTGGCCAATATTTCGGTCTGGCGCAACGAAAGCACGGCGGTTTTCGACTCGGCGTCAAGGGAAATAACCATGTATTCAACCTTACATGCGTGTGATGGTTAGAGACTTATGACTGCAGACGCATACAATTTGGGGATACCTCGTCTCCCCAAAGCAGCTCGTCTCCGTGCCTGTCCTTCAGCCGATCCCAGATGTTAAGAAACTGCGTGATTCCATGATGGCGAACATGGTCTATGTAAGGCTTTGCGTCGTCCCAGGAGAGGGGAGTACCGAGAGACAAGAGGCCCATGGTCGTCTGAGAGAAGGAAGATGGAAGATAAGATGCAGGACTCCGGAGTAATAAAGTACAGTTCCTACCAGACTTTTCCTCAGTCACGGCCGAGATCTGACAAACCAAAAAATTATCCTTACAAAGCCAGCTCATTCAGGACTCAGCCACGGCCCTCCGTTTACGCAACTGTTCCGGTCTCCACACATAAGTCAAGCATAGTTCATAGGAGCGACAAAGAGAGTAATTCATGGGCTGAAAGTGTCTTTCAGTGTCTAACGTGAAGGATGTTGTCGAAAGGAAGTTCAATGGCGTAACTGCGTGCTCCTTACACGTAAACTGTGAACTTGGGACTCCGTTTAAAATGGGCCTTAGACATGTTCATGCTCAACGATACTGTTCGCAACTATATGCGTACAGCGAATGACGATCGTCACGCCCTTTCCATTCAGACTTGGAGTTAGACGTTAGGACCCATGGCTGTTAGAACTGTGCAGTGCTTGCAGCCTCCGCAGTCGCCGAAGCTCAGTGCTGCCAGCCTTCAGGAACGCGAAGTAATAACTTGCGTAGATGCTCATAGATGCCGATGAAAGATAACATAAACCTACGGCAGAACGACCATTTCCTGTCGAAGTCAGCACTTGTGACTACATAGATCCGAGAGACCTGGGGCACTGAGAGCATTATTCTCAGGCTCACCCATTGCTCCCGTTCGTCGTCCACTTGAGTAGGATTTTGAGGGCCAACAAAACGTGCCTTAAAGAGCGAGTCCAAGCCTCCTCCTGACTGAACTGAAGTTTGACGGATGACTCGCCAATCTTATCTCTGACGATCCTGTGGTACATCACGTTGTCATTGTTTTCCATAGTAAGCCTGCCGAGCAAACACGGCTTACTGGTGAGGGAACTCCAAGCTAGGATCTTGTGACTTTGTCCAATCCGTGAGTTGCTTTAAGCAGTCCAAGAATGCCACCATTGCGAAATCGAAGCGACGGTTATGAAGGAGACGGCCAAGGTGAAGGTCTCCCGAGCCATATAACTCGTAAATTGCTTTGTCACCACCGATCCTCTCAATGCGAGAAAAGGAGCCCATGGGAACCAAGCGATAGCTAGTGAAAACGACTGAGAGGGTGCATGTGGGGTGACATCTTAACGACCTACTTTTCAAATGTGAAATCAAGTTTGCGGGCGATAGTATACAGAAGCAGCAAGGTCTGTCCCCACGCAGCGTTTATTTCGGCCCATTCGACCTATAATTATATGAGTAGCCATCTGGCAGCACAGTAGAATCACCCACAGGAACTCCAGGAACCCTTCCTAGGCGGAGTCCATTAATAGTGCCAAATACGCCATCGTGTCCTATACAGAAAGCATCGTTATACACATTGGTTCGCTCCAATCGTTCTAACGTTGCTGAGTCGGCAGCATATGCTGCCCGCAAGGCAGCTAACTGAGAACTCTGTTCTGTTGATTTCAAGAGTTGGACGTTGTGTATTCGCCAAAAGCTGTTCATGATTTTGTAAGTACATAGCGGAAGCGACAAAGGAACAGATACCAACTCCTCTTCCTCGTCTCCCAAGGCTTCCTCCTCCAATTCCAACGCCTTCATCTCCTCTTGCAACTGCTTCTGCTCGCGTTCAGCCTCTCGCAGCTGCTCAATCGCGAGTTGTTCGTCCTCATTCAGCTGGGCAATCTTCCTTTCTGCTTCTTCTTTGCTCATGCCATCCTTCTCTCGCTCCTTCTCTTTCCTGACCTCCTTTTCGAATGCAATGTAGCCATCACGTTCCTTCTTAGTTTCTTCAAGTTGTCGAGTGAGGGTTGTCAGAAGGATATGCGTACATTCCGAACAGAGAGGATGATCAATATCAGTCCGGCTGGAAAGTAGATTCAGTAATCGTTGAGTAGATCGCAGATGATGTGACAATGGTGAAGGATTGGGATGATCCAGCTCGGTTTGTGGTTCGGGCTGGGCGCCTTTGGACGCAGCCGATCGCACGCTTGAGAACTTCCGTGAAGGCGTGGATGACGGCACTGGAGACGGTATGTTGCGTATGACACTGTCCTGTAGGAGAACGAAGGACTCGGAGGGGGCACGTTGAGGCAGCTTTCCCTGAGCACGAGGGGAAAGGAGTGGCGATTTGGCATTTACATGAACAGCCGACCTCCATGCAGCCTTTGCCGAAGCGGGAGAGGGAAGTTGATCCAGCTGTTCCTCCGAGGAGGCAGGTTGCTGGCTATTCATCGGCAATGGAAGAGAGCTTATGATCATGTCATAGGCGGACGGGGCCAGATCCACAAGCGATGCATCGAGCTGAGCGTAAGTCAATATGAATGTGCGCGACAGCACCATGAGAGAATAGGCTTCACTTGCAGAGGTTGTTTACATTTTTGACAGATGAATGCCATGATCAGCTGGTGTTGGTGAAGAGATTTTAGGTTCTCGGTCATACTCAGGAGTGGCAAGAGTGAAGCGTGCCCGGCTGTCCCCGGTCAGCCCCGGTCGTACCTGCTGAATTGGTAGCGTTGTGTACACCTTCGTCATCGATCCATGAGTCGTGGCAGGGATTCATTCGGTGCGCTCTCAAGTTATGTTGCTTTACAATTGTCATGGATTATTGTAGCCATCGCATCTATCTAGCAGCAGGAATAGGGAATCAGGAATAGGCTGGTCACTGGGTTGAATAATATTGTCTAGCAGGTTGGGCAACTCACATGTCACGGCCGAGAGTTTCCAGATCCATGTGGAAGGATTCCATACCTTCCAACAGTGGCTTCGAGTGGCTCAGACCACTGGCACTAGCAGCATCGGAACGTGCGTTCTCGTACTTTCTTGGAATCTCAATCCACCTAGTCCGACGTAGCTGCACCGGACAAACTGACGCAGGCTGACCGGAATCATCCCACGTACACAGTCAGAACGGATTCATCTGTTTGCTGTTTTGGAAGAGTCCGTCTATCATCTACATCGAATATGTATGTTTGATCCTGCTGCTCGTGCCTTTAGCATGCCGCAAGGTGACTGTTACGGTAGGCGATCGACTTTGGTCACCCTTGCTTTGTTGCTCCGGTCGCTGATGATTCTGGGCGCGTCATAACTCACATGCAGTAGGGCTCTGGTCAAAAACCTTCACCGGCACCCATGCTGGATGCACCACTTTCTCGCGCTCTACCGTACTGTAAACGCGTGCCTCACACAACGCAGCATGTTTTTCAGTGTTAGATGCCTTTCAAGCAAGCTACAGGCGATCTTCTCCGATGATCCCCCGTTTAGGCAAAATATGGTGCCTTCTTGCTCCAGCCAGAGCTGCGTCACACTGAACAGGCATTTTTCGGTCTCGATGAAAGTTGATATCACGATATGGCCATGTACACATGGCCGGCGGCATCATGATATGAAACCGCATCGCATACGCAAGGCTACAGTTACATCTAGCTCCTTCTCAGAACCAGTGTTGTTAAGCGCTCTTTGATGTACTTTAAAAGCCCTATGATGACTCCAGTGCCTGTCAATTTAAATTCTCCCCGCTGTTCGTGACACCAGGTGCGCCAATCAAATACGCTGATTTTCGTGTGTAAACTTACTATTTTGCCAGATGGCTGCACGTGTATTCGCACTTATTATTGGCGTTGACCAATACAAGTCAAGCCGTATCTGGAACCTCTCATCTTGTGTCGATGATGCCCAGAACATTAAACGATGGTTGTTGAACGACCTTCATGTTCCACGCGACCAGATTTATATCCTTCTCGATGACAAGGCAACAAAACGCGCCATCGAAGACTGCTTCATGTCTCAGCTCGTTAGCAATGCCGCCATCGAGCCGGGGGATGCGATACTTGTCTATTTCGCCGGCCATGGCAGCCGGCTAATGGCACCCGAAGGGTGGTACAACGCCAGCTGTGCGCGTGTGGAGATGCTGTGCCCTCATGATCACGACACGAGGAGCCGGGAAGGGAGGGTATCGGGTATTACTGACTGGTCTATGCACGCCATGATGCAGGAGCTCTGTAGCGTCAAGGGCGATAACATCACTCTCATTCTGGACTGCTGCTTCTCTCCCACTCCCTCCCGCATGAACATTCGAAACAGGCGCTGCACGCGATGGACTCCTACTGTCAAAGTCACCTCGGATGATCTCTATGCCGGTCTCTGGCGCGGTGCTCTGGGCTCTAACGTCAATACCAATGGCCAGGGATTCTGTCAGCGCACTGCTCCCACGCACATCACTGTTTTGGCATGTGGTGCCGGTGAACGGGCTATGGAAGACAAAGAGGGAGGGAAGTTTACAGGTGCTCTACTCGAGGCGATGGGAAAAGCGCCCATACACTGTATGGCATATGGCCAGCTCGTAACTGGCCTCTCCCTCAAAGACGAATCGCAGCACGCAATCTGTGCTGGACAGAACTACGAGCGAACCCTGTTCGATGGCGCTCCCTTTATCCCTGATTCTCACTTCGTCTCTGCCTTTCGCTCTGGAACGAACGTTCGCATTGGCGCCGGAGCGATTCATGGTGTAGTTCTGGGAACCGAGTTTAGCATGCATGGGCATAATCGTCGTGGCTCGTTGAACCCTATCCTGGCCGTTCTTCATACATTCGAGGTACATCCAACCTGGTGTTTCGCCCGCTCAAAAACGCCCTTCAGATCGGGCGTCGACGCAGGATGGGCCCGTATCACCAAATGGAATAATCGACCACCCTTCCGCATCCATTTGAAGAAGACTTGTTCATCGTTCATGCAGTGGTGGAATCTCCGTCGGAAGTTGCCGTCAAATGGAGCAGATGGTGTCGACCGGAGGGCTCAATATCGTTCGTGTGAAGAAAGCGTCGCACGCGGACGTTTCGCTACAGAGACTTGAGAAGCACATCGTCGTCGAACACCACGATCCACTCATTGCCGCGAATTGTCCTCGGATAGTTCATATCCCTGTCAACGACATGGCCCTTGACACTGACATCATTGACGCAGCCGCACGCTTCCATCTTCAGCTTCACAGAAAAAACTCTCACGGACTGTTATGCGACAAATTGTCTATGAGCCTCTATCGTCTGGATGGTGACGAATGGTCAAAAGCTGGCGACAATCTCCTGATCGAAGGTCGTGCCAACCTCTCCGTGGAAAAAGGCACCATATACTCTGTCGTCTTGGAGAACCAATCCAACGTCGACCTGTGGCCTTATCTCTTTTGGATGGATGCGAGCGGTTATATTATCAGCTCGGTCTATCAGCCCGACCCCTCGATTGCCTCTGCGCCGCTTGCCAAAAGGTCACACTTGCAAATTGGCACAGGATTCACAGGGTCTGAGGCGCTCTCATTCAATCTCCTCGACAGCGATGAATACAGCTCAGGCTTCTTGAAGTTGTTCGTCTCGACGACATACGTGCCTATGAGCATCGTCGAGCAGGGCTCGAACATGAGCTCTGGAGATGCAGTCAAGTCTGTTGCTTCCGGGCCGAAGAGCTATCACCAGACTTGTCTGAGACGTCGAAGGAACTATGGGATACGCTAGTCGCGTGCGTAACTATCTTTCGGGGCGAGGAAATAGCATAGCAATATTCGAAATTTGCATACCTCACATATCATCCCTTTTTCACATCTTGCTTCGTACATACTTATTGGCCGCGGGTTAGCCACTTATCTATTTAGGTGCTCTAATATATCCCATCTTCTGGTTGATGCATATAATTCCACTCAATCATGCAAAGTTAGCTAACACTCAAGCACCTGACGTGTAACATCATTCTAATTGATCACATGTTCATGTACTTGCTAGAGCGCGCGTCTCGGAGTTAGGTATCGCGCGACCTTCACGAATTTGATGTTGATCACAAACTACCCACGACCTCAGCGTGATTGACTTCTATGAGCAATACAGCAGCCCCAGAACCATCTCAAGAAACCGCGTCTCTCGTAAAGCGCCTTGCTGGGCCATCGACGACCAAAGCGGGGTCAGTGAACTTCCTGCATCTCTGGTAGCTCATTCTCTGGACATTCCTTGTCAGACTTGCCAAAGATCAGTCTGAAATCAATCGTATCATTGCAGAAGCGTCGAAAGGATCCCAATTTTATGAGGTCAGTTCATTCCAATCGTTGCAACGTCGGTGCGCGACTCAAATTGTTACATGTCAAATTAGAACGAGAAGAGGAAAGATAAAGATCTGACGCAACGGATTGAGCGGATTCTTCAGCAGCGGGATGAGGCTCTGAAGGGCGTGGACTTGAGTCCGTGTTGCATCTTTCACTCCTATCTCATAGCCCTGAACCTCTGTGCCACTGTAGGCAGTATTGAACGCAAAGTCGATCACTTGGTATGTACCGATGAACACTGTCCCTCAAGCTATTCTGCTAAGACCCAGGACCTCCAGCTAGTCGAGTTGGAAGCAGAGCGTGACCTCAGCCAAATTGTCGTGCATGTTGACATGGATGCCTTCTACGCAAACGTCGAATTGCTTGACAATCCAAGTCTTGCTCAAAAGCCTTTCGGTGTATGTCCGGCCATTTGAAGCTATATGGAGCTCGTGTCCCTCACTATACCCACAACCTTCACAGGTTGGATGGGGCGTTCTGACCACAGCATCTTACGAAGCACGAAAATATGGGTCAGATCAGGAATGCCCAGTGAGTAAAAGGCGCGTCAATACTCGTCTAGTCCCTCAATACTATCTTCATACAGGCTTCATTGCTCAAAAATTATGCCCTGAGCTGACAATTGTCCCGATACACATGTCTCGATACAGTGAGATGTCGAAGATAATCATGAATATCTTCAGACAGTACGACCCTGATCTGCTGGCTGCTAGCGTCGATGAAGCATATCTTAAGTAGGCACAGCTAGTATGATCTCATGCCTGTATTCACATTGCTGTGCTATGCAGTATCACCGCGTACTGTGATGAGCATGGGCTCAAGCCTGAGGCTTGTGTGCAAAAGATGCGGCAACAGGTAGTCGACGAAACGAAGTTGACTGTCAGTGCAGGGATTGCGGCAAACAAAGTATTGCGTATGGTCATCTTTCCTCGGGGTCATTTTCCTGATACTGTTCACTATCCCTGTAGATGCTTGCAAAGGTAATTTTAAGTTCAATTATGATGAATCGCACTTACGTTTTATGCAATTCAGATCTGCTCTGACAAGGTTTAGTCCTTGTGTCTAAAAAACAAGTTTATCAGTCACTAATAAATTATGATCTCACATGCCTAGAACAAACCAAATGGTCAATTTTGTCTCCCGCATGAATCGAAGGCCATCATAAATTTCATGTCCGGCTTGTCAATACGCAAGATACCGGGTGTTGGTCGTGTCAATGAGCGCCTGCTTGAATCTGTCGATATCAAGGTACGTCACTTGTCAAATATTTGGAATGGCTATACTCATCTTAGTTGACTGCCTGGAACTTTGTTCAATACATACTGCAGACGTGCGGCGATATTCTTGTACATCGCGCTATGCTCTCATTAATGGACAAGCAATTCGGCCTTAAATTCTTGTTACGAACACATCTCGGTATCGCATCAAATTTAGTTCATCCGTGGCAACGAGAGGAGCGGAAGAGCATAGGGGCTGAACGGTAACGACAGTTGTGCGCTTTTGTAGCAAACTCATCGTAATTTCTGCGGATAGAACATTTCGCTCCATCAGCGACCCTGAGAAAATCTTTCAGAAGTTAGACGAGATCGCCGAAGAACTTGAAGGTGATATGGAACGTGGAGGGTGGACAGGAAAGACCGTCACGCTTAAATATAAGCTGGACACTTATCAAGGTAATTGTAAATTTCAATATAACAATCATCTACTAAAGTTCTCCGTCTACCAGTATTCACTCGTGCCAAGTCCTTCAACCGTTGGATCACAAAAAAATCCGACCTGTTGGCCATTGGCAAGGAGCTCCTACATCCAGAATTGCCGCTGCGCATTCGATTGATAGGGCTACGGGTGACAAAACTGAAAGATCTTCGCCAACCAGACAGTCACAAAGGGATCAAACGGGTAAGCACGTATCTCAGATCTCTGGCGGCTCCACCCTGCCTTGCCTATGCCCACCATTTCTGTAGTTCTTTGAATCAACAGGCGGTAGCGAGGGGTCGCCAACGAAACGGCAGAAAGCTATTGATGTTTTCGATGATGACGAATATGGAGAGGCGATGCCGGGTTATCATGAGCTGGAGTCTGATGTGTGGGACGTCGTTGCAGAAGAAGACGTGCATAAGGCTGCAACATCAGGGCTCAAGGTGGCGGTGATCCGTCCCGACAATCAACACAATCGACCACCAGTCTCTGCGCCTGCGTCATCTTCTCGTGTTGTCTTGGTTTCAGATCGTCTCCCCTCCCATACAACAAACCTTGTCAACCCTGGTGCCTCAACATCTTCATATCCTTTGGTATCCGATTGGCAGGATCAAGCCGTGTCCGCTTCCTCGTTTGCATCTCGGCAAAAAGATCCTCAAGATATTGTGGAAGAACACAACCTCGAATGCCCGTTATGTGCGCAAAAGTTCACAGATAATGGTTTATTGAATGCACATGTGGACTGGTGTTTGAGTCGGGAAGCTATTCGAGCTGCGCAAACGGAAGCCGGGACAAGTGTTAGTACAAAAAACATAAAAAAACAAGGCACTGAAGATGACGATAAGAAGGGGCTCAAGGAGTGGTGGAGGAGAGATTCTCCAAAAAGAACTGGGGAAGGGAGTCAGAAGAGAGTCAGAGGCAGACGACGAAGTTTCAATTGAAGGTCCTTCGATCGTATGGGCAGCCGGGCGCAATGTTGTAATTTTCGTAGCAACAATCAGTAGTTACACTCATACTCTGAATAGCAATTCTATCCACAGTGACACCGGGCGATGATATCAGGCGATGATATCCATACTCAAATGAAAGTAAATGCAGTTCTAGAGGTCGGCATGGCTTGGCATGGCGTCCCTGGTCGCCTTCGTCTTGTTTCAAACAGTGCGAAGGTCCGAGATGGCTCGTGATGATTTCGAAGATTTCAGCACTGGCAAGATTTTTGTGTTTGTGAACCTATGACAGAAGCCTACGGATAGTGTCGGCGTGAATACAGTATGGCAGTACCCGCGAGAGCTGAGCAGATTTTGGAGGTTGAGTTCCCCGACAGTGCGTGACGTGTGACAATTTCTAAGCACGTGGGGATTATCAGATCGTGAAATCGATCAAGTAAAATTTCCGGCGCCGCGCGTATAACTGGTGCTGAATCTTGGCGACATATCACTGCCCCACCCCTCCCCACCTGCTCTAACGACCTTTTCCTTTTTTTCATCACTCTCCTTACTGATTTACGGTGAGTCGTCATCTCTTTCATTCTGGACACCCTATCGTGCTTGCCGTTGTTTTTGACGGACATGATGGATTGGGAGGGGGTTAAGAGGATGAAGCTTTCGAAGTTCTCCCGACCTTTCGAATGTTCATTAGTGTCGCCCTGGATTCATCACCCTTATTGTTCTGAACGCTGACGACTGCATTCAGAGAGAAAGAATGGGCAAAGACAAGTTTCACGTTAACGTCGTTGGTCAGTGTGTCTCGATCTATAATCCGATCTATGGTCTGACGATTTATAGTCATCGGCCACGTCGATTCCGGCAAGTCCACCACCACTGGACACCTTATCTACAAGTGCGGTGGTATCGATAAGCGTACCATTGAAAAGTTCGAGAAAGAGGCTGCCGAGCTCGGAAAAGGTTCCTTCAAGTATGGTATGCATATAATCTACGTTGTTTTCTGTTTACGATCGCTCACCATTCGCAACCATAGCCTGGGTTCTCGACAAGCTGAAGGCTGAGCGTGAACGTGGTATCACCATTGATATCGCCCTATGGAAGTTCGAAACCCCCAAGTTCATGGTCACCGTACGTCGATCGTTGTGTAGGTTGATATTAGCCTAATTTGTTTTTCTCACATAGGTCATTGATGCCCCTGGTCATCGTGATTTTATCAAAAACATGATCACTGGTACTTCCCAGGCTGATTGTGCTATCCTCATTATCGCCGGTGGTACTGGTGAGTTCGAGGCTGGTATCTCGAAAGATGGCCAGACCCGCGAGCACGCCCTCCTTGCCTTCACCCTTGGTGTGCGGCAACTCATCGTCGCTGTCAACAAGATGGACACCACTAAGGTATGTTCGTCACGATGAGACTCGATGACGCGTGACTTTGAACTCATCTTCGACAAATAGTGGAGTGAAGATCGTTTCAACGAGATTGTCAAGGAGACTTCGACTTTCATCAAGAAAGTCGGGTACAACCCCAAAACGGTCGCCTTTGTTCCCATATCAGGCTGGCACGGTGACAACATGTTGGAGGAATCCCCCAAGTGAGTGTCATGTTCTCATCCGTTTTGTTCATCTTTTTGATGCTCTTGTCTTCAGCATGCCGTGGTACAAGGGCTGGACCAAGGAGAACAAGGCCGGTGTTGTCAAGGGCAAGACCCTCCTCGATGCCATCGATGCCATCGACCCCCCATCTCGACCCTCCGACAAACCTCTCCGACTTCCTCTACAGGACGTTTACAAGATCGGTGGTATCGGGACGGTGCCCGTCGGTCGTGTTGAGACTGGTATCATCAAGGCTGGCATGATTGTCACGTTTGCTCCTAGCAATGTCACCACTGAAGTCAAGTCTGTCGAGATGCACCACGAGCAGCTCGAGCAGGGCGCTCCAGGTGACAACGTTGGTTTCAACGTGAAGTACGCCACCCACACGACTCAGCTGTTCGCAAACTGACAGGGAAACTAGGAACGTGTCAGTCAAGGATATCCGCCGTGGCAACGTTGCGTCTGACTCGAAGAACGACCCCGCGAAGGAGGCCGCATCTTTCAACGCCCAGGTCATTGTCCTGAACCACCCTGGTCAGATCGGTGCCGGTTACGCCCCAGTCCTCGATTGCCACACTGCTCACATTGCCTGCAAATTCGCCGAGCTCATCGAGAAGATTGACCGTCGTTCCGGTAAGGTGATGGAGCAGTCGCCGAAGTTCGTCAAGTCAGGTGATGCCTGCATTGTCAAGCTCATCCCAAGCAAGCCAATGTGCGTTGAGTCGTACAACGAGTACCCACCTCTCGGCCGTTTCGCCGTCCGTGACATGAGACAGACTGTTGCTGTTGGTGTCATCAAGTCCGTCGACAAGACTGAAAAGACTGGTGGCAAGGGTGTGTGCTTAGTTCCTGATCGAACAACCCTTTTGCTAATGATCGGACGTTCTGTAGTCACAAAGTCCGCAGAGAAGGCTACCAAGAAGAAGTAAACCTAGATGTAGAGCGCATTTTCTCTTCGCATTTTTCTGTCTCTCGCAATCTGTTTTACTTGCCTCTGTTGCCTGCAGTATCCATACTTTGCATCATTGTCTTACTGTCTCGACAATTCTGTACGCACTATTACGATTATTTACGACGCTGGGTCATCCCAATTGGCTTGGGTCGTGTATCGATAGTTCAGTATTGTTGGAAATACGATTGGCGTATGTTGATGAATGATAATGTGTTGTACAATCACTTATGTAGTGCCTGCCGACGTTCAGCGCTTCAGCGTTAAGCTTCGAGCTATGAGCTCGCATCAACAAACCATTATAATACTTTCGATTGGTTTCAAGATTACTGCATTTGTATTCTTCAACACTTTCCATGCCATCCCCGCTACTTTCCTCTATGCATGTTGAAGCTATTTGCCACGCCAAGGCCTTTCTGAATGTCTTCCAAGCATCGTGCATCGACTTCGTGCCCTCCTGCGGCGAGCTCGGCCACCTGTTTTGCGAGCTCTTTGGGTACGCACACGACCCCGTCGATGTCAGCAACCAGCCAGTCGCCGGGGTTAACCGTGACAGGCTGCAGGTTTCCGCCAGTGTGTATGGTGACAGTAATATCGACCAGAGAAGGGCGCGTGAATGGAGACTGGCCGACCGTAGATGTGCCGCGTGCGAAAATGGGGTACGAAGTAGCCCGGTGCTCGGACGTATCACGGATGCGGCCTGAGACGATGGTCCCGAGGCAGCGACGGGCGAGGGCACCTGCAGTCATGAGGCCGCCCCAGACAGCATTCTTAGCCTCTAGCGGAATAATCGAAAAGTCGGCGTCGAAGAACGTTTCATGAAAAAACGAGACATCAGTATGTTGAATTGATGGATTCTGTGCTGGAGGACAAACCTGACGGGGCGTCGATGAGGATGACGCTTCCTTCTGGGGCGAGATCAACAAAGTGACCGTTCAGCTTTGGAGCAGATGTGTCGGTAGAGAGAACTATATGCACAGTATATGCGGGTCCGCATATCCGCACATGCTCTGCGTTTGTCGAAGAAGGGGAGGGAGAGATCATGCGGATGTCTGGAATGTGTCCACCGTGAGCGACGCCGAGCTTGAGGAGAGCGTCGGATAGCTCGCAAGTCGAGTAGTCAGCGAGTGAAGATGACATCTCTGGATATTGGAGGTAAAAATGTACAACGCGCTCCTATCTAACTGATCTCGATATATGCCACTTATATATACCTGGACGAGTGAGCGGGAGCATGTGTTAACTCCGCGCTGGAACGGTTGCCCGCACATCTTATCTTATCTCTTCTTAGATCCGATCTCCCCGATTACCGACGTTGCCGCCAGAAGCCGCCAGATCACGCCGCCGAAACTCCTCCTTCTCGCCAACGTTCTCAACGATGGCTAGCACTCCGTCCTGGCCACAATCGGCACCGGAGCCCAGGACTGCGCGCATCGTCAAAAGCGCACGGCGGCAATGTCGCAGGGCGTTCAAAGGCATCATGCGCTCCTACCGTTTGAAAATCCCAAAGTATGACATGCCTCTGCGAATACGACCTGTATGTGCCTGTGCTCCTTTTCGGAATAACCACACTCAACGGGTTAACTCGTGTCTCATGCGCTAGTGGTTTATTCTCATAACAGTCCTCATCATGCTCATTCTCGCGCTCCTGGGGTTCACAAACCTTGCCCATGCACTCCCTATAAACGACAAGCTACTTCATTTCTTTTGCTTGGGAATCGCCACCGGAGTGTTTTACTTCATCTTCGATGTAGAAGAGTAAGTAGTCAAGCTGCTCTGAAATTGTGGGTGTATGGTTTGACGCGGGGATGGTGGATGTCGTACCCAAGAGAATCGCGCAGAATTTGGTTCTGGCGCCATTCACCGCTCATGCTGACTGCGCTGATTTGTTTCTTTGTCGGCGGTGTCATGAGTGAATTTATTCAATCTATGCTTCCGGTACGCCTTTCCTACGGACTGCAGTTTCGGGTGGCGCCTTACAAAAATGCAGTACAAGGAGTTCCAGTTTGGAGACATCGTGGTACGTCGTGCAGTCCCCATCTGAATTTATCCTCGTTTGACTGCTTGATGAAGGCGAATCTTTTGGGATCATCCATAGGCCTCTATACAGCGTATTACCTCGAGCGGTACTATCGTCAGCGCCGTGAGGTAAGCTATTACTCTTACATGCTCTGCAGACCTTTGTATCTTGGGAGTCCAACTAGCTTGATTCAATGTCCTTCCGACACGCAGATATCACGACTGTATCGTCCCCTCTCCGCATCGCTTTCATCTATCCACCTTCCAGACGACACGGAAGAAGAGAACGACCTCGATTCAGGCACGCAACTCTTACCACTCCATCTCCCTGGCCGTTCTCCCAAACCCGAGACCCCGACAAGCTCGATCGGCCTGCCGGCACAAGGTAAGGGTAAGACCAAGGGGAAGGGTCGGGTGAGGTCGGATAGCCTCGCGATGGCAGATGTGTGGGACGAGCGAGAAGAGTTGTTTGGTGTCGGAGATGATGATAGTGACGGGAGTGACGACGAGGGTCAGGGTGGAGATAGAGTGACAAAAGAAGTGCGAACCCCGCGCATTGTACATTGGGCTGAGGGCAGTGGAGATCGAGAGAGAGAAGAAGAAGGGCAGGCTCCAGGAGGAGGCTACGGTATCAGACTGTAGGGTGGGTCCTAGCACGGAGGATGGTGCATGGGCGGCAAAAGCGGGACCGCCTACAGACGTACTGGATTTTATTGGCTTGGACTGGTCGATAGAGGACTCTGTATTTTATTTATCTACAGCTTCAGGGTACAAGCTATATCGTTCTACATGAGCTTCCGTGACCAGTTTAGAAGCTCTAGTGATGCCTTACTACGAACATCGAACATCAACAAATTAGTGACTAGAGCCTCGACTTGTTCAATCCGTCCCAAGAGTCATCTTCGACGGCATCCTACCTGATGCGGGCATGCATCCAGCGCGGGCCCATTCTTCGTCGCAGATGCCCAAGACTCCAAGGGGTCTATAACTATCGGCACATCTCAGTGTCTGCCATCCGACAGCGGCCTGCAGACAGCTTGTCTTCCGCGTCACCTTTCTCTTCGTCGTCGTCGTCGTCGTCGCCGTCGCCGCCGCCATTTCCGTCGTCCCTCACGCCATTTGCTCAACGTGGTACATCCCAAGCATCATCACCGCCGTCTTCTCAGATATTGCAGAATGCGCATATCAGCACGGCGCTTCACCTTACGCGTGGGCTACTCCCGCGCGTTTTATCTCCAGACTCGCCGGAACTAGTGTTCTGGGATGGTCTGCTGAGAACAGCATCAGAGGAAATCAGAGGAATTGAGGATGCGGTGCATGGAAGCAGCAGGGAGAAGGTCCATGTTGTTGGTGAGTCCCCTGAACCTACTCGTTGTGTCACCCGTATGGGGCTGTTTATAGGATGTGACAATGAGCTGACGTTGAGTGGACAAACTGTACAGTGTATGCCGCCGATGAATTTTCGGGTGCAGATGCACTGGTTGGTGCGCTTCTCGAGCATCCATTTGCCTCAGACGCAGCAACTACGCTTGTTCGACGAAGGTGGGAAGGACATGTAACAGGCAGGAAGCTTGATATACGGTATATATCTTTCTTGAGTCCTTGCGTTAGTCGGCGACTCATATACATCTTCCGGATGAAGGTACGGGGATCCTTCTTCACGGCCAGGAGACACACACGTCGGCACCATCTATCTCTCTTCACCTTTTCTGAACTCGTTCCCTGCGCAAATTCACTTGACCGAACTGCGGCCTCCCACGTCACCTTCACAAGCAGACCTCCAGTCTCTTTACACAGCTGATGTCCCAATCATTGTCATCAACCCACTGACAACGCCTCTCGCCTCCTTTTTCTTTCATAATCCCTCCGCGCACTCACCTATATTTCCGTATCCACTCCCTAGCCATGCCATCATCGTCCTTACAACGCCCTCTCCGGCAGCGCTTCCCCCCGGTCTCGTTGAGACTCTCGCATCTGCTTTCGATAGCACATCTTGTGACGTGAGTCCAGTAGATAGACTACTCCTCGTCGATCCCGTTCGTGCGCATCAGGCGCTCCAAGCACTCCATTCGTCCCCTTCGAATCCGTCAAACATCCAACGCTACCAAGATGATACTGTGGGATCAGGGCTTAGCGCTGTCATGCGAGCCTTGACTTCTCGACTTTCTTCCTCGACATATGCTCCCGCGTCAGATTTAGTCGCGCAGACTCGCATAGCTAAGGCATCTGCACTACTAGACGCATCCCTCGTGACGATACGCGGCGCGCTCACACATGCAGAATCTCAACTCCGCCTCGCATCACAGACAGTGCGTATACTGCGTGGAGCTGTTGCCGAAGCCCGGGCGAGGGTAGAAATCAGCGTCTATGGGCACGGCATGGAGCGTGTGGGTGGCAATGAAGCGGCATTGTCAGGACATGTCGCAAATGGATCCACCAGTCACGCAAACGTGGTCAAGGAGGCGATGAACGGAGCAGAGGTTTTGGTAAAGCAAGTCATGGACACTCTGAACTGGTGGCGTGTACTATGGCGTGTGGACGAAGTCGGGTGGATGGTAAAGCAAGCGGTGAGGTGCGCTTGGGTGGGGGAGGTTGAACGTGCGGTTCGTCACAGTCCGTCTCTCGATCTTCGCTTTTGACTGATGATACAACAATCGCATCCGATAGATTCTCCCGGCTTACTCGACATTGCCGGTCGCTCAGGCGCAGCTTAGTACTATGGCCCAGTCGCACCTCTCTGCTCTTCCAGCCCCACTACGTTCCGCCGTTCTCACCAACACGCTCGCCCAGCTCACCGCGGCTCCTTCGTACCCTGTCCAAACCACAACACTCCTCGCACCTCTCACCCGCCGCCGAGAGGTCCTCGACAGTGGGCCTACAGCGCGTCTGGAGCGTGCGGCACAGGCGTTGGTTCTGCGTGTGGGGGGGAGCGTAGCCGGAGGTATTGGGGCTGGGGCTGGATGGGTCACATGGGCCGGCGGCGCGAGCTGGATCGCGGGGTCTGGAGCAGCGGAGATGTTGGAAGCTGCTGGAACGGGTGCAGGCGTGGGGTTGTTGCTGACGCTTTCGGGTGTCAGATGGGCCATAACTCGCTGGGAGAAGGCGCGGAAGTCGTGGTGGCGAGATTGGAAGAGAGTGAGCGACGGTGTTGGCAGGGATGTGCAGGTTCGTTTTCCGTGTATACAGAAGCTCTTGACTCCTATCCTAACGGTATTCGATGAATGGCTAGGCCACATTGAAAAAATCACTGGATACCCAGGTCTTAGTTGTGCCGTTGCGTGCATGTGATGGGATAGAAGAGCTGGCTTCCAAAAGACGAGACGAGGTAGACCGGCTGAAGGCGGAAGTTGAGAAGGTCGAGGACATACAGAAAAACAACCGATAAGCACCCATCGTGCATCAGTGAGCACACACGGTTTCCAGGACGTTTTATAGCATAGCCCAGCTAGCAGGTTCGGAATCCATTCGTATTCGGGACATATCATATACCGCTCGTGTGTCACTCTATCATTTTATCAGTTGCGAAAGCATCTAGGTTTATCTAACCGGCACAGGCAAGACATGGCACTTGTGGTGGTCTCATTGTTCGTCTGAACCGCTTCAACATCTTTGGCAACGCGGCGTTGGCGTCTAATTCATACAGGATAGTTTGAAATCTACAGTGCGTTACCCCTCTGATTCTACGTTTTGTTATAGTAGTGCTCCTATCGCTCGATTTATAAACCTAGATCCTTTAACTTGTAGCGGTCTTGGGATAGATGCCAATAACTGTGAGGAGCATGAAGGCCGGTGTTTCTAAGAACAATGGAGAGAATGCTTACACGTAGCCGTATTGATAGAATGTCCAGGCCCGGATCGCTTTGGGGCGTTGAGCGATAGTTGCGAGTATGGAAGATGTCGAGGAATGCAGGTCATTCGCTACTTCAGCGAGCACTTGTATCGGGGCCTTCTTTTCTACAAAGGCGCGTGTATGGATGTAATTGTCTGATTCTCCCGCGTGCTCCTCTTTGTAAAATCTGTATAGAAAGACAGCACTGATTAAGTGGAAGTCATGCGGAAATTTAAGGAAGGTATACATACGACAGTAGATCATTCGCCAGATCTATCCAAACTACCATGTCCGGCATGACTTGAATGTATTCCATGATGTCAATACCAAGTCTCTTGGGAAACATAAAGAAGGCATATGCCGCTCCTATGCCAGTACGTTCGCGCAAGAACCACGGGAAGCGGTGGGCTTCACGGGCCAGGGGAAGCTCCTGGATTCTCACTTCGACTGAGGAGAAGGTGAGGAATTCAAGTGCGCTGGCAATGATGCAGTTGGCTGCGTGTGCATCGTAGTACTGGTAAATCCTCATGAAAACTTCGGCAGCTGCGTCGAGGACGGGATCCAGCTGCGGCTGACGGCGCAAAAAGCGCTCTTTGAAGGCCACGGTGGGGGTGGGATCCTTAGAGGCCATGTCGTCGACGTAAATCATATACCTGTGAATATTTCCATCAAGATGCCGTCCAACAATTGTTACTAGATGCTTTCGTACCAGTTGAACTTTGCGATGGTTATTTTTTCGGCGAGGTTGCAGTCTTGATAAATCAGCTACAGGACAAATGTAGACGTCAACGTTCCCCTCGAGTACCGATCGAACGACGACAAGACGTTACCTCAACAAAGCTAGCGGCCAAATGAAGCGTTCTTTCCAGCTGATCGCAACAGATGTCAAGGTCTTGCATTTCGTTGTACATGGCTTCTTCGAGTTGCACGTTGGTGTCCTGTATCTCCTGCGGCCTATAATCTATATCTCGCAAAAAGGTTTCGAAAATAGAGGTTATGGCATCTGGAAAACAAGATGAACCGTGTATACTTCGATATAATATGAAACAGAACATACTCAGGTCACTTGCCGAGATCTTATCTTCCTCAAGAGTGGGGGGCATTGTCATGGTTGAAAGTTGATTGTTGGATATGAATGTGGAACGAAGGCAGTTGGAAATTTTGAGTCCACTGCACGGCCTTTTATACAGCTGTCGTATTTACGGCCAAAACCTCAATACGGTGAGCTGAATGGCATTGCACTCACCGTGCATGGTGGGATTGAACGTCATCACTAAGGGCGCTGATACCTTCTAATATCAAGAAGTGGTCCGGCCTTTGGGCCAGATCATGCATCCTATTGCAATCCCGGCTTCGCAACAGTAGAAAGTTTGAGCTATTCTTGCCAGACTCATATAAACGGTGGGCTTCGACGAAAAGGAACACGCTTTGCAAAATATGTCGGCGCTGGGACATTTTGGCGGTACCGGTAGATGCCGAATGTTTTTACGCTGTCTGGATCTCAAATTCGATGCTCTGACCCAGTCCTGTTTTCCGAAGCTTGGGCCTATCGTTATGCATCTGGCCATCACAGTAAAGTTTAGAACAACACGGACGAAATTTTGGCCAAAAAAAAGTCATATCTAGACGCTGGGACCATCAACATGCTCACGTTTGAAATTTGAGTCTTCACGAATGACCGGGGTTTGTTACTCCACGCAGTTATTTAGAAGATGTGGACGGCTGGTTACTGAATATGGCGGTGAAACTTGAAGACGCTTGTCGCATCGTTCTTCCGCTATGTATGCATGAATGATGATAACTTGACTGGGATATCGAAGTTGTGATACACTGAGGCCGTAGAGGGGATACGTAGTGGTCGGAGGATGAGCATAGTGTGATCCGGAGATTGAGCTTCGCCTGGCCACCCAGACGTGGCTTCCATGTTTTTTCATTCAAGTATTCATTGTCGGCAGTGCGTAAGGAATGCAGGTGTAAAATTTTGAAGTATTGTCGTAACCGGACGGCACGATTGTTCGAGGTGCTTTTACCACCTCAGTCATTCCCTAGCATCCTCGGGCGGTATACCCTCAGGCGTGAGTTTTGCACGACACCAGACCTAGAGAGAGAGCCCTACGCAGAAGAAAGTTGTTCTGTATATGGATCTCCCCATTTGACTAAGGCAGGACCATCGTTCAAGTTGCCATTACCTCTCGTGCCTTATCACCAGTATCGGAAAGGCTAAGGGGGCGGCCAGGTCTCTGAGGAGATGCAGCCACATCTTGCCTAAGCAAGGATGACCTAGAATGACCCCTTGCGAGACATAGGGAGGGTTGACGGAGGCGATGCACTACAGAGCGGTCACCAAGCAGTGCTGCGGAAGAGCACGGAAGAGCACCTATTACGAAAGACAATGCGGCGCACAGAAAACAGACATCCCTTCTATACCAGATCAGACAAATTAGCACGTACCTCGTCTAGACATGCGGCATACCGCCATTAGATGTTAACATACGAATTGAACAAAGCATCTACGAAGTGGTGAGCAGGCTGCGTGCCCGAATCCGGAAGGAACGTAATGCCAGACATCATGCATCGACATTGAAAAAACTGGTGACACCAACGTTCAATATTGAATGTTCAACGTTCAACGTTCAACGTCGATCCATGCTGTCATCCTAGGTGGGCGGTAAACGCCTGATAAAACGATTAATATCGACAATCGATTTCGAATAGTGAACCCTCGGACCGTCTCTGTTTAGTTAAAAAGAAAACCTATCTATTCCGAAACGCTTCACAAACATAACAGCCTGTCAATGTAACAACAGTTGCTTGACGTATAGTGATTCGCTTTATGGTAACATGACCCTCTCTGATTAGAACTTCCCCCATATCGCAAGATGTAACGTGTTGACCAAGCTCATAGGGGGATAGGGATTAAGCCTTCAACGGGAGCTAGAAGCTCTTCAGCACTGGGAGCAGAGTCAATGCGTGTCTACTCTAGATTTAGGAGTGACTCACGGAAGACCTTCGAGCTGGCGAGGCTCGTTGGCAGGACTGGGTAGAGCCGCCGCACTTGCAAGTATGGGGAACATGATGGCCATGGCGACGATAAGGATTCCGAACATAGCCGTAGATGCTGCAAAAAAAAAGCAATCCACAAGCCCTACAATGTGTCACGTTCAATTGCTGTTGACGACAATGAGTACGATAACCAGTAACACAAAGGTACGGCACTACCTTGATTTCGCGACAAGGAGGGATAACCGGGGATGGAGTTGGGTATCGCAATTCTCGGGATTAAATACCTATGGGGCTGACAGGTATAGAATCTGCGAACAAGACTAGTTTTGTTCTGTCAACCCCGAAGCCCTGGAGTGACAGCAAAGTGTTTGAATTCCACTAAGATAGTTGAGTTCCGTCCCTCGCGTATCGACCTCTGAAGCGGAACCTCATAATTGGCAGGAGGCAGTAGTGTTGTTGCTATCTAACGGCACTGAACAATGGCTCAGGCGTATCATCAAGACATTCGTGGAAGAGGTGCTGGCAGGCTGACTGCAACGTTACACCAATGAAGATATTCAAACCCCGGTCAGAAATCTAGACGTTAGCCCAAGTGTCAATCAGAAGGAACCCCTTTCACGCACAGACGACCCGTCCGGAACAGTCAAGAGAGAATGGCATTAACATGTTGCACGTCGAAGTGATTAATGGATGAGGATGGGAACAATCAATGTTTGCCCCATGCGTAAAGTGTGCAGCGCGTCTCGATTGTATGCTAGATTGCAACGAGCGGGTTTACCTAGACAGCGGTCTCAGTGTCGTAAGTCCTAGACGTTAGACACCCAACCCTCAATACCTCATTTCACACCAAAGAAATTACTGCAAAGTCATTTTGATCCCATGTATTGATGACAAGACGCTGACCACAAGCAAGACATTCATAGAATCAAGGAGTAGAAACGCACCTCGTCACTTCTGCCATGCGCAACACAACACAAGGACCTCCATTTTGATGAGTTGAAGTGTGATATATACAGCTGAAATTAATATATAAGAAAGCGACATAGGACAGCGTAGGTGGACGAGAGCGATAGATGCGGCCCGAAGCGACGGCCGCGGCGCGCTGTCGCCGACCGAAGGCACGAGGTGATGATACACATCTGCGGTGTGAAAGCAGACCCTCCTGCCTAATGTGATGGAGACGCGGGCTGCGCTGACATCGACTCCGGCACTGTCGTTGATTGAAAGAGTCAGTAATTGAAGGAACTGCGTTAGGGAATGTTACTGACGAGGAGGTAATTGCGGACGCTGTCCCTCTGAGAATACACGAGACATAAGCACACCGACACCTTCGAAGACACCAAGGAGGATGCCGCAAGCAACGGCTGAGCCAAATGCTGCTCGAGGTCCACCTGGAGGAATTGGTCAGAATAAGTTGAGATTGTGACCATGAGAAGGCATGAGCGCGATGAGGATGACGTTGAGTACACAGGAGACACGTGTTCGCTAACGAAGGCGAAAACAGCCGCCTACCAAACGCAAATCTGATCTTCAGCCTCTGCCTTGTACTCTGTTCCTTACGCGGCTGCGTCGTATACCCTGTTCGTATGATGCAATGACTCACTTCGTGCAGCCAAACATCCACCTGTCATGAAGCCCGAGATGATTGCATTCCACGCATCTTCTTTTTGTCGCCATCCCTTCACCGCACAATCAAACGTCGAAAACATTCCTCCCCAAACGCCGAAGTTGCCTCCCGTCACTGGTGCACGGGCTTTGATGGTGGAGATGGCGCCAACAAATCGTTCGCCCTGCAACGTGAGATTGAGCTCTGCGATCGCAATTGCACATCGCATACAGAGATGAGTCGAAGAATGAATGCGTGTAGACGCACTTTTGGTGAATTTCGGGCTCCCTTGATACCGTGCCAGATACCACCACCAACGGCTCCCATAGCAAATGCGCCACCAAAGTCATTAAGGATGACCCATGGACTGAAGGATGCTGAGATTGATCACAATCAGAACGTATTTCGCCAACATACCAGGGATCCCGTGTGTGATCTGCGTGGGCCATAGTGAGGTTGAGGAGGAGACCGAAGTCGATGAGCTCGCCGTAGCAGGTGCCGCTGCAGTGCTGGCTCACATCGTAATACTCGAAACTTTTTTGTTCAGGGCAGGCATACACGTGAAAGCTCACGTGATCGTGTGGGTCTCAATTAGAGTGACCAACAAAGCGCGTCGGAACAGTTGAAATAGGACAAACAACTGTAGCGAGGCCACAGCATACCACACAATTACCTATGTCAAAGCTCAAGCCACTTTCTGTGAACCCCGCCCATCCTTTAAAAGTCGTCAGACAACTCTCCCAGGTTTACGTCGAACTTCCATCATCTCCTTTCCGTCGTACCTCCAACGCCTCCGATAGCCTCCTTACTATCACTTCCAATCGACAATCACACGGGGCTGATATGCCGAAAGAAAACGCCCCTTTACGTGCGCGGAATGAGGAGCAGATATCGAGCGCGGGTAGCTCGGCCGTCGTTATACAACTCAAACGCAAGCGTTCTGCACGCGACCTAGGACGCGAGAGGACAGAGCGTTCTGCGGTTCAGACCAAGAAGCAGAGGGTATCTAGTGATGCAAAGGCGAGGACAGCAAATATCAAGGCTGAACCATCGAATGCGACGGAGGAGTACCCCGACGGATTCTTCTATTGTCACCAGTGCTCAAAGAAAAGAGATTCAAACTGTACGCCTTGAGTTCAAATTTTCCGAGTGTATATTGAGGTAACGCTTGCGTCGCAATGCTTATAGTGGGCCTGCAATGCACGTTCAACATCACAGGTGTCGACGCAAGAGGTCGCTGCAGACTCAAATATTGCAAGGCTTGCCTCCTAAATAGATATGGCCAAGAATTAGACGAGATCAAGTTTGGTGATATGAAAGTGTTGTCTGAGACGGTTGGTCACGTCGCAGATCTAGGATATTATTTCAAGTGAGTTCTTATAAGACAGCGTGCCCCGCCGCTCGCGTTGAAATTGCCCTTCTCAGATGTCCTAAATGCGAGGACACATGCAATTGTCGTATCTGTCGTGTGGCCAAAGGCCTTGAGCCTACGGGGTGATTATTCAATCATTCGCTAAGAGAATATCCACTGAGTCTAACTTGGGGTTCGCTCAGGAACCTGACAATTGCGGCGAAAAAATCAGGTGCGAAGTCGGTAGCGACGTTGCTCGCGGATAACATCGCCGCTACCGTATGCCTATCCATATCATGTTTGGGCCTCTTTTACTGATGGCTATATCACATAGGGTATCTTGCCAGGAAAGGGGAAGCAGGTCGAGAGTGCTCCGAGGAAATCGAGGGCTAGGGCCAAAGCTGCAGTGCCAAACGATTCTGCAGACGCTACCAGTGCGACGAAGCCTAAACGCCAATATATCCGGAAACCCAAAGTGCTTATTCATCCTCGTTGGACGCCCCTCCCGGTCCCGTCTATATTTACACTGGACACGGCCTTGGCACGAATAGAGATACGCGAATTTGTTCTCAGGTTTGCATCTCTGCTCAAGATATCTAATGCGCATCTCAATGAGCTCGAGGAGATTGCCGGCGACTTCGCAGATGAAGATGAGGAAGAAAAGCTAAGGGAACAAGACCTTAGGTGGGTGAGTGCGACTTGCGTCACCGCCATTGTCACTGGGCTGTTGGGTCTCGTGGCAAACAGCGAAGCCGTCGGCAGAGATGGAAGAGAGACTGTTCAGGACAGCCTCAAAAAAGTGAAAGCTTCTGGCGCAAACTTGACTAAAGTTTGGAGCGCATTGTCCGACATGCGTACCTCACTCCTCGAATTGCCCAGTGGAACAGCCGCGACACTCACCTTCCCCGACCCTCTCCCCCTTCCGGCAAATGCATCAATCCACACTACACGGAGTGGACAGCAGCACAGTGGTGGTATCTATGTGGCGACCTCTGCGCAGCTCATCCCTGTCCTCGGGCCACTCGTGGAGTTGGCACTGAGCAACTTCGCCGTCAGAGAGGAGCTTGAGGCTGGTATGCGAGAAGCAAGGGACCCTCTGAAATCAGAGCGAGAGCAGGTCAAGCTCGAGATGCAAAGATGGGGAAGTGCTCGGCATTCAACGCCCGCGGTATGCCTACTGACTCACTTTTATACCCTTCGTTGGATTAATGTGATCTGCACAGCTACACGTCAAAGCGGCGCGAGCACGACATAAACACGTACTGTCCACTCTAGAACAAGCTCGTCGGCTGACTTCATATTCATATATGTCACGATTCATCCCTCTCGGTAGGGACCACGAAGGGCGTGTTTACTTTGCACTATCCCCAAACATTGCGGAACGAGAGGCGGCATTTGCCCTTCTCGACGGCAAGGCCAAAGCGGGTGGGAAAGCTCGCGGGCGAGCGGTCGTGAGTGAAGAAGACAGGCAGTCCATGACACGTTGGAGTTGGTTCGTCAGTGTTTGGGGACGCAAGCCTGGAAGCACCAAAACTGTGGTCCAAGCCAAGGAACAGGCGAAGAGCATAGACTCAGACTCGAATGACGAGGACGATACAGATGTCGAGAAGTGGTGGGGCTTCTGGCAATCGGAGGAGATCCGAAAATTAGCTGAGTGGATCGCCATGAAGAGCGGGATGAACGAGAATGGCACATGCCATGCCGGAGAGGTTGATGAAGAACGCGGGTCCGCTGACAGTTGGAGTAGAAGCAGCAAGCGGGTTAACGGCACAACTTCGTCGAGGGATTCGAGCAGTGCTTTAACAGGCAATCCGGACGCTGGAACATCATCACGAGCTTCTTCACCACTGGACCAGATATCTGACGACGAGGCTGAAGGTGACGAGATGTCATCGCTGTCTACTGTTTCTGATAGTGAGGACGGGGACGAGATGCGGCAGCTCATGCAAACAGATACAGCTGGGAACCCCATTCCTTCAAAGCAAGAGCTGCAAAGTCTCGTAAAGAACTTAGTGGAGTACGCAGAAGTCTTAGAGTGGAGGGTTTGGCGCATGCAGGAAGACGATGGTAAAATTGTCGAAGACGGTGGGAAGGGCACAGACAGGGCAAAGTGAAAACGCCGAACGCTACACTTTGATGCTGCAACCGTAGATGCATTATACACACACTAATTATCCTGTTATATCCAACCTTAATACTCAATTGACAATAAGTCAGCGCGTTTTTGTTGTGGCTCAGGTCATGAGTGCATGGCCAGTGGGTGCATCGATGTTGCACAAAAATTAGAGGTTGGAATATTGGCGACTGAGTATTGATACAAGGTCGTCTTGGGTGGCGTGTCGCTCGATGCACTTCCCAAGCCGATCGGCGAGACGAGTGGCAAGCACATGTTTACACTGAGACAATCACAAGTCACTGACTGAAATTCGCTCATTGTGTGTAACGCACCATCAAGTGGGAGTCTGAGATCAAGACAGCGAAAGAAAAAGCAGGACAAGAACAAAATGACGGAACAGCCGGCGAGTTAGAAAGCGAGGGAAACACCGTATAGGCTTCAGTCGATCCCTGAACTTGGAA
Organism: Heterobasidion occidentale; assembly: GCA_039111635.1. Taxonomy (NCBI): domain Eukaryota; kingdom Fungi; phylum Basidiomycota; class Agaricomycetes; order Russulales; family Bondarzewiaceae; genus Heterobasidion; species Heterobasidion occidentale. Next base: position 982,900 of record JBCAQO010000006.1, read on the forward strand.
ATGAGGTCTACCCCATGGCGTGATGTATTTGATCACTGAAGGGATGCAGGTATCCATGAGTTAGCCACTGCGGGGTGGAGTAGCAAAGTGTCCGATACCGACCACATTCTCTGTCAATTAGGTCCAGAGCGGCCAAGAGGAGTTCTTCAGGAAAGAAATAAGATAGCTTCTCAATCGTGTCGTCAGACACTGAGAGCACCGTGCAGAAGAGGAGTCGACAAAAGAGGGATGTGTCTCAGCATAGAACTTGTGAGGCGGAAGCGATGCATACGATTATCTGCCTCGACTTCGTTCAGTACTGCATCAAGCAGGAGGAGCATTTCGGGGGACGGCATTATGGGGCGCTATCGCAGACGACACGCCATCAGCTAATTCTGAGCCTCGTTGGCAACAAATAAGTGAGGCTCAGCCAAAACGAAGGTGTGAGTCGCTACCAACTTACTGTGAAGGCGATCCGGGTGCCACAGCGTTTGTTTACTTCTAAGGCTGTTGCCAAACAACGCTCAACGGCGCTTCGGAGAATCAAAACAAATCGGGATGTCTGAACATCCATTATTGATGGCAACTTCGGCCGCCGTCGTGTCATTTACTAAGCTACTCCTGGATGATTTCTCTGGAAGAGCACTTTGAGACACATGGTAGAGCGCCTTTACATAATTACAGAGCAATCGGCGAAGGAGATTCGCCGATTTGGTACTTCGAAGCAACCTTCATTTGCTCAGACATTCCATGTAGGCCTCAAGAGACTTCTCCGGATCATCCCAGTGCATCTGGATGAGTGAGATGTTAATTATGAAAATAAGACGAGGCATTCGAGGAGAAAATATATACGAAGTGATTAGCACTGTGGATGAGCTTGAAATCGATCAAGCTAGATCCGAGTTCCGCCTCGTCGTCTTGTACGGACCACATTGAAACCAGTGCCCATGACACTGAAGATTCACCGGCAAGATAAGATATCTTTAGATGGGGGAAGAGTATGCTCGTCGTGCGGCCGAATAGTGCCTTGCGGTAATTTGCCTTCAACTGGGGCGCAAAATTGAACAAGACTCTCATTTCTTCCGCGACTTTGTCACCGTACACGATATCATTGAATTCGGATTTGGAAATGTTAAAGATCGTGGGCACACGGACTGTGGATGGAACGATGTAGGAAAGGAGGTCAATATTGCGCTTTGAGATGTTTCCATGTTCGAAATATGAGGTCATCCACTGCCTCCATAAGGGATAACGATCCTCGGCAGGGATATTGTTATCTGTCATAGGTGTCCAGTCCCTCGCAGGCATGGGGAACCCGAATGCCAGAGGGACTGGTTCTGTTGACAATGAGTGCAAGATGGTGATTGGCTAAATCTGAAAGGACGAACCCTGTAGGATGAGTGCCCGGATGTAGCGTCCAAGACGTGGACATATATCGACGGGAAGCGTGTCGGCATTGGACAAGGCAGTGGTGCATATGTAGGAGCCAAGAGACCAACCGAGAATAGCAACACCGCCTGAATTGCCGTCATCGGAGATGGCAGGCAGGTTGTGATTCTCGATGAAAGTGTTGACGAAAGTGGCGGCCTCATGGCCGCGAGCCTCCATCCATGCACTCTTTTGCTCATTGCTGCCGTTCAAGATAACGTCGAGCTCTTCGGCCGTAAAAGGGGTGGATCCAGGGTAGGAGCGACGACTGACAGCTACAAAGCGGATGCCTTTATCAACAGCAATGAATAACACTTTCTGAAATATCGCTATAGTGATATAGTTCCATGTCTATCCAAGGTCAAATCATCGGATCGATAGCATACCGTGTGTATAGCCCAAGCCATGAAAAGCGAAGATGGTGGTATAGGATGATTGCATTGAAGGTGCGCCACTATCTATGTAAGACAGCTTGGCGTCGAATTGATTGACCACAAGAGAATCAAAAGGCATCATGCAGAAAACAAGAGTGAATCTGGAAGTCTTCAGGGGTAGAATTCGAAAGTAAGGGGCAGTAAAACAACGCACGTACCAGCGTTTATAGTTGACAGTGACCCCAACATGCTCACCGCCCATCTGTCAATGTCCGACTACATAATGGCTACATCCGCCAATTGGGCTACCATACTCTATGGGCTTCCATCCTCGGCTGAGGTGCGAAGCTTGCTAAACTTACTGAGCACTGGAATTAACTTACAGGATGCTTGTCAACATCCTTTTGCTCTATCCAAGCACTTTCTTACGCTCGTTCCGCCGGCGCGACCCTTGCACTTTGTTAGATAGCGTAGCCATTCGGTTTTGCGCGATACAAAACGAGCGTCTAGCACAGAGAGGATGAATTTGAAGCAGAAGCTGGAGCGCTCCTCGCACGGTGCCGTAGCGCCAACGATGGTATCACACCGCGTTTAAGGTTAGGGTTCATCCTCTTGAATATTTGCTTGGTTGTTGAATGGGATGTTCGTGGAAACTACATCATGCCCATTCAATATCTATTTGTTTTCGCCCAGGCGCACGACGAATTTCGCGTGCCGGAGCTGCTATCTATCTCTGAGCTCTATGGTTTCAAAATGACGATCCCTCATGACTTCGATATGACTCGACCTTTTGCCGTCTTGGAACTTGAAGACGAGGAACAAGCAAAATTGCTCGCGCGGAGGTGTATACTGGTCAAGTAAGTTGCACTTCAACGTGGCTTGTGATAACGAGACGACGAAGTCCCTGAAATCCGATAGATCGGTGTACGAGTTCTACGCAAGAGGGCGAACATATGCAGAACTTCATGAACAAAACCATGCGGCCCGTGCAAAGTGGGAGCAATTTATTCCTGAGACATCTTTCAAGTTTTGTGTGCTGGGGTACAATTACTCGATACCTCAGCGTCGACAACGAGAAGTGATCGAAAGCTTCTCGTATATGGACTTCAGGGGTAAAATAGACATGAAGAACCCGGAGATTATTATGGGGTGTTTCGAAGAGTGTGAGCTTTCTTCTATAGTATGTCAAGTCCTTACCTGGATTTTAATGGTGGATAGACTCCGATACTCACGGGACAACGCGGCATAAGCATGAAGGGGACGGGAATTTTCGAGAGGTATTCTTTGGCAGGTTGGTACGTTCATGCTACACATAGACTCGTCTCCTACTGTGATTGCGACTGAGCAGCTTATTTATTTTCTCTCGCACTGAAACTTTAATCAGATAGAAGAGGGCTCTGCGCGTGCCCTTGTCAAAAAATTCGATGTGAAAAAAAGAGTCTACTTTGGAAATACAAGCATGGAGGCTGAAATTTCTTTGCTCATGGCTAACCAGACGTTGGTAAGGTTCAGCGATCGAAATCATAGAGAATTTTATTCAACCCCTATTGAAGGCGGCACCCGGAAAGCTAATATATGACCCATTCGTGGGTACGGGAAGTATGGCATATGTACGCCTGATCCTTACGATTCTCAAGCTGATCTAATTCCCATTGAAGACAACAGCTCATTTTGGTGCCTTCTTCTTCGGTTCAGACATTGATGGCAGGCAAATGCGAGGCAAAGGTCAGCTCTTCACTATGAAATCAGTTTCGCCTGTGAGAAACATCTGATACCGTCATAGAAAAGCAGTAGAAAACCTGATACGCATAGCCCTGGCATCGTGCGTGCCTCTGGTCAGTATGGTGTAGACAAGCGGATTATAGATCTTTGCACATTCGACGTGACTCGGAATCCATGGCGATGTGGTAGCTTCTTCGATGCAATCATCACCGATCCACCTTGTAAGTGTGACAACGATGATTTGGACATGCTCATCTGATGATGGTGATTGCCAATATCTACAGATGGTGTCCGAGCGGGAGCCAAACGACTTGGACGCAAGAAGTCGCGGACTGTGGCCACGAAACCTACAGGGCCGGTTGCCCCTCGCCCGTAATTCTGCTCATACCACCTCCTTATTACTCATCTTACTTGGAATGGTACAGAGATGACCAGCCTTATGTCCCGCCTACAAAGCCTTACGAGCTCTCCGCACTTGCGACAGATCTGGTCCTGCTCGCTCGATACCTCCTCAAGCCGCAAGGTCGTCTCGTGTTCTTCCTACCCACAGTCACAGACGAGTATCAAGCGATAGACATCCAGAGCATGTTATGCGAAGGCATGGAAGTGATCTCAAACTCTTTACAAGACTTCGGAGCTTGGGGTCGGCGTGTGCGTCTAGATTTATTATCTCTACGACGCAGTTCGCGACAGTTAAACGGGCAATGTCAGCTCGTCACGATACGAAAAACGACCACACAGTTTTACCCCCCTCCCAAATTTGATTCCAGACCTAAAGAATTAAACCAACCGGCCGAAAACTTGCATATTCCTGCACATAAAGACTTTCGTGAGAAGTATTTTCAAGGCTTCAAAAAAGATACGGACACCGACGGGACCAAAGATGGCGAGGACCGGGGATAAGCATGCTGCCAAGTTTGTCCAGACTGTCGCTGTTGAGCAAAATTTCAGACCAGCCGGTTATCTAGCAACAGCACAAGTCATTACCGGTGAAATTCTTGATGGCTGCTCTGTACACTACCTTTGTCCAACCGTCGACTCGCGATCGCCGAACACGATCATACCAGCCTTGATACTTATATGATAGATTGTCATCAAAAAAGCTCTACGCGTGCATATTCTCTCCAGTTGACCTACACTCAAGACGCATGCACACACGTTAGCCGGAAAAGGCTCAAAGCAATAAGATACAACTATTGGGACTACGGCGAAGCTACAACGCGACAACAGTGTCAAGCACCATCACAAGAGTAAGTACTATGAAAACATACAACAAGCAAAGGTTGCAATAACAAGAATGTCTAAACACTGTTACGTCTCGCCAGCGTCGCCAACTTCGCCCCTAACCACCATCTCGTCCCGCTCCCTCCGCGCTTGTCGACCTTCGAGCCCAAAGACAAGCGACACGGCGAAGGTAGTGAATACAGCATTGAATATGATTGCGCGGTGCATATTGAGCGGTGGGTTTCCAGTAGACGGTGCACGGAGGGCGCTTTGGGCTAAAACATCACAGGTATGTGTCAGCCTTGCTGTCTCTTTGTAAATGCAGTTCAGGGACAGGGTAAGACGCACATGTCAGGAATATAATACTGAAGAGGTTGCCGCTGAAGTCAGAAAAGATGGTTAGCTTATTGGCGACGCTGTTTCAATGCGATCAGGAGCAACGTACAAAAACCAGAGTACGGCAGAGCTCCCGTCTGCGTTTCTGGTAAGCTCACATGCGAGCTCAAGCGCCACAGGCAACAACGCTATCGACGCGGCACCGATGATGGCCATGATTACGAACAGGCCTGCCGTGTCCTTCGGTTTCGCTGCATTGCAGAGCCACAAAAACATCAGATGACTGTCTCTTCGAACGCCGATGAATTATGAAGGAGATAGACTTGGCAGGAACGTACCGGCCCAGATGCGCGAACCACCCCGCACCGATGATGGGACACAGCAGGCGTATCGTGATACCCAAATGACGGGTAAGGATGCGGTCGAAGACCGGCGCGCTCGCGAGAGCCGCCACTATACCTACGAGGAGGAGCGTTGCGCCCATGAGGCCCGTAGTATCATCAGAATAGCCATAAGGTGCCTATCAGAATGAAGCGAGTGCCGATAGAAGATGGGTGAATAGCGATACATCATAAACGATTAGGAAAGCGGGTGCTCACCATCCATTGGGAACTCATGACTGAAAATGTGTTGATCCTGGGCATGTATCACTATAGTCACTCCGCGGTGTCTCGTGTCGAAGTTGTAGACGGACTTACGCAGCGAGCAAAACTGCGAACACGAAGACGAGAATTCCAAAATCTGCACGCTCACGGGGCGTCATGTACGCCTCGCGAGGAACTGGCCGACCGACCGCAGCATTGATGAGCGAGAAGATGGAAGGGGACTGTTGGGACCCGGCGTACGCTGCCGACGCGTAAATGAGACGAGCGAAATGAACAAACTGAGTTATGCAGCAGGTATGGCGAATGAGCGGCTTACTCGGGGGGATTGGTGGCTTCTCGAAGACGAGGAAGACGGCAGGCGTGACGACCGTGGAGATAATGCCTAAGACTAGAATCTATGCGAGTGCCATACTTAGTCTCAACGACCCAGAAGCCTGACGGAACGAATTTCGTGACAACTTACAGACTGTCGGACATCGCCCACGATGGGGGAGATGAGTTGGCCAATTGCACCTCCAATGGGATTGGCTAATCATTACAAGCAGAAGACTGTCCAGTGTGTTCTGATTTTCGAATAAATCACGGCGCTTACAGATGGCGAGGATCATGGTCGCCGTCGTGCGTCCCTTCAGATCGAACCAGACCTCAGAGTACTTCGGGCCCAGAATTTGGAAGACAGGCTGTGCGATGCAGAGAAAAACTGCAAGTATTTGAAACCATTGTCAGTTGTATTTTTCTTCTCGTCTCTGGGAGCGAAAACGGTTTGGTATCACCTGGCCGAAAATTATGAGGGCGTATGCGCTGTGCTTGGATAGAGAGCGCACGGTGCCTGCATAGCGAACCCACGCCGAGATGAGAAGAGCCACGGTGCCAATCTGACACTGCAGATAAGTAGATAGGGAATCAACTACTGCCGCTTGCGGATAAAACGCCGCCGATAGCACGTACGCATCGTCTAATCCCATAGCGTCGGGTGATGATGGGGACGAGAAAACTCGTTGGGAGATAAACGCAGGCAATGATGTTTCCCAGCCAACTGACCTCGTCCAGTGTGAACCCAAACTGATCGACGACTGGAGTAATTTTCAGCAATGACGCGTGGTGTCTCGAGCAAGATGATTACCGCTGTCAGATATCGGCCCGAACCATGGCCAACTCATGCTGGCGACCACTTCCAGAATAAACTGGACATTTGTTCATGGGGGCAAAACGCCGTTGAAGGGTACAGAACATACCAATGCAAAAACGCCTATCCAACGCCTCTTGTACAGTCTGAACGGTCCAGCTGCACCTGGAATCGCATTATCGGCATTATCTGGATCTGATTGGAGTACGACGTCAACGTCCTGCTTTGGTGTCACAGGGGAATCCTCATTATAGCTATCCTTCGATGGAGGGGGGATGGCGTCAAGCTTCACATCGAGAGAATGTTGAATCATTGTGTGCCAACTGTGGCATAGACCTGCAGGCAAGAGGAGACAGGAGGGAGGGACGCGAAGAACTCGCGGCCTCAAGGGGCTTGAGGCACAAATACAGGAAAGAAGAAATCAGATGACATCCACGGGAAACGCGCGACGAACCGGATCAGTTCAGACTGTAACCTCCATAAGTAATGCAGTCTGGGTTCCATGTGCACAATGCATTGAGATGAAATCTGTGTGAGCATGTATGACAGCCAGTCCCGCTGGAAGTCGTGTATTAGGAGCAACCGGCGTGATTCGCTTGGCTACAAATTCTTCGAACGTGGTCACCGACTGTCTGATGACTCTTTCCGCTGCATTCACCATGGCGCTCTCTTCATCTTGAACACAGTCCTCAATTGTTACAATGACCCGCGTGGCTATGTGAAATCGACAGAGTCAGAATGGTGAGCTACTTTCTTGTTTCAGATCGCTCGGTCATCTGACTACAACGGAAGCCCACTGCATCGTTCTTGTCCTTCACGGGAGAAAGCTAATAACAAAGCCTACGGCATGATTTTTTTTCCACAACAGCTCAGCAGCAGCTCTGATAGATCTAGCCATAGCACCCCCCATAAATCACTTCTTTCATCTGCACCGATTTCACCCTCAACGTCCACGGACATGACAGATGTATGAGTTCCCGCTGCATTACGGCGACCTCGGCCTCAAGTATAGACCACAGACAGCGTGAGACCGTCTAGTCTGGATCCCCACTGATGGGTTCGCAGCTGAGCGCCGGCATTAGCCACAACAACCCTCCCAGAATTGACCCTACAAATCACCCGTGTTCTCGAACGCTCACGCCCAGAACGTCTGCGCGTGAAGAAATCTGAGCGAGTTGTCCGTAAGGGCGGAATCGAAGGTGAAGTAGGTAGGTGCTTGAGCGAAGTTCGCACAAGAAGAGCTTTGTGTGTCTGCTTCTGACCATGCTTTGGGCACATTTCCTTTAAGGAGCTTGGAACCAGGCGACTTTCACACCTGCTATTCACTGCTCCTCGGCATCGTCGAAGAGATGACTAACTCAATTGTGTGTAATGGCATCGTAAGCCGATGCATTCTCATAGACCACAAGGATGGCCAAGAACTCATGCAGCCTCTTGTCTTCGACATTTGTTGAGCTCCAGACCGCTCTAGAGCCTTGACATTCTCAGAAACCCTTCGCCCTCTTCCGCCTTCCCATATCCTAGCTTTACAGGACCCTTATCCATTCAGGCTTACCCCTTGCCTCACTACTAGCGCCCTCGCCAGTCCAATGCTAGTCACGACCTCATACAACCTCATGACGTCCCTTTCCTATCCCAGAGGTTAATGGTTAGCGTGCGGACACTGGCTGGCGCGATCAGGCATGAGTACAAGGCTGTTTGTACGTGACACGCGTTTCTCACGAAGACTTTGGGAGTCTCTGTTGAATCACAGGTCTCAGTTTTTGACCTGCTTAGATCGAGAGTTGCACTTGGTGCAGCAGACGTAGAATAACCTTTCCACAAAGTAAAATCTCAGGAAAATTTCACCCTACGTTCACTCTGTGTTGGCCCATCCGATATGCGTCTGAAATGAGTTGGCATTACTGTTGATCGCAGTCCAGTGTAAAATGTATGGAATAAACATGGGTGCTCGATCTCTTGATGTCAGTCAATAAAATCTTCTTATCTTAGCCTGATATAGGTTTGTGAGTGACGTGACGGAGCCTTCGTCACTGCTTGAACTCCACGATCATGAGCGAGTACTGGGTCTCGAAGAAACGCTACTTCTGCAAGTACTGCGACATCTACATCACAGATGATGCGCCATCCAGACAGCAGCACGAAAATGGTCTCCGGCATCAAGGAAACAAGGATCGCTTCGTCCGTGGTCTTTACAAGGCTGGAGAGAAGCGCAAGAAGGATCTAGAAGAGGAGAAGAGGGAGATGGCGAGGATCGAGCAGGTGGGTCTTTCCTCATCTTATTCCTGCTTGGGACTCATGGCACATTCTGTGCATAGGCTGCGCAAGCGGCTTTCTCGCAGGATGTAGGCGCTGGGTACGCCAAGCCGATTACATCGCACACACCTACACCCAGCGTAGCATCATCGAGTCGGAAGCCAGTCCCAAGAGCAGGAGGCGTATTCGCTGACTACTCGACGGCAGAGTCACTCGGTTATACAGACCCAGACCTTGAACGCGCGCTCGCCGAGGCGGGACGGCGGCAGCAGCAGGGGTTCGTGGGGGAGTGGCAGATTATCCAGAATACGACACCACCAATACCGGCTCATCTCGGGGAGCAGCCAGCTGAGGACATGAAGCCGGGGGCGGAGCCAGCAGAGGGAAGCAATAAACGCCCGGCAGAGGAGCCGTTGGACGAAGAGGATGAGCACCGGTGGAAGTTGAGGAAGAAGACGGTGAGTGTGGGGTTAGGAGAAATATATGACCCAGGTATCATCGCGATCAAGGTCAAGCCAAAGAAAGAGGAGCCCAAAGACGATTCGGGCGTATTGCGAGGCAAGGGAGCCTTGGGCGGCGATGCAATTGGTATCAAGGCGGGGACAGGAGAGACCGGCCCAAAGGCCAGTGCGATGCCTAGGTGGACATCCGTAAAGTGGAAGAAGACAGGTGTTGCTGAGGCCGATGGTGACGCTGGGGTACCTTCTGCCTCTGAAGAGAATGCGGTTCCAGACTCTGATAATTCTCCGGATTCAGAGACAGCTGATGCTAATGGTGAGGCAAAGGAGGAGCCTAACGAGGGCGCGCTCGAACCTTTGGTCAAAGAGGAGAGTGTAACAGCAGCATCTACTGCACGTGGGGGCAACTTGTTCAAAAAACGCAGAATACCCATCGCGGCTGGTGCTGGACGACGAGGAAGGACTTTTTGAGGGACATTGCTCACATCGTTTTGTATGTCATATTGTAACGATAATCGACGGTGCTTCATACGCGCACGAAATGGATTGGACACCGGTAATGCTTCCCTTCCGCCCAACATTCTCAAATATACATATGCCTTGCTTCCCAGTGTTACGCACAATCGAGAGGATCTGTTGCGATGCTTCCATTCCACCAGATTCGCTGAAAACAGAAACAGAACGGTCCAGAAAATTTAAGCGTATAATACAATGTTATCAAACAAGACAGATCATAAAAGAAAGTATAATCCATCACACATCACACCTCAAGCAGTGGCAGCAATTGGCCGAGGCATAGAGGCCTGTCGCAAACCTGGTACTTCCGTCGCGGCGTCCATGGTATTATTGATGTCAAGCCCCACTTGAAGCTTTACAGCGCGACACTCAGCCACGAAGTCCGTGAACATCTGCACACAGGGATCGTATAAGCCAAGATCAACGGGAAGTATACGACTTCGTACCTCGATGGTGTCGAGTGGTCCGCCGGCACTCTCCGGGTGGAACTGCACGCCCCAAACGCGCTTCCCAGATTCTGCAGTCGACTTGATTCCTTCGACAGACGAATCGTTGCAGTTAATGAAGAACGGCTCCCAGCCCTGTGGGAAAGGATCTTGAAGTTTCAGAGCATACTGGTGATTTTGACTGAATTCGACGTCAGAGCTTGTCACGATAGATGTGAAAAAGGAGGGTGAGGCGCACCTGGTCACATAGACGCGTCCAGCCTTGATAGATCCGGACGAAGCCAATGCCAATACGGGCTGATTGTGCCCACGATTTCCGAACGTCATCCGGTAGGCATCGAGCCCCGCAGCCATACCGATGATCTGGTGACCCATGCAGATGCCAAAGATCGGTTTGGTCCACTCAGCCAGCGTCTGTCGCAACTTCAACGCGGCGTCCCAGCACTGCTGCGGGTCGCCTGGTCCATTCGACAAAAACAGCCCATCGAACTGGTCCCGGACGCTGTTGAAATCGAAGTTCCACGGCATGACTGTGACAGCAGCGCCACGACGGACGAGCGAGCGCAGGATGTTGGCCTTCGCGCCAAAGTCGAGAACAGCGATCTTGACGTCGCCGGTGGGGTTAAGTACGTAAGGCTCCTTGGTGGACACCTGGTCGACGAGGTTCTCCTGGCTCGGATCCCAGTACTCGTGCTCAGCAGGCGCCGGCTTCGATGCATCGGCACCGACAGCAAGACGTCCAAGAGTGGTACCTTGATCACGGAGAAGTGTCGTGATGGCGCGAGTATCCACGCCCGTGATGCCTGGGATGTTGTAGCGATTGCACCACGATGCGATGGATTCAACGGCGAGATAGTGGGAATATTTTTCTGCTACGTCCGCGACGACAACGCCGGCACACTGGATCCCTTGGGATTCAAGGACAACACCAACATCTTGTGCGTCCATGGGAGCCTTATTGCTCGGTACACCGTAATTGCCAATGAGAGGGGTGGTGAAAACAAGAATTTGGCCGCGATATGACGGGTCTGTCATCGATTCTGTGTCTGGAGATGGGCGCGGGTCAGCTGCTGTTCGAAGAGACTTCATGAGAAGCGAAATGCGACGTACACGACGTAATAGAGGTGGAGAAAACAGTCTCGCCATAAATACTTCGAGGGGCCCCAAAAGACCGCCCAGAGAATGACTGGCCAGTCTTAAGATGCAGCACAGCGGGCGATGTCGATGGGACCGAGCTGGCATGGGTTGCAAAGCCCCTATAGATACGAGGAAGACGGAGGAGAGGTCGAGAAAACATTGTGGTGCTTGATTTAATGAACTGGCAAGGAGAAAACGAGGTCGCTGAGATAGCTAGGAGAAGAGAAGAGTGAAGGGGAGGACTGTGAGCAACGTATCCTCACACATATCAAAAATCAAGATGGACATACTCGTCGCGAGTGAGCTTGTTGAACATGAACGGGTGGGGATTACCCAGGTCAACGATGAGGTGGTAGTTCGAGGAAAAGAAAAATGAGTCAAATTTCACTGATAAACGGCGAGTCTTCTTACGTCTCACACGTGACCATTAACGACCATTATATTTGTAAGCAAACTCGAACCGAAGCTCAGACTAGGCCGATCCTGTCGGCCCCACAATCTAGGTCAACCACATCCTCCAAGAGGACGAAGCCACCTGAATAAAATCAAACAGCGCAATGTCTGTTCTGGATCGGTCAAGATGCGATTCCATCTGTCCATGCAAAGAAATTCAGAAATACACAGAGCGGCGCAAATTATGCCATTAGATTATTCCACCCTCTATCCTGCTGAGTGCTGGTCCCAAGGCATCCATTCTCACCGTAAAGTAGACGGTTACAGCCCTTCACCAAAAAACCACAAGCGAGATCAGTACGTAGAGCCCCACTGGCGGCCACGCGGCGCCTAGAAAGTCAGAGCCGAAGCGCCCCATAAAGCCCTTCGGCCGCTGCTGCTGTCCGGATTTCCAAAACCGCGGGAGCCCCCACGGTCCTCGTGTGCCCCGGCGCTGTAGTGCGGAGAAAGAAGACGACTTCGATGCAGAGCCTGGTACAGGGAGGCCGTGATCCTCAACGTCCACGTCAGACAGCTCATATTGCTCCGCATGTGCATGCCGACGAGACGGTGCCATGAAACCACCCGAAGGGAAATGTGTGGCACTGTGGGGAACGATCACGCACAGCGTGAAGAAGAAGAGAGGAAGGTACATCCAGATGTATATGCTCAGCTGGTTCGGAAGGAAGCACGGGCGGTCGGCAAACGTTGAGAGGGGTGCGTAGGCGGGATCACCTTGCTGTGAGTAAGGGGGGCCCGAGGGGGAAAGCGAGAGGAGATGAAAGCCTGGGCGGGCGATACCCATGGCCATAGAAAATGATTTGACGGACACCTCGCGCACCTCCGTAGGCGTGATCGGCGAGTCGTCTTCGATGCGAAGTCTATGCGTGTATTCGCAATAATCGTGGTCGTCGCCGCTAAGAAATCATCACGAAACGGGGTTCAGTCAAGAGACCGTTGCCTCGTTCTTTCCTGAGGTGGATGCGCACCTGAATACGAGCGAGGGCCGGAAAGTTTCCAGAAGCATATTGGTGGTTGCCTGCGACAGCGTGTTTTCGTACCCGGCGCCTCGCCCAGCGCGGATCCAGCCTTTCTCACGTAGAGGCCCGCAGGAGGCGCCTTCAGGGCGAGAGAGCGGGATGTGTGAGAATAAAATCAACGGTTTTCGTGGCAGATCTGAATATTTTCGAGCTTAGCCTTTCCGCGATGCCTGAGAGCAGCAAAAAAAAGAAACGAGCGGAGAAAAATAGACGTACTCCCGCCAGAGTTCAGCGAGTTGATGAACTTGGCTTCTTTGAGTTCCTTAGGCAGCCATTGGTTACCCTCTTGACCCTGTTGTTTACGTACCCGATCTTCCTCGACCAGAATGGGCGCGTCTATGAGCACGAGGGAATGATTTGCCAGCGAGACATGCTGATTCAACGGCCCAAAATTCGACATGTACCGTAAGCGCGCCATTTTTGTATTGTCTGCTGGAGCGCCGATTCTGTTCGGAGAAATCAGTCAAATCAAAAAGACGTGAAGGATCAGCAGGCGAACCCGACATCGTGATTGCCCGGCAAATAATAGATAGGAGCCGTTGATATCGGGGAGAATATATTATAGAAACGATGGAGGTAAGCGTTATATCTACTCATTTGCATAATGAGGCCACAAAAGTATGAGTAATAATGATGCGGTATGATGGGAAATTATATGGTAGACGCACTCGTTGGGGGACAAGTCATCCCGGCCGTTGTCCATCATGTCTCCGAGGAATATAACCGCGTCCGGACGCGTCGCCTTGGCGGCTCGCCAGGACTTTCTCAGGTTAAGGTCGACGATGTATTGGCTGAGAGACATGAGCCAGGGATTGCGGCCAGGATACGAACCGTGATTGAGGACTTGCGGATCCGCAACAATAAGGATGCGTTGGGACCGCACACCCTAGATGATGCACATCTTCCTTCCGCGTTCAGACATTTTCGAGCAAAGATGAAGAACGCACGGAGCGGTGAGCAGGCTCGGGCCATGTGCAGGTAGCAGTGCTGTAGTAGAAGATGCCTAACTCACACCAGAGCACTACGAGGACCCATATCCATCGCACGAGCGATATCCGATTCGCGCGCGAGAGCAAGGACATCCACACCCAGTGAATTGGTGCTGGGGGCATCTCAAAGATCCGCGACCTTGCGTGGCAGCTCCCTGCGAGTATGTGTCGCAGTATCTGGTAGCACGAGCCTCTGAAGCAGGCGTACAAAAATGCCTTGGATGATGAAATCTGTGAATGCGGGTAATTTGCGTTTGTATGAAGGAACTGCAGGAGAGACGGAGAGACGGAAGAAGACTGCGGGAGCTAAAGCGGCACACACGGCAGCGACCATTAATTACGTCAGGTCGACGATGCTATCCACCAGCCACGCTCGAGAAATTCGTGACAGATTAAGATTGTCAATACTTTTTCTCAAGTCTTTCCTCCGGAACAGGGGACTTAAATTCACGAAGTCTAGTGATGTGCGGCCATAGCCTTGTATACTATAACCGCCTTGTCGTTCTTTTTGGGCTTAATACGATTTTGCGAGCAGCCGCAGGGGCTTGATCGTATTCATTGCAAGACCGGAGCGCACATATAATAACAAGCCGATGTTGAGCCCAATCAGAAGGATTGGCCGCGCATTCCGCGGAACTTACGAGTGGACCTGACCGTCACCCGTCACCATCATTGGCGTCTATGTTGAAACTCGGACGTAGCAGCGGCAAAAAAATTGAACAGATAACGTGGAGGCAGCGTGATCGGGCTCCGTTGGTCAAATGGCGTTTCCGTGCTGTGCAGAAGACTACTCTAAAGGAAGGGAGAATGGAAGAGCAGTGAGGATGTGAGACATGGAGAGGGGAGGAGAAGAAAGTACATAAGTTGAAGGAGCTGAGTCAGCAGGACTACCTTGAAGGACGGGATATAAGCGAGCATGATAATCGGACAGCTCAGGCTGAGGGTCCCGCACAGGCCCTAGCTTTCATATTCTCCTCCTCCTCTAGCTTTCTTTCTTTCTTCACCTTCCTTTCTCCAGAACCACGATGGCCGCAACAGTCGTGTCTGCTCCAGGAAAAGTCCTGCTCGCCGGTGGTTACCTCGTCCTCGACCCCGCATACTCGGGGGTTGTGGTCTCTACTTCCTCCAGGTTCTACACTGCAATCACTCCAGGCGGCTTGCCTGGCCAGATCATCGTCCGATCGCCCCAGTTTTTGGACGCTACATGGTTGTACGACGTCCTACTTGTGCAGAAGGAGACCGTCAGCGTCGTGCAGTCCACCAAGTATGTCTTCTCTCACATGCCGCAGTCATAGGGTCTCAATGCTTCGTCCGAAGATCCCCCTCCGCGTCGAAGAATAAATTTGTCGAGTTAGCGCTCAAACACGCGTTAGCTCTTGCCCTTGACTTGAGGAGTCCTGCTGAGATCGAAGGCGCTCTCTCATCAGGCCTCGACATCACCATTGTTGGGGATAACGACTTCTACTCTCAACAGGAACAGGTACACTTCATTTCATGCAATTTTGGAAAAAGCACGCCTGTGTTGACATCCCTCAACGACATGTATCTAGCTGAGAATCCGCAACCTCGAGCCCACCCTCGCTTCCCTTTCCTTGCTGCCACCTTTCCTCCCAACAAATGTCCACCTCTCTGATGTATCCAAGACCGGACTTGGTTCCTCTGCCGCCCTCATAACCTCGCTCGTCTCCGCCCTTCTCGTCCACCTGGATGTCATTCCCTCATCTATCCTCTCTGGCTCCAACGAGGCTACAATAGGAGCAAAACGCCTTGCACACAACCTTGCGCAATTCGTGCATTGCCTAGCGCAAGGCAAAGTCGGCAGTGGGTTTGATGTCGCAGCTGCCGTGTTTGGTAGTCAACTCTACACACGATTCGATCCAGAAGTTATCCAGGGCTTGATGAATGACGACACAGTGAGATTCTTTCGCATTGCACACTCTCTCACTGTCTATTCATCTGAGCCCGCTCAATTTTGTTCCCGAACACACGACACGTAGATATCACAACTCTTCCCCACTATCTCCCCGCAGAACCCTGCATGGGACTACAGAGTCGAGCCTTTCCGCCTCCCGCCCTTTACCCGAATCCTCCTCGCCGACGTGCACGCCGGGAGCAATACGCCCCTACTCGTGGGACAGGTGCTAAAATGGCGCCAGAATAACAGCACGGCAGGTGCGCACCCCCTGTTCCTGTGCCCCGCCGTTGTGCCTGCGGAGCGCTCATATTTTCACAGCCCATTCTGTCTGGACCGCTCTTGACCAGCTGAACACGTCCTTAGCTCAGACGCTGGCTCGCCTATCTACGCTGCATGAGCAGGACTCGGAAGCGTATCTGGGCACGGTCAAGTACATTTCGAGCATGCAATCTGTTCAGGTGCGCGTCTACTGCATAGATAGCCGATGAGGTCTAATTTTGGAAACTGAAACACGAAACACGGAATCCAGTGGACCGCGGTCGCTAATGCTCAGCCACATCTAACAAGCTGCCTTGAAGCCTTCTACGAGGCGCATCTTCTCACTGAAGTCAGCCACCTCATTTGATGTTTCTTTGGCATGACACCTCTGACACTTGTACGGGCTTCCCTGCGTCGCCACCGTGTTTGCTGAACTAGCAAATACGCGTTAAAATGCGTGAAATGGGCACCCTCTCTGGCGTAGAGATCGAGCCGCACAACAAACAAAGCTCCTCGACGACAGCGTCTCGCTAGCAGGTGTCATCGGTGGCGGCGTTCCCGGTGGTAAGTAACATCTTCCCCCGACTTCCGCTTCCATTCACTTCTGGCCTTTGCGCTCCCGCAACTGATAGCCCAATCACATATCTAACAGCGGGCGGCTACGATGCGATATGGCTCCTCGTGTGCAACCCACCAGAAATGTTCGGCATGCGACCGTTGCAGCGCGTCGAGCACCTTTGGAGCTCCAACCCAAGTGTCAGCCCGCTTCTCGCAGAAGAAAGCATCGGGTCGGGCGTACGCGCCGAAGACATCAACGCCGTCCCGGGCCTCCGAGAGGTTATAGGGAAGTAATGTTCCTGCTGCATACGTACATACCCGGGCTGCTGCACCGTACTGACGAAACGAACATTCGCCCCGGCGATATACGTCTCGCTGTCACATCTCTTCCCCTCTGCCCTATTATGCTTTAGCTTCAAGCTTCAAGCGTCATGCGTCGCGTTGTTTGATGACCATGGTTCACATTCTGATCTTGCTTGCTTGCTCGTCACTTCGCTGTTCTAGCCCTTGCGCGAGTCCGTATAGTCCATTCTCCAATGTCCTGTCTGCAATCCAGATGCTGTACGATACCGGTAGCTACGACTACCCTCTATTCTACCTACATAGATTTTCGGGCCCCCTTATCTCACCGTACCCGTCCCATACCATGCACTCCTGCCTGCCTGCCTCGTCTCGTCTACATGCAAATTTTAGCATTCCCTTCGGGCGTCCATACCTTGCCAAGCGCGAGGAACAGGGAAAGCAGCATCACGGTCACACCGAACGTGACACACGCGTACGCAGGTAGCCGCTCGCGAGTGTACCATGGCCTGTGCGCATGCGCACAGGCGAGTTTGAGGTAACATGCTGCAGGGAAGATGAATGCAAGCGCCGTCGCGGAGACGCCGCCGATGATCTCTAGCATGACGCCGAGGTCGCAGGTGACGAGGGCGACTGCGATGGCATTAGAACGAGCGCGGCAGACGATGGGGATAAGAACCTTACTGAACATAGACGCAAGAAGAATGGTGGTAGTGAAGAAGACGTGGCGCTGGATGCTAAATGTTTCATGCGAGAAAAAATACTGCTCGATCACCTAGTGAGAACCAAGTTAGACTGAACCTGTTTATCTCTCGTAAAAGGCGATATGGCACACCTCTCGACACACGAATAGCTCTAATGGGAGTGTAGTAAACATGTTGAGGCCGAAGCAGAACCGCGCCACATTGATCAACTGTCAGTCTGTGGTTATCGATTCCAAGTCCACGGAGATATGTGTCAGTCACTGGGCGCCACCGTCGCATGAGCGTAGAATGGAATCTTGAAGACGTACCGGCGAAAAGTTGTTCAGGATGTTGCCCTGTGTTCTGTCCGTAAAGACCATGTAACCGCTGACGGCAATTATCGAGCACGCAACGAGAGAAATCGCCGTCGACACGTGCGTTACTTGGCAAATCGATCCAGGGTCGGTGTCCTCAGGCTTCCATAAATCAATAGCGTATTGTGGTGACACACAAATGCGAAGCTGATCACGCCTATTGCCTGGAAGATACCCGAGTCGATGAGCGAGAAGCGCCTTGCCGGGTCACCTTTGAGCTCAGGTGGCACGTGCGGCCCCTCGAAAATGACGGAGAAAACAATTATGAGCATCCCCACAAGCGCAAAGGCAGACGAAATAGAGAGCTTGTGGATGTCGCGATAGAGTGAGAGCGGATAGGAAACGCCAAGGGTACAAAGAGCAATTACGAACTGCCGGTTGGCGAAGATGGAAAGGACGGGTATAGTTGGAAGGGTGGGGAATATTGAGAGAATGACATGGGGTATGGAGTCGCCTGCGACGCGCATAAGAATGACACGGGAAACACACTGGTAAGAGAATGTGTACGCACCGATGATGACACCAAACGCACACATTCCTGTCCTGCCTATCATTAAGCTTCCGGCACGTAACAGTGAACTAACTCACCTCCAAACGCGAACGCGAACTGAAAAAACGAGACTGCTGCGCGGCCGCTTGAGCCGAAGCAGTGATTCATGATGCCAATGTATGAATTTGCTCCGCTCATTTTAGCGTTCGTGACTATGAGCCGGATTGTCCAGTCCGTGACGGCACATAGCACGATTAGAAGAAACATCCCAGTCCAGAAGCCCGCTTTGCTAATGGCATAGGGGAGGCCTACAGCATCACTGTCAACAAGAGCAAGAAAACCGCTGACGTATGCTGTGCACAAACGTACCAATTATACCTGCAGATGATGCAGGATCAACATGCATCGTTTACTTTTCAGTCCTACAAGGGCTCACCTGCCCCCAAGATAGAGTTCGCCATATTCGTGATCGAGTTGAACATACCGCCCCCCGAATGCTGCCTCAACGCAAGCTCTTCCAAGTCCACATCCCCTGCGATCATCCCCGACCCATCGCTGTTTGCCTCACCCATTGGTATTGAGCCTTCCAAGCTCCGCCGGGCAGCTGATGCATCCATCAGCCCTACAAGCAGCGGCATACTCTGGTCACGCCGACGGTCGCCCACCCTCTGCTCAGAGTTAATTTGCGCGAGCGTGCCATCGTCGAGATCGTCCGGATCGAGCTCGTACTCTGTTCTCCCAACGCCAGCGAAGATGCATGCTCTGAATCAGCGCCAAAGTCCATAAAGCCAGTCTAAGACGGAGGGTGGGCATTACGCAACATACCTGTTTCTCGACTGGCGTACGTCGAGCGGAGAGGTGGGCCTATGACTTGTACATTCTCCTGGAACCTGACGTGTCCATGCTCAGGCTTGTCCAACGGTACGGCCTGGTTCGGATCCAAAGCCGAGCTCTCTAGGAGCGCATCGTTGTTGATGGAGAACAGCACGTCGTTGTCATCATCGTGAGCGCTGTCCTGAGAGTTGTCCAGCAAGGGCTGGCTAGCCTCCCCGGCCACGCGTCCGTTCTGCTGGCTGCGTCCGAGCATAGCCTATGCAAGGATAATGTTTGGTGAGCGAGAGTTCACCTTGGACTCTCGTTGTCTTGTGAAAGGATGGTGATTTTGTTAGCGCAGCCAGTTTGAAACGAGGACAGAGCCAGCTCGACAATGCAGTGTCGGCGCATCACCGAATCTTTCAAGTTCACACGTGACTGTCGCCCGACTCGCAACATCAACTCAAGAGAAGTCTCATCGTCAGTAGCCAATGTGCTCTCAAAACAGTCCGGACGATAGAGATGAGTAATGAGAGTGTGCAATATACATTAAATAATAACCGTCATGTATGATCTATATCTGTGTCGACTTTACGCCCGCTACAATCAAGCGGCCCTACAAATGAAACACAAGAGCAAGCATGAATCATGCTTTGCTGCTCACACCGGCACTCCTTGCGGCGAGTGCGATGCGCCGACCTATGGAATCTCCCTCGTCATTCTGGTCAACGTTTTCTAACCACCACCGGAGACTCGACTTCAAGGCGGGTAGCTTGGCACCGGCAGTGACACTAGTTGAAATCAATGCAAGTGGGCGTCTATTGTCAGAAAAGAAGATGCATGAACGCCTACATTCCGCGCTGCTCAAGAGCTTCAAGAAGTTCTGGATGGGTTAACCGATCGCCCATACCCTCCTGTTTGAGGAGGGCATCGTCAGCGGCGATAGCCTGAAGATGCCGTTGCAACCGCCGCCGGCGCATGAACGGTGGTCCCATCGTCGACAAGGAAAAAACACTGCAAGATTCCGAATCATAAGCATTGAGTCCCATGATAAACTCCAAAACAGACTGCTACTCACCCACACAACGCAAGTAGAGGGGTGCTTCCTGTGACGGACGACAGGGCTATGTGTGTCGGGCTGGCCTTGCTCATCGTTTCCAACTCATCCTGCATAGTCTCCACGAATACGCGCTGCTTGTCCCGCCGCTTGTTCTCGATACGTTCGCGCTGCGAAGGCATGATGCACGTTGATGGAAGCATGGAGGGTACGTACAAGACGATGAGGGGTATAACCTCCTCAGCAATGAGGACGATCATGACGAAGGGCACAAGTCTGTAGACGTCAATTTGTACATGTATCTACATGCACAGCAAAAGAAGATACTTACTTGAGAAGGTCAGTCTGGGACGTGGCCACGAAGCGCGATTCCCAACGCGAGAGAGGTGGACCACCCGATTTAACTCGCTGGCGCATCTCGTTTGCCTGTACGCGGTGTGTGTTGACCATCTTCATCCCTCGCACATAAAATTTCTATTCATAGATAAACCATGAGATGATGACGAAAGACGCAGCATATGAACATACGAATATCTCCTTTATCTGATGCCACATCTTCTGAACGCGGCCTGCATCTGGCGGCGGTGGGGGGATAATGCCATGTGTGTGCGCATGAATCAAGTCTTGCCGCGTCGTCTCAAGAATCGATGACGAGGTCGAAGGGGCAGGTGTCGAAGAGGTGGTGGACTGTTGAGTTGAGGAAGTCGGCGACTTCGAAGAGACCGAGGGCGTATTCAAATCCGATACCCGCGTGCTGGATTTCGCTGCAGGCTTGATGGGACCGGGTCTGAGCTCGACCTTTGGTTTTCGTGACGTAGGTAAAAGGGGAGTAGACTGCGATGGCGTAGCGGGAGGAGAATTCTGGGTAATGGGCGGCTGGGTAGATGACGAAAGCAGGCGAGCGAAATGAGGGTGGGTAAGCGCGCCGGGCGAGTAGATGCCTGTGGTCAGGGAGACATCGTAGCCAACGACATGCCCACGAAATTGCCTGTGTACGAAGAGAGAGCCAAGACGTTGCGTCGCGAGAGACCTAACATACCGTTCAGGTGTTCGAGAAATGAGATAGCGAGATATGATTAGTACCGGTACGAGCCTCACAAAAATGCGTTCGGGGAGCGATGGTCCGTGCTCACCTCTCAACTACGCCATTTCGACCTATTGACCGGATCATGCAAGCGCTACGGTCGAGCCAAATTTCCAGCGGAAGAGGAAGATCGTTGGGCGCGGAGGTTGGTCGACGGTGTGAAGAGAAAGTATGACCGTTTGAGCAGGTTTAACCTTGCGTACGCTTTCGACATCCGAAAAAGGTATTTTCGACACGTGGAAGCCATGCAACCACTGTCGTCCAATCAGCGCTCACTACAGTCTTGCTTCGAGTCCAAGACTCCAAGCAGTGTGCTTTGTTCTCTAAATCCACAACCCATTTTTCGAGGCATAGTACACAATGACTGTACATCTCACGAGGCTTCATGTTTAAGCATCTCGTCCTGGGGACTGTTTGCGAGCAGAACTTGGTGAAAATTTCCACATATGAGCCATCTAGCGAAGTGCTGTACATCACAGACGGTTAGTTGCCAGCTGATGCGGATCTCCTACTGTTTACGTCACGGACCAACGTCTGCGAATAACTGTCTCGTCTCGAATTTACAGCTTCGACGGCTCCCCGATTTTTTTGTGGCATCCCTGTCGCAATCGTTGCTCGAACCGGTTGAGGTCAGAGCGGCTTTCAATTGACAGCCATCTCAAAGGAGGCTTGATGTCTATGAACCGGATTGTCGTCGCCACCATTCGCAGCGGCCTACGTCATCGATATCGCTCCGGGCTTGCTCCATTATACCTCGGCGCCGACATAATCCAGCAACTCAACGGTTCTCTCGCTTTGTTTCTCTCAAAAAGCTTCATTCTACGTCCACGTCCGTTCCTCATTCACCTAATCTTGTCATGGTTTCGGCCTCGAATTCTCTAGAGCTCCCAGCCTCAACCGCATCCGCGATAAAACAAACGCTTGCTCAGCTTTACCAGCAATCTTCCTTACAACTACATGTGCAGCCGGCGCCTTTCCTATCTGCGTCCGATGATCAGGTTCCCAGTGAGGCGCAGACGTACCTACACAGCCTGACTCTCGCCGCAAATGCAGTCGCGAACGAAAACGCATGTGGGAGCGTACTCGCGGGTCAGGGCAGCGAGAGTGACGAGTTTGGCGACGTTGCATGCTGGTTGGGTCAAGGAGATTATGGGCCAGGAAGAGAGACCGACGTTCTTCAGGCATTGGGGCTGCAGAGTTGGTCTCAAAATAACAGAAAAGTATGCCACCTTTACGCTGAACGAGTTATCTATTATATTCGCATTGATGTGCCCTGCAATTCAGGTTCAGCATGCCGACCTTCAATCATCTACCAACCTACCGCCATCGTTCAACCCATCATCGAACACCCCAGAATTGGAGAAACTGACAAGCTTACTTTCGATATTGCAGGACAGATATTACTTCTTCATTGATGGCGGGGAAGGCATGGGTGGATGCGTCGCGCATCTTCTCCTAGGAAATTACAGAGGTGATGCGAAGAGTGGGTTTGGAGGTTGGATTGGTATCGTTGGACTGAGTACATGGTCAGATTATTGAGCTGCGGTGTAGATTGTTGCAAATCTCGAGAACCGCAAATTTGATGAACGAATGAAGGCTGAGAGATCCCATTGCAGGATACCCTGCAAGATACTAGAAGAGGCTCAAGCAAAGGAGTCTACCACGTGGCGTAGTGTTGGGAGCTTGACATTCCACAACTTTTGACACGACGACCACGATGACGGACCTCCGTGTGGCCGCGCTCATCCTTTCTTTCCTCGTCGTTCTCATTGGGACACTACATTCCGTAAAAAATAACACCTACCTCGATACCTCAAACCCCCTCCTCACCGCGCTTCCCCATCCACTCCACAAAACGCATTACTTCGCTTCCAAATCGAATCCACTCAACACCGTCTTCATCAAGCGCGCCTGGGGGTGGACCTCAGCCGTCTTCATCCTTCATATCTTCACATCTCCCCCAGGGACATACCGGGCGCGCCGCACCATCCAGTATCTGCTCGCCACCTTCACCTGGCTCGCATTCACAACATGGTTTTTCGGACCCGCACTCATCGACCGCTTCATCGTCGTATCCGGAGGCGAATGTGTCCTGCACCTTCCAGGGCCGGACGGCGCGTATGTGCCCGTTGATCAAGAGTACTGCTTTACGCGTGCTCGTCTTTCCCCATCGACGCACCCTGACCTGTTTCCCACCGTCCCCGACGCCTCTGCACTGCTGGAGAAGTGGGCCGGTGTGCCGCGTTTGCGAAGAGGCCATGACGTCTCCGGCCACGTGTTTCTTCTCACGCTCTCCACACTCTTTCTCGCGGACCAGGTCCGCGCCTCGTTCCGGGCTCGCACTGCATGGTCTCAAGCCCATCTGCTCGGCGTCGTCTTCAGTGTTTCGTTGATCATGTTGTGGCTGTTTGCCAACTGGACGACGAGCGTGTACTATCACTCGCCTGTGGAAAAGGCGTCTGGCTTCCGTGCGTGTTTTTCTTGTATCTGTCTCATCGAAGTGTCTGACCACAGTCTCAGTTCTCGGCGTTCTCGGCTTCGCTGCCTCGCAGGCGCCCCTATTGCTGTTTCCTGAAGCAGTCAATTCACCAGCTCCACTTGCAGCCAGGCTACATCAGAATTGAGAACATTGAAGCGTATCGATCTAGTTCTGTAAGACATTATCACTCTCTCCCTCACCGAATGGTTCTGACTAGCTCTTTCTGAAGGCACGAGCAGATCATGTGTATAATAGTTAATGCTACTTTGGGAGATTTTAGGCCACCGATGGCTTCCAACATGAAGCGTTCATGCTGCTGATCCACATGCAGGATCTCACCTGATAAGCGCCGCTTTTACGCTGTATACATAACGACTAAGAAGCGTTTTTCGGAAGGCTTTCATGACGTCTATGAATTCTATCATCACTAGTCATTTTACTTGCATACACGTGTCTTTGCTGCAAGGGTAGCTCGGGCATCGATGTGCCCCATTCACTCGCACACATTGATCATGCACTAAAGTGGGTTACGAAACAATTTAGTGGCAGGGTTCTGCAAATCGAAGTACTAGCCTGCGACCTACTGTCTTGTGCATCATGGATCAACTGCCTCTCCATGAGTCGAATCAAAGACCATCTCATAACTGTCCTCTCTATCATCGGCATCTGGATCGAGTCCATCTCTGATCTCATTGCCTTTTCCACTACCACTACCACCCTGTGCGCGCTTCACTATCTCCCACTCAACACGTACAAACACCCAAGCCCACCGCCTCAATATTTCCGCGATCTCGATCCAAAAAATGAATGCTGAACCGTCGCCTTGCATGTGTGCGTGCAAATGGCTCGAGAGCTTGATACCCCACGTAAGGCGCAGAATGAGATTCAGAAAGATGATGAAGGGATAGACGGGGAGTGGTAGAAGGAGAGTCGGGCGTAACCCATATGGATACGTCGAGCGCAAATGGGGAATTGAAGAGGAAGGATGCGGAGAGTAAGTTACGGAGTTTGTGGTGAGCAGTCCAGAAACACTCGTAAGAGATTCCGAGCGTTCGTGAAGAGTTGGGAGTACGAGTGGACGAGGCAGAGATTGCGGACGTGCAGGCTTGTGAAATATCTTTGGCCGTAAAAGGTCAAAACCCCAATCGTTGGTGACATCCCACCAAAAAGAATACAATGAGTTGACCAGTGCGGCCAGCAGCCTAAATTTCAGTGTGATTAGCTGGAAAATTCAAACATGATATTCACTCATTCGAGAGTGTGCGTGATTGTAAGATATTCACTCACCATAATCGGAAAAGAGGGTGTTCGCCGTGCCAGGCCTCACGAGTGGCTTGGGCACCTTTTGCAGCTACGAGTTCCGATACAACGAGGCGTTGTGCTGCTGACAGGAATATAACGGGGAACGAAGATGCATACTTGAGCGCATTAAAGAGTGGACGACGGCTGATATTGGATGGGTGCGCGTATTCGATTAAACATTGGCGTAGACGAACTAGATATGGGAGGCTGCAGATCCCAAGCACTCGAGTTGTTATTCCAATTCCTAACCTAATCATGATAAAGCATGCTCACCTCATAAGAGCAGGCAAGATCCATCTGGACCAGCCATCTTGAGGTGGAAGGGCAAGTAGACTGCCGCCCGGAAGTAGCATACAGATAGAAAGCCAGACGTCGCCAAGCACCTTTGCAAAAGAAGTAAAGACGTCGGCGAATATTACATCGGAAAAGAATATAGGACGGCTGAGTGGAGAGAAGAGACATCTCCGAATAGAACTGTTGTGGGAGAGTTGAATACAAAGAATACTAGTATCGGACATTGGACTTACAGAAGGAAAGCATCCCGTTCCCGCTTCTCGATGATATTCTGAGGAGTAAGAAGAGCTATAAGTACGCAAAGCGCACAGATGGCGGGTATAAACTTGAACGGATCAGCGTATGCAGGATTGGTGTGCGTGGCAGAATGGTAGAGAACCCATGCGAAAAAACAGAAGGAGGCGTATAACGCAGACAGTCGATACACGGGAGCGTAGTATATCCACGGGTCCTCAATGAACTTGAACCCACTGTGCCATCGACGATCCGTTCTCGGTGATCCTAGTCCAGCGTGAGTTGTGTGAAGGTCGAGTGCGCTGGCGGCATCAATGCCAAAGAGACTGAGGCCGTGTAGGTTCGTAGCCCAACCAAAGATACCAAGGCCAACGAGGCACAGAACGCGGAAGGGAAGAGGGAAGCCGACGACGAAGGAGAGGTCGTCTATGTCATCGCTCATTGTCGTGGGTGGCAGTCGTCGTGGTGTTACTGTAGCACTGGCATCGGTTGTAGGCCCCAATGATGATGATGTTCGTAGTCGATGCTTTCAGCCACCGCCAATTTCTTCACTTGTCAGCCACCACGGTCGCAATGGCCGACAAGCAGGGCGCGTATGGGAACAAGGCCGCAGACACCGACTTCCGACGAAAATGGGATAAGGAGGAGTATGCGGAGAGGGCGAAAAAGAAGGACGACGAAGAGAGAGACCGTATGAAGGAGAATGAAGAGCGTATGAAGCAAGGTTCGTCCCTTGCGTTTCACACAGCTGCCTGGAATAACTTACACATACACACATGTGCCTTCTGCGTAGGAAAGAAACCCTTGCGCGGGAAGAAACAGGATCTCCCCAAACCTACAGAGCTCATGAAACGTCGCGAACATGACCTCGAGCTAGACAAGAATTTGGGAAAGACGATGGTTGTACAGAACCCTGGTGGACGTGGACCAGGGCAACCGGGATTCTATTGTGACACCTGCAATCGTACCTACAAAGACAGTGTAGGTTACTTGGACCACATCAATGGTCGAGCGCGTACGTGCTTTCCGTACTCCCCTCTCTGACTCTGCCGTCCCCATATCTGAATCTGTTGAATTGACCGGAACCACGGCTTCTGCCGCAGATCTCCGTGCACTGGGGCAGACAACGCGCATCGAGCGATCAACCGTTCAACAAGTTCGCGCGCGCATTGCTTATTTGCGCGAAAAGACGAAGGAAGCATCCAACGCGAAAGCCTTTGACTTTGAACAGCGGCTCGCCGAGATTCGTGACAAAGAACTTGCCGCTCGTGCAGAGAAGAAAGCTCAGAAGAAAGCTGAGCGAGACAAGGCGCGCCTCGAGCTCGCGCAGGATACCACAACGAATCAAGACGGCGACAGTATGATGTCCATGATGGGCTTCAGCGGGTTCGGCACATCGAAGAAATGATTGTCAGTCCACCCGATGTACTTCAATACTCAAAACAACATATTCGACCCTTGTATGTATTCTAGATGGACACAATTGCATTTACATCTGCCCTTTTCCCCATGCAATACCCACAGTTCTGTGATCGCTCGGTCCATACTCACGACCGCACCAACGAGAGCATGAATTTGACTTCTGCGATCTCTTGCTCCTCCTCGATCAACAGCTTCGCGACCTTGCTTCGCTTCGCCACATCTTCAGGCACAGATCTCACTGTCTTCCGAATGACTTCCGCGTGCTGTTTGATCGCGTCCTTCAGGTCCTCTCCCGCACCTTCCTCGAGCGCGTAAAACACGTTCACATCATCTGTCGCCTGAAGCCCTGCCTTCTTCCGCAACTTTTGCACCCGATTGATCAGCTCACGAGCGAGCCACTCGCCCGCCAGCTCCGGATGCACCTGGATATCGAGCCGCACGACCGCGTCGCTGTCCGTGTGCGTCGCATACTGCGCCTCAGCTCCCGCGGGAAGTTCGATGTATCGTTGCACAGTCAAATCGCCCTCGACGAGCTCGATATTCGCGATTGTGATCTTCCCTGTCGTCACGTACGTCTTCACCTCATCGCTGGACACATGCTCGAGCGCGTTCTTCACAATAGCCAGGTTTTTCCGCAATTTTCGGCCGAGAATGCTCCAGTCTGCGACGGCGCGATATCGTACACCAGATGTGGACTCATCTGAGGTGAGAACGATGTCGCGGACGTTGAGCTCCGACTGGATATATCTCTGTAATGACCTGACGTCGTCCAAGTATTCCTTGTCCGCGTGGAATACAAGGAGTTCCTTGAGCGGGGTCTGCGAATATATGAATAACTTGTCAAATGGCTTTTCTGGTGCTCTGTTCGCACCTTGAGAGAGGTGCTATGGCGTTCACGAAGAGTTCGTGTAAGTTCGATTATGGTCTGCATCCGCTTAACTTGACGCTCAATGACGGGATCGAAGTACTCTGCCTTGACTTCGGGGAAGAGCAAGAAATGAATGGAACGCGTGTCACCTGCTTTAGGGTCCTCCGGGATGAACGTTCGGAGAGTCTGATAGATGTTCTCAGTCAAGAAAGGTGTGTACGACGACTGTATGATGGAATCAGCAACACGCGCACGCTGCGGAAATACTAACGAACTGACCATGGTCCTGCACAGTGTGAACAGTGTCTCAAATAGCGTGTTCAGCGCCGCGATGGTGTCCTCCTTCCCGTCCTCGCCCTTCAACCGCCTGCGATTGAAGCGGATGTACCAGTTCGTCAACTCGTCGACGAGCTCGAGCAGCCGGGGGATGATGGTGTACAAGCGGTAAGCCTCCATCTCCTCCTTGACGAGCGCGATGAGTGATTGACATCGCGCAAGGATCCAACGATCCATGACGTTGTTCGAAACGGGCGCGTGTGCGTCGTAGCGGAAGTTGTGGCCAGTCGTCTTTTTGAGCAGGGCGACTTGGCCGAGGAAGAAGCGGAATGAGTTGAGCCACGGTAAAAGCACTCGTGAGACGACCTCGCGCACGCCTGCCTCACGGAAACGGAGGTTGTCACCACGAACGATAGGCGAATTGACAAGGAACATTCTATTCAAAAACCACGTCAGAATGTAGAGTTCGCATGTGTAGATTTCTCGCACCTTGTCGCGTCGGCACCATACAGATTGATGATCAGGTTAGGGTCGGGATAATTCCGTAGACTCTTGCTCATTTTCTTGCCATCCCTATGTCATTTGTGAATTCCCGGACGATAGCTCAATCGAACGTGAAGACTTACTCAGCCAGAACCAGGCCAGTCACAATCAAGTTCTTCCACGGTGCTGACCCAAACAGATGCGTTGAAAGGACTAGCAAAGTGTAGAACCACCCTCGAGTCTGGTCGATGCCTTCCGAGACGAAGTCGGCAGGGAACGTTTTCTCGAAAAGTTCCTTGTTTTCGAATGGATAGTGCAATTGCGCATATGGCATGCTGAAGGTTCGTCATTGATTTTAATAAGCAGCAGGCAACGAAAGTAATTGCGCCGTACCTGCCGGACTCGAACCAGCAATCAAAAACTTCCTCAATCCGCTTCAGTTGACCCTTACCCTTTTGCGAGGGTATAGTGATATGGTTGATCTTGTCCGAGTGCAAGTCCGTGATACCCGTAGCTCCGGAGAGCTTCTCGAGTTCCTCAACCGAGCCGACGGGGACGATCTACCACGGCATGCCGTATGAATCTGACGGCTCATCGCGAAACGAGATGACTCAAAGGAAATCGTACCTCTTCCATGTCGTCGGAGACCCAGAGCGGGATTGGCGTTCCCCAGTATCGGTTCCGCGAGATATTCCAGTCACGGGCGTTGGCAAGCCAGTTGCCGAACCGCCCGTCTCCGACACTTTGGGGGACCCTATCGAATGATGAGGCATCAGCAAATCGGACTGATCAGCCTTGGATGAATACAGATACTAACCATCTTGTTTTTGCGTTGTTATCAACGAGTTGATCGATGATAGGTTGTACGCGGACAAACCAGACAGGAATAGCCCGATAGATGAGGGGTGTTCCTGATCTATGCAATTGAAAGTCGAGAGTACATGCTCAGTGTCCTGTCGTACAGCAAAAATGCAGATGCAAGCGTACCTCCAACAGAAGGGATATGAATGCTGAGTCGTCGACTGCACGATCAGCCGGCCCTTGGCCTTCAGTACCTTTTGGATGTCCTTGTCTGCGGCCTGGTCATGAGCAGCACAGATCAGACCCAGTGATCCACAACTAGAGTTTCGCGGCCCACCTTGACATGTTGACCAGCAAACTCCGGTACCTCGCTCGTGAATTTGCCCGCGTCATCAATGGGGCAGGGCGGCATCTCGTCGGGGCGCAGGACCCCGTGTGCGATGGCAATGCGATGATCGTCATCTCCGAATGCAGGTGCTTGGTGCACGATACCGGTACCGCTCTGATCTGTGACATAAGTATCGACGAGTACCCTAAATGCCTTATCCTCAAACTAATCAATAGTTAGAATAGATCGATTGAATGTCTACAAAATCAGAGACAATGAAGAACGGATATCTGACCTGATCGGTGAAGTACTCAAATAGCGGTACATATCTCCAGCCCTTCATGTCTGCGCCTTGGAACTGTCCGAGCTTCTTGTACTTGGCCTTTTTCGGGTCTTTGTAGAGCGTGCGGAGCAGTTTTTCGTGCAGGATGAAATTCTCGTCGCGTGCCTCATCGTGAATTTTGATGTACGTATACTCAGGATGAACGCAAAGCGCTAAATTCGACGGCAAGGTCCAAGGCGTAGTCGTCCAAGCAAGCAATGAGGTTTTTGGATCGTCAACCAAGGGAAAAGCCACGGTGACTGTGATCGATGTCAAAACATGCCTCACTCGTTGAAAAAGGAGCGACACTGCTTACCTGCTGGATCGCTGACATCACGGTAATCCTGCCCGGCCTCAAAGTTCGACAGCGGCGTTAGCAGGCCAGTTGAGTAAGGCATAACCCTGAGCCCCCTGTACACAAGCCCTTTGTCATACAGCTGCTTGAACGCCCACCACACGCTCTCCATGAAGCTGAGATTGAGCGTCTTGTAGTCGTTGTCAAAGTCGATCCATCGGCCCATGCGTTCGACAGTATTCCTCCACTCGCCCGCGTACCGCATGACGATGGCACGGCACTCTGCGTTATACGCGGCGACGCCCATCTTCATGACATCCTCGCGCGATGTGATCCCAAGCTTCTTGTCGATTTCGTGCTCGACAGGGAGCCCGTGCGTGTCCCAACCAAATCGGCGGACGACGTGGTGTCCTGATACATGTGCATGGCGCGTAACTATGTCCTAAAGGTACGGAGATGCGATAGGTGAGAGGGGTATAGACCTTGGATTAAGCGTGAGGTGAGACAAATAGAAACCAAATGAGGTGCACCTTGATGGTTCCAGCGAGCAGATGGCCATAGTGCGGCAGACCAGTCGCGAAAGGAGGGCCGTCGTAGAAAGTGTATTCAGGCCTGCCCTCAGACAGCTTCAAGCTTGTCTGGAACGCATCGATCTCCTTCCAAAACTTCAACACATTCTCCTCTTCCTTTGCAAAATTGAACGGAGTCGATACTACGGTTCCCAACAAAAGAACACGAGCCGATACAAGTGTTTTCGATCCATGTGCGAGTGAGCTCGAAACTTTTGCTATTGGACAGGCGAAATCTACGCACGATCGTGAGCGGGAAAGGACATGGCGAGAACGAATCTCGAGGGTCAGATCCGTTGGCAGTTCAAAGACGAATCAAAGCTAGATTTTTGTTGTTGTAAAGAACGAGGATGACTCGGTGCTGAGAGGAGATGCGAGCGGATCTGTGTAGGTAATTATCTGCCTTCCCAGATTGGCTGATCGGCAATCCCCGCATTGTCGATTATCACACTGCTCGAGCACTCGGTGTTCGTCGCGAATTTTGCACATCACACACAGACATGCGAAGAGGAGCGAGGCAAATGCTAATCACAGCAGCTACGAACTGCACATTTGGTCGTAGAAAGGCCTTCCAACAACGCACAAGAGAGTTGATAAATAGACGAAACGCGTCTCTAGCAAATCTAAGGCACGATATCGGACATGACATCGCAATTAACCGCATCTACGGACACTCAACATATTTTCAAAGCACAAACTGCAACAGCAGCTCAACCTCTAGGTCAAGCCCGTGCGCGCGCCCTCCAACCTACATCGAGGCGATCTAGGAGCCCCTGTACAATCTTGACCGCGCCCTTCCGCTCCCGCCGCGCGTCCTCCCATCCGCCCTCGAACCCAATCGCGTCGAGGCGGAGCAGTGCCTGCAAAAGCAGCTCGCCCAACCGTCGGTGTTCTGCTTCCAATGCCGCTGGGTCCTGCGGGGTAAATGGCGCCGGGGCGTCGCTCGCATGATGCTGGTGGCCCTCAGCTTCAGTGACGGGCCTCTCAGGTGCCCCAATGTTATGCAAAAACGCGTCGACGCCAGGCTCGAGAGTTCGCTGCACGGCGTCGAGCTCTGCACGGATCTGAGAGATCGTGCCAGCCTCGGTTTTTGGCTCGCGATGCGTGGGCACCGTTTTGGTGTTCGTGGAGGCTGTGGATGCATTGGGCGAGGATACAGCGGCTGCCTGAGGCGTCGAGTCGAGGAGAAGGATGGTGCTGTTGGCGTGTATTCCGTATGCGGACACTGTATTTGATACATTGGGAGAGATTGGAGAGTCGCGTGTCAGTGATCCATGCTCATTGAGAGTTCGTGCGGAAAAAAGGGCAAGGCCGCGGATGTGGAGAGGTGGTGCGACATAGTTTGGAAACTATGATAGTTGCATGGGGTGTTTAGCTGACCCGTGGCAATGCACTTCTTGGGATAGGAACGTGCGGGTACGATGAGAACTAACCATCGTGTGCGACGGGATTAGCACTCAGGCGCGCTGTGGAGCGTCATGCCTGGGAGCGGAAACGTGTTGTGCAGGAGGGGATGGAGCTCGAGAGGCACAGCTATTTGTGAACAGGACAAACATAGCCCCCATAGGATTATCCATGTACGAAGGCTGTCGTATGAGGGCGTCGTGGAGCACCATACGGAAGAGCCAGGAACGGAGAAGCGAGAACAAGGCATCAAATTGACTCACAGGGTGCGTTATCATCTTTCATCACAGCGCCAGCATGTATCAGTTTGAATGAACTCGAAGGGAGGTGGGTATATTCCGCGAGTGTGTTACGGAGGGCTCCGAGCTTCGTGTCGAGCGCGGGGAGGGGAAAGTGTAGCCTTTACGCGTTCAGAGAACGTGAATGGCAGGCCGAAGGAACGAGGTGGGGAGTGATATCGCGCGGCGAGTTGATGGATCGCATCGATTGAGAAAGCATAGAAAGTGGAGCGGTCAGTCAGGTGGTGGTCGACGTCATCATCACTGGCAGCTGGAGAAGTGGGGAGGATGCTCCGGAACATACAACATACCGTTCACGGCCCCATTTTACTAGGATCGACATGTATGGTTCCGTGCTGTGCGAGCCTGAGAGCAGGCGGCGCAGGCGGGTGTAGACGAGGCGGAGGATGATGAAGAAGATGAGGATGGCTGCAAAACTTTATATTCAGCTTCGCGCAGATGGGGACAAGGCAGAAAGAGAACAAACAAGAGTAAAATGGTGTCAGGACCGCCAGCTTTGATTATTCTTTGTCTAGAAAAGACCCAAGAGTTCATTCAGGCCTTGCTGACGTTTCAGAAACTGAGCTGTCTACAAAGGACAAGTCGGATAAGGACCCCGCAAACCGTAACAAATCTATATACCGGACCACATGTGAGTGGCTCTGTTCTTTGCGATCAGATCATTGCTATTTACACATCGACACAGCTGAGTAGTATTCAGAAAATCTTCGTAAAAAAATCCTGTCTCGCCCGTACAATTGTATAGGTGTCCTTCGAGTGATTTGAGATCGACCGCGATCAATTTGCAAGGAAGTGTCCGTGAGTTGACAATGAACAATGCGGTCTGATTCAGGTTGACGTTTATTATCCGCCTTGCTCGGTGGTGCTAGCGAGCATTAGCATCAGAATAGACCTTCCCAACTGTTACCAGATATTCAGGTGTAAGTTTTGCTGACACGAAGGCAGGTCATAAGCTTACAGTACGGCCCCACATGCAGGACAAGAAAATCACTCGTCGACTGGAACCACTCTGGAACCGAGACAACATACCCAATTTGGGCTTCTTGACAACCATAATCCTCCGTGATCACACAGCCCGAGAGGTCCATAATGAATTCTGCCGCGATCGGTTTCGAAATGCATTTGCCAATGGTTGGGTGGTAGAAGTGCGGAAGTCGGTTCAGGAGAATGGCCTCACCTAGAAAGCAGTAGACGATTAATCACTTTTGATGGACGGAGAGCCCCTTGTGAGTGATCGTAGAATAAACTCAATGCATAGAGCAGTATTCCGTGGCAGTACATTCGTAGCCACGGCGTCTTATGGCCTGTGTAGAGATTGATCGTAGATGATCTTCGGGTGGATCTCAGCCTCGTGAGAGCCACGTTGTTGTAGACGGGTAACTTACTTGGAGGGACCCCGGAAAGCTAGAGAATAACGGGCGAAAAGAATGAAGTCATCCACGGCCGTCAACTCTACTTTTACCTCGTCCGTCTCCCAACCACGGCTCCTTTGTGCCCTCTTCCCTCTGCCCACAACCACCATGTCTGATAATCTCTCCCCCGTCTCCCCCTCCAGCTCAGATGGGCAGCCCCGGACACGCACCCCAGCAATTCCTGCCTCTTCGCGAAACTCTACAGGTGCTCCACGCTCGGTCACCAGCCTACTTATAAATCGGACACCGGGCTCAACACCCATCCCCCCATCCCTCCAGGCCAAGATGGCTGCGGTAAGTTCGCAGCATGCACTTTCATCTCCTCCGACTCTCTATCGTGTCCGTCGTCGCGATCGTTGATCCACCCGCTCTAGATGGCAAACCGGGCTTCCCAATCCCCCGCCCCGAGCATGGATGCCGCAACCTCTGCATTCAAACGTGCAGCCCTCAATGATTCGATGTCCTCGCATCCGATGTTCCGACAGCTTCCACCCTCCCCAGTACCACCCAACGGTAGTCCTACCCGAGCAACGCCTCCAGCTCTCAGGGGCGGCGCTATAGGCTCCCGCCGGAACAAGCCAGGCTTCAAATTGAGCGACATTACCGGCGACTCATCTGCTTCTACCGCTGGCGCTGCCGGTGCCGGCTTGGGTGCAGGCGCGCCGAGCTTGGCGAGGAATCAGGAGTGGCCACCACGCCGGCCACAGGCGGCCCTCGGAACACCATTCTCCAACTTTGGGAAGATTGTGTACGTCTGCGTCCTCCGTTTCTGTTACGTCCGCTCATGCCGTTGCGCTGTCTGATCGTGTCCTTCTTTGTGTGATCGCGCGGGCTCGTCGGTATCTGCCATAATGCACTTCTTTTTTTTTCGCACAGAGACCCTTCAGGCGCGCTGAACTTTGGTGGCAAAGCCGTCCTGCATGCGTCTGGTGTTGACTTTTCGAACGGCTCGTCGTTTGCGATCAATATGAACCAGCTGCAGCTAGAAGACGAGCTCGGCCGCGGAGCCTACGGCACCGTTCAGAGGGTTTTGCACAAACCGACAAACGTCGCGATGGCAATGAAGGTGTGCAAACTTCGTCTAATTATGACCTCAAACTTCACAAGAGGACCCTTTTACGTTTGTAGGAGATTCGCTTGGAGCTAGACGAGTCGAAGCTCAATGCGATCATTATGGAACTCGATATCCTTCATCGGGCGATACACCGTTCCATCATCGAGTTTTACGGCGCCTTCTTTATCGAATCGTGCGTATATTACTGCATGGAGTACATGGACGCGGTAGCCTCGACAAACTTTGCGGTGCCGGTGTACCTGAAGATGTGTTGGCACGCATCGTGAGTAGTATGGTGCACGGACTCAAATTCTTGAAGGACAACCTTCAGATCATCCACAGAGGTGCGTTGTTTGTCCTTCAGCGCCCGATGAGGTCATAATTACTGATCGATTCCACGCACGGCACGTATGCTTCCGACCTTCTTTGCACCAATAGATGTGAAGCCTACGAATGTGCTCGTCAACAAGAAGGGCGAGATTAAACTGTGTGACTTCGGAGTATCTGGGCAGCTCGAGAAGTCCCTCGCTAAAACAAACATCGGATGCCAGAGCTACATGGCCGTGGGTCTTTCTTCCTCGCCTACCACTTTCATGATGATCTTGACATCTTTCATATAGCCGGAACGTATTCAGGGCGAGTCGCAGAATTCCCTAACCACATACACTGTCTCGTCCGATGTATGGTCGCTTGGCCTGGCGACAATTGAAATCGCAATTGGGCAGTACCCGTACCCGCCAGAGACATACTCGAACGTATTTGCTCAGTTGACGGCCATTGTGCATGGCGATCCGCCGGAACTACCTGACACATATTCGGAGAGTGCGAGGGACTGGGTCGCGTGCTGTCTGGTTAAACGGCCTGAGGGG
Source organism: Heterobasidion occidentale (assembly GCA_039111635.1). NCBI lineage: Eukaryota > Fungi > Basidiomycota > Agaricomycetes > Russulales > Bondarzewiaceae > Heterobasidion > Heterobasidion occidentale. The sequence continues at coordinate 1,019,211 of JBCAQO010000006.1, forward strand.
AGGGCCAGTTACGCAGAGTTGCTGGTGCGTGTCATCGTGTTGGTCATTTCTGCTGTTCGATAAGTTGTTTATGTCTCTTGCGTTTGGGCATGTGCAGGAACATAGCTTCTTGCTCGACGACTCCAGACGCAAGGTCGACATGCGTGGTTGGGTCAAGCGCGCGCTGGCGTGGCGCGAGGCTCAGAAAGAGACTGCTCTCGCCGTCAACACGGCCGCGGGCGAGTCTTCCTGAACGTAAAATGCCTTCGATCTGGTTCGCGAAGCTGGACAGAACGGTAAACGGAAGGCGGGGAAATTGCGCGGTTTCACGGTTCTGCGGTCCGGGACGGGCGGGCGGTCCGTTATAAGGCTGGAAATCTTTTGCAGTCCACCGAGTCGTGGAAGCACGGATCCGTGGATGGCGTGTTTGGGGTTGAGAGTATGTGCTGAGAGTAGAAGGCTTTCGGACGGATAGAGCGCGCGATGTATCCGGGGGCTGGGGATCCCCCGACGCGTCACGTCGGATCGCTCCGTGGCGCACACGAAACTGACCGACGACTTGCGCACTCCCCATCTGACCTCCTCCGGTTCACCTCCCCCTTCCTCGCGCCCACACGCGCGTGTATTTTTTCCTCTCCCCGACCGTTCCCTTCTCATCCAGTTTCGTCGACATAATCGACTAAAGTTTGACGTTCGTGGCATGCGTTGGACGTCGGCGTTGTATATACCACTCTCCTTCCCCCTCCCCAACGAGCGCTGCGCCCACCCTTGCCCGCGCGCCTCGTATTGTCTCATCGCTTGGATCTTGATGGCCCGGTGTCATTGTTATTGTTGTGGTGGTGGTTGCTCATATTGTCCTAGGCGCCTTGCAGTGGAAGTCGCGTAGCAGGTATTCGTTGACTTCCCTTCGTGCTCCTGGTGCCATTCTTCGCTCCGCGATGCTTTCAAGCTGCTTCGGTTTTGGCGGTTGGGCGCAGGAACGGAACGCTCGCAAGCGGGTTGCAGTGCGATCGGAGGCGGTGATAAATCGGATTCTCTTGCAGGAACAAGCTGGATACTGTCGTCCGTAGTTGCATGCCAGGTGCATGCCTACGTCATCACATGAATCTCTCGCATTTCGGCACCGATGCATCGCGATCCTTCGTGACCGGTCACCACCCAAAGCGGCTGGAGTTGTATGTTGTTTTGTTGGGTTTTTTGTCGTGCGCATGCTGCGCACAAACACGGTCGTGCAGCAGTGCAGTAGCGGTGGTAGTCGGGACAGTGGTTTTCGTCTTTTCTGCTCTCGGTTGCGGTGGTATTGTGTTTCTGGGGCTGGGTGCTGATCGATTACATAGATGGGTATCTGCTTTGCTTTGCTTTGCTTTCATGCATCTATTTGTATAGAAAAAAAAACTACACGTGAGGTTTCGGCGCGAGTAGGACGCGCGTACGGTGGCTTTTGAGTTGCCTTAGCAGTGAAACTTGGAAGCGTACGTCGTTCAAATAGGCGGTCGCAGTCTTTTGTTGGCATCGGAACAAACTGGCGGAAACTTCGCTGCCCATTTTGATAATATACTCTGAGCTCACAACCACCAGTACGAGACAATACACGTGTAAATAGTGAGAATATAGGGGTAGGTCTAAAATTGCCGCGAGTAATAGGGAACTGTTTGACGTTGTCGAGGAACTGGATACTGCGACCGACTCGTACATGAGATGACGCCAACGAAAGGGACCCAGGGGGATGCAAGACTTACTAGTATAATAAAGATAGGATTTTTCAGAATCCATTTTTGTCCATGCGAGCTATGGAAACAAAATAGTTCTCGTCTGTAGCGGAAATTAGGCCATCATTTCCTGTCTCTTGACATCGTCCCAATCGTGAATCGAAGATCTTCCAAGGTCACCGCGCTCCCTTTGTTTTCCCTGTTGCATAATCGCCATTTTAGGTCGGCGACGCAGCAAATCTGAATTTACGCACGGTCAAGTTGGTCATCGAGATGCTGTCAGATGGGACGTGCACGTCCCAAGGGACATTGAGGTCCACATTGGCGCCGCTGATAGGGGACATTGGGTTTTCATTAGCGGGCCGGTACGCGCTGAACCCTGGGCGAACGAAGACAAGCTCGCTGTTCGCCCCTCTGCGGCTCGCCGTGGCGATGCTTCCAACCTCGTGCTCCCAGATGTACGTCTGCGTCGAGCCTGCGGTCTGAAGAGACACGCGACTGTTGAGGAGGACCAGGAGGGATGTCGAGTAGAGCTTGCCGATGATCGCAGCAGGGCACATGTAATAGGTGTTTTCTTTGTACACCAGGAAGAGGACAGCCTCAACGACAGCGACGGTCACTGTTGTTAGGCCAATGGCCGATCGGCGCAAGCGCTAGGGAGAGGGATGGGAGGACTCACTCGTGAGGAAACCTGTGCCTATGGTAAGGCGAAGCAACTAGTAACCATATCCTCTGTAGACCTGTACGTGGTATTTTTCTTGATCCGGGTGAGCTGAAGTCATGGTATGAGCGTGACAAGATGATCAAGCGGGTTTTGAGAACGCACGAAGTAGACCATGTATCCACATATGATGATATCGGCAACCGCGCTGCCTAGCAGATTAACCTAAAGGAATAGGTGCATCAGAGTTGTGTGATAGTTGGCATCTACGCAATAGACATACGGTAGTGACGGCCATAGTCTTGTCCTGAAGACCGACGTTGCTGTTGTGGAGCTTGACCTTGATAATGATACCCAAGGCAATGGCAGAGCCACAGCCCGTCAATGTAACCTTTGAACAGAGATATTAGCAGGCGATCGCGCACATTGAGTTTGAAGTTCTGCTAGTGCTACATACTAAGACAATGATTGCGGTGAAAAAGATGGACTTGCTCAATATGAAAATGCGCCAGGCATAATAGAGCTGTACGATAGCATCCGCTAAACGGAGAAACAGTTCCAAGTGAGATGACAGGGGATTTATAGCGAGACGCATCAGAAGACTAAGGAGACTGACCTGTCCCATTCATAATTGCACCGCTGAACCATAAAGTGTGCATGTCGGTTACGACCGTGATATCTCCCCATCCACGTCCAAGGACAATCACAGCATCATGTGTGAGTAGGCTCGTCTGGATGACTTCCGCTATGTACAGGCCATACACGAGTGACTTGATCCTCCAGCTGTCTTTCGGGTATCGGAGGTAGTGTATGTCTGAGAAATGAATTCCAAACTCAAGACATAAGTCTCTATGATCGTATTGAATATGTAGGTCTTAACTTACAGACTTGACTGCTGAGCACTCCAAGCAGCCCCCAATTGAACACCAAGCCCAAAATCTATGGTCCGGCGCCTCTTAGCTTATGCATCGGGAAAATAGAGGATGAAGCCGACCTGTGGTGTGAATCTAAGGACATTCAGAATCATCAGAAGTGATTGAAGCACAAGCGGCAGAGCGACTCACATCTCAACGGTGCTGACGGGTAGCTGAGCCGTAGACATGGCGTTTTAGAGGGTCAGAGGAACTCCAGTCATAAGTCTGTCCGAAAATGAGTGTTCAAGGATGAGGTGTGTATCAAAGGAGTTGATCCAAGAGACGAACGACCAAGAGGTCGTTCGGATGCACGAGAGCTGCACTATATGGCTGCGGGAAACGCTTGAAATGGTCTAACGTAATCGACATATAAGGAAACTCACCTTGACAGGAGCCGGGGATCGAGAGGGGTCGAGAGGTCCTATTGAATGGCTGTAAGCTCAACCAGATGTGAACTTGATCGCTGTCTTGCTCTAGTTTGTTTAAGTATAAGACCACACCCACCCCTACCTTCATGGCATGAGATCTAAATGTGCATGTGTTTACGCGCGCCAAGGAGTCGTATCAAAGTGCCTGCCTTCTCCAACGCAACCACGCGCTCAGAACGAGGGGCATGAGACACAGGAGCGGTTACCTGGAGTTACCTGAAATCTCTGACTTCGTGAGACTTGTACAAACGGAGATAGTCGTCCTGGCAGGATATGAACATGATGTGGGTGTGCATATGCACAAGACATCTCGGCTCGGTGGAAATAAGAAAGCAATTGACAAGTATAACTTGCGAGTCGGCCCAAATCGATAGAAGTGCACCCAGTCACACGTATGGTATTCGATATCTCGGAAGGCTGGGACCGTCCTCATTCCGACCCACATGAGCGCGATAGTAATACTACGATAGTCGGAGGCAGGAGGCGGAAAGAACATCGATGGTGCTTAGTTCGGAGAGGTTCGGAGTTCCCGGGGCGGAAAATGCGAAAGAATAGACATAGATTTTCCGGCAAGCGGCCAAGGAACTCCAAGGGATGACGAGGCTGGGTTTCTGGAAAAGCAAACCTTCAGCTGCCATGGGAAGATGCCAGTGGCCACGATCGGCGATCGTTCTGCGCAGTCAGACAATATGCCAGGGGGCTAGAGAGGGCAGTCGTCTCTGCAGGCACCTTGGCGATCGCTGTGTCAGATGAGACCCACCGGCGGTCCCGTTCAAAAAGAATGGTATACCTATTCTCAACGTTCCTCGATTCAGTAGAAATCATGAGAGGCTGTCGCGGACGGGTGGGGCTTGTGCGACGCACGCTGGGACCATCGTCCTTCTGACGTGACTTAGAAATTGGGACTGGCCGCATTGAACGTGCCTGGGAATGCTGACACATACGATCGTGCTCAGATCTAGCCGGCATATGCCGAACAACTACCGGCGCCAGTCTGCGCCAGTGGGCAATAGTATTTCTGTTTGTAAACGCCCTGAGGAGCAAATGGATGACGGTTTAGTTCTCAATCTCTCGGTCGATGACCATACACCCCTCAAGCTATCTAACGGAAAGAAGAGTGGGAGATGGACAGACAGGTGAGCTTTACCCTGTCAATTACCGTTTTCGCCATATAACTATAGACTCGCTCCAACGTAGACTAAAAGCCAAACGAGTCGCAAAGCGCAAGACACGGCCGGATGAAAAGTCCATGTCTTCAGCCCATGTTGGTGCACCAGAAATCTCTCGTCCTGCAAAGCGACCTCGATCCGAGCATCTCTCACATGCGCCTTCGACCTCGGCCTCCGAACATGTACCATCTAAACCTCGCGCACCTACACAGGTCATATCCTCTCTATTCTCATACAACCCAAAAATCGATCAGTATGCAGTAAAATCTGCACCGAACATCATCGGCAAGCCAAGCAATGCGCCCTTGACCGACTCTTCCACCTTTACAGGTCTCGGCATCGACCCCCTGATCGCGACCCACCTCTCCACAAAAATGGATATCCAGAAGCCGACGTCTATTCAGCGTGCAGCACTTCCTGCAATCATCTATAACTCTGCTTCCAAGGATGTGTTCATACAATCTCAAACAGGTTCAGGCAAAACGCTCTCGTTCCTGCTACCTATTATACAGGACCTGCTCCCCCTCAGTTCGAATTCATACATCGACAGATCGATCGGGACGCTTGCAGTCATTATCGCGCCCACTCGCGAGCTCGCGACTCAAATATCTGATGTTTTGACAAAGCTGTTGACGATGCGCTTGCGCACGGCGGAGGACACTGACGGGACCGCGCCAGAATCGACACGGCTTACAAGATGGCTCGTCTCTGGTTTGCTCACGGGTGGCGCGACCCGCGCACACGAGAAAGCAAGACTGCGTCGGGGCGTGCCTATCCTCGTCGCAACGCCTGGACGACTACTTGATCACTTGCAAAATACGGTTGCATTGGATGTCGGGAAGTGTCGGTGGCTGGTGCTAGACGAGGCGGATCGGCTAATGGAGCTAGGGTTCGAGGAGACGGTGAAGGGAATCGTACAGGGGTTGGACGGAAGGAGGAAGTTGGCGCTGCAAGCTGTGAAGGATGGGCAAAGTAAGGAGGTGGGCGGATGGGATTGGGAGCGAGAGCGGAGGACGATCCTCTGTTCAGCGACGATGAAGGAGGACGTGCAGAAGCTTGCTGGGACGACGCTGAGGACTCCAATCATGGTAAGGGCGACTGAGGCTGACATCCCCTTGCCCACACCGTCCACAGGTGCTACGACGAAGGATGGTCAGCCTATCGCTGAGAAGTTCACTCCCCCATCCCAACTCTCCCAAAAGTACATGGTGGTCCCGCTCAAATTGCGTCTCGTTACACTCATTGCTCTTCTTCGCTCATTGCTCGCACAAGCCAATGCCAGACGAGGGTCCAAAATCATCGTCTTCCTGAGCTGCACGGACTCTGTTGACTTCCATTGGAAACTTCTTACCGGGTGCAGTATGGGCGGCGACGAGGCTTCGTCTGATTCGGACTCTGACTCAAATTCTGACTCAGGCTTGGACGTTGGAGAGGAGGGCGATAGTGATGATAGCAGTCAGAGTGACGAGAAGGCGCCCGAAGGGCGCAGCAAGGGAAAGGCGCATGTGGAGGAGAAAGTCGAGGCAAGGTCGCCCTTGCTTCCAGAGACGTCTATCTTTCGGCTACACGGTTCGCTCCCCCTCCAAACCCGCCTCGCATCCCTCCGTGGGTTCTCCGCAGTTCCATCAGCATCTCATAGCGCTTCTGCCTCCACGAAGCCTGCGCCATCCAAAGCTTCCGTACTTCTGTGTACTTCAGTTGCTTCGCGTGGTCTTGATCTGCCTCTTGTGCGCGCAGTCGTGCAGTATGACTTGCCAACCGAGGGTGGGGCGACGGAGTATGTGCATCGCGTGGGCCGCACGGCGCGCGCGGGTAAGGGAGGCGAGGCTTGGAGTATTGTCGCGCCAAGTGAGGCACCATGGGTCGAGTGGGTTGAAGGGAGGATGAAGGGGGCCGACAAGGAGGACGGCAGTAAAGGGAAGGAGATAAAATTGGACAGTGTGAAGGTCGAGGAGATTCTCAAGAGAGGGTTCGGTGGTGCTGGAATCGAGTTTGAGGAGAGAGCAACTGAGGTCCAGCTTGCGTTCGAGCGGTGGACTCTGAAGGGCAAGACAGTACGTTGTCGCGCTTGGGCTGGTTCCGAAATATTGAACGATATTTTTTCCGCCTCTTAGAACTCTGACCTCGCGAAACGCGCATTCCAGTCTCACATGCGCGCATACGCCACACATCCCTCGGACGAAAAACATATCTTCCACATTAGACACTTGCACTTGGGCCATCTCGCCAAAGCCTTCGCGTTGCGCGAGGCACCAAGTGCAGTCGCAGCCTCTAATCACAAGGCTAAATCCAAGACGCGCGGCCAGCCTAGAGTGAAGGCGAAGAAGGAGGGTGTCAGATTCAGGGATAACGAAGAGGAGGATGGCGACGCCGAGGGACGTATGCGGAAGGCAGTGCGCGCGCAGGGTAGGACAGTTAAGAAGGGAGGTATGATGAGGAGCATGGGTACGGATGAGTTTCAGCTTGCGTCCGGGTATGATCTGGAAAAGCTAGTTAATCGAACGTGACGCGTGGATAGTCGGATACTTTTTTCGAGTTTTTTATCATGATATTCATATTCAACCCATGGAACCCCGATTTTTGGTGGCGTAAAGAGCGGTATTGACCAGTTATCGACCACCGCTCTGCTGCCGTCGGAGCCGTCCAGATCAATGTCCGAGAGGTAATCCTACCACCGTGAGAAAGTCATACTCTTTTGATTCTTCCGGCATCATGTGGACGGACTGCTGTAAAGATAGCTTGAAATCTCAGGTTCCTCGGGTCGATCTTGACAAGAACGAACTTTCGAGGTGACAGTAGCCATTTCTGCGAGATCGCCTTTGCTTTCTACTCGAAGACCGATCCTGCGATCGCTCTGTACTCATCTTAGCACACGCGAAGGGTCCCACCAAAACGAGCACCCGGCGGTGAGTCTTATCTAGGCCGCTGAATAAACATATGTGCCAATCCCTGCACGCCCATCTGCAACCCTCGTGCCTTGCACGCTCTAGTAGTATCTTCGACGACGAACATCTTCAGCTCGAGCAGCCATTATGCCATTCGACTTGCATGCCCCCTCGGCAGCTGTGCATGCCTTCACCTCGGAGTATTCAAGCACCCTCAAATTCTACATCAATGGATCTCCAGTTGTTCTCGACGGGAACACCATAGATCCAGAGGCGACGTTACTGGATTTTATAAGGACCCAGAGGGGATTGACAGGGACTAAGCTTGGCTGTGGGGAGGGCGGGTGCGGTGCGTGCACGGTGAGTACTACTTCAGAAATCGTGTTAGGTCTGCATTATTCATATTGGATTCTTCGTTTAGGTTGTATATCAGGTCAAACAGAATGGCAAGGTCCGCCATCTGGCTGTGAATGCCTGCCTCGCACCGCTAGCCTCTGGTACGTTGATTCACTACTTTCCGTGAAGCAACCTCTCGTATCATGTTTTATATGCCTTACTGATACTTTCACAGTCGATGGTAAACATATCATTACTGTCGAAGGTCTCGGTAATACCGACAATCCTCACCCCCTGCAAGAGCGCATGGCTCGTATGCACTCCTCTCAATGCGGGTTTTGTACACCAGGTGAGCGCACTTTTCCAGCCTACCATCACATCCATCCGTTAGTCCTCTCTCACCACAACGCTAGGCATTGTCATGTCTATATATGCTACCCTCGAAACGCCGCTTACGAGCACGGTTATAAGCTCACGGCTGATCAAGTTGAGCTCGAGGGAGCCCTAGATGGTAATTTGTGTCGGTGTACAGGCTATAAGCCCATTCTTGACGCAGCGAAGACATTTGTCGGAGAGTATGTCGCACAGCTAGGTGGGAAGGACGCAGAGTATAGTGTTCCAGTAAATGTGGAAGCGGCGCATCTTGTCGAGGGGCGGAGAAATGGGGAGCATGACGAACAACAAAAGCTTGGTCAGTGTTCTCTAATTTCTGCAGAGAACATCATTCGCTCACCCTTTACACTGGCAGGTGGCTGCCCAAATTGCGATGGCCAAGGTTGCGCCTCCGCAGACGATGGAACGACCAACACTCCAGGTGATTCGGTGGGCTCATCTCGTAGCGGAAACGCAGATGACTCGTTGCTCTCCACTAATATCAAGGACTCAACATTCGGGCAACCATCTTATGACCGTGCGGGCTGTGGACGGCCCGACTGCTGTCAGCTTAATGCGAATTCTTCTGCGCCTCTCCCGCCTCTCCCATCTTTCCCACAATTCGACTTCAGGCCCTACCATCCCGGCACCGAACTGATTTACCCTCCTTCATTGAGCAAGCATACCTTCCAGCCTTTGGCGTTTGGAAACAATTGGAGGCTTTGGATTAGGCCAACAACGATCGATCAGATCATTGCAATCAAACGGGCATATCCCGCAGCAAAGATTGTGGGTGGATCGTCGGAGGTGCAGGTCGAAGTAAAGTTCAAGGGTGCGCCGTACGATGTTTGCATTTATGTCGGTGATATCGGTGAGCTCGGTGGCTGCACGCTCCCTGGGCCGGATAAGCATGTGCTTTCTTTTGGTGCGAACTTCCCACTCGCCGACCTAGAGAAAGTATGTCAGGAGACATATGGAGTAATGGGCTCAGATAAGGCATCTGTGCTAGAGGCCATTCGTCATCAGCTTCGCTACTTCGCGGGACGACAAATCAGAAATGTGGCCTCAGTCGCTGGGAATGTAGCCACTGCCAGTCCCATATCGGACCTGAACCCAGTGCTTGTCGCTGCGGGTGCGCGTGTCGTTGCACGTGCGGCATCTAGGGACGAGGGCAAGGAGTTCGCGCTCCCCTTGCACGACGGGTTCTTCGTAGGGTACAGGAAGACAAAGCTGCCTGCGGATGCGGTGATCGTGAGATTTGAGGTGCCTGTGGGAGAGCAGGTGAGTGATGGAGAAAGAGAAGTTGTGAGAAGCTACAAGCAGGCAAAGCGGAAAGACGATGATATCGCGATCGTCACCGCCGGTATGTATGTCAAGGTAGGTAGGTTTGGGAAAGTTGTGGCAGCGAGGCTCGTCTACGGCGGTATGGCGTGAGTCGAGTTATCTCTGACAACCTTGATAATGTTGACTGATTGCTCTTCAGCCCATTCACAGTGATCGCTACGGAAGCTTCCAATTTTCTTGTCGGTAAGCAGAAATCGATGAGAAATGTCATGCGTCAGGAACCCAGAGGCTTACTTCGTGCGTAGGCAAGTCACTTACAGATCCGGACACGCTTCAAGGCACACTTGACGCTCTCTCTCGACAATTTAACCTCCCGTATGATGTCCCAGGTGGCATGGTACGTTTCTTTCCAATTTCCCACACCATTGTCTTACACATCCAATTCGCCCAGCCAACCTATCGTCGGACCCTCACGCTTTCATTTTTCTACAAATATTATCATGAATTACTTCTCACGCTCGGCCTGCCTGCACCTGGTTTGACCGCCACGGCGACAGAGGAGCTTACCACTGAAATCCATCGCGTCGTGAGCAGCGGTTCGCGAGACAACAGCGACCCATATGCTCAAGAAATTGTTGGTCGCCAGATCCGTAAGCACTCGAGTTTTTAGCGCAGTTAACCGCAATTAAATGCAAAACCTCTTCCAAAAAGCCCATTTGTCTGGCCTCAAGCATACCACCGGTGAAGCTGTTTACACAGATGATATGCCGAAGATAGGCAACGAATGTTACGGTGCCCTCGTCATTTCAGAAAAAGCCCATGCGAAGCTAAAATCTGTTGATCCTTCGGCGGCACTTGAAATGACTGGCGTCGTTGGCTGGGTAGATCACCGCGACGTCGCATCGCCTGCTGCCAATTGGTGGGGTCATGCGCATGATGAACAGTTTTTTGCATCAGAGTTTGTGGTCTCGCATGGTCAACCAATAGGCCTGATAGTGGCGGACACAAAGATCAACGCTCAGGCTGCTGCTCGTGCAGTCAAGGTTCGTCACCCCGCAGAGTGAATATAAACAGTTGTCTGAATTGAAACTCAGGTTGAATACGAGGACCTGCCTGTAATTCTTACTATCGAGGAAGCGATCGAGGCTAATAGCTTCTTCGACTATGATCGCCGGATGAAAAAGGGGAAGCCCATAGAAGAGGCTTTTCAAGAGTCGGATTATGTTTTCGAGGGTACAACGAGGATGGGTGGACAAGAACACTTCTACTTGGGTAAAATTTCGTCCCGATTTTGACTGCAATATGATTATTGACGAAAAATCCAGAAACGCAAGGATGTATTGTTCTTCCAAAACTCGAAGATGGGGAGATGGAAGTCTTCTCCTCTACTCAAGCATTGATGGAAACTCAGGTAATTATATGCATCTAATCAGCATCTTCTAGTGACATCTGACAGTTACTCGCAGGCTTTTGTCGCACAAGCTACGGGTGTGCCACGCAATCGCATCGTTGCTCGGGGTAAGCGTATGGGCGGTGGTTTTGGTGGTAAAGAGACTCGCTCCATCCAACTGGCTGGTATCCTCGCTGTCGCAGCCAAGAAACATCGACGGGCTGTTCGGTAAGTCCCTAATCAGACATGCAAGGGAGATGCCAATTATCGAAAAATTTACAGGTGCATGCTCGATCGAGATATGGACATGATGACTTCTGGCCAACGTCACCCGTTCATGACGAAGTGGAAGGTTGGATGCACAAAGGAGGGCAAAATAACTGCACTCTGGTGTGAAGTATTCAGCAATGCAGGCTATTCGCTCGATCTCTCCATTGGAGTAGCTGATCGAGCGCTCGCTCATATTGATAACTGCTATCACATTCCCAACGTTGATGCCCGCGCGCGAGCATGCAAGACTAACACCGTATCTAATACTGCATTCCGCGGGTTTGGCGGCCCTCAGGGCATGTTCGTCGCGGAAGCCTATATCACCGCGATTGCTGATAACCTTGGGTTGGATGTGGATCATGTTCGGGAGGTGCGTTTGTTGACGACTGGGTTGAAGACATATTTGACACACGCCCCTTAGATCAATCTCTACAAGGAAGGCGAAACAACGCATTATCTACAAAAGGTCGACGATTGGCACATCCCTCGTCTTCTATCAGACGTTCGCAAGGAGTCCGACTATGACCGCCGACGGAAGGAAGTTGACGCATGGAACGCAAACCACAAATGGCGAAAGCGAGGGCTAGCAATGCTACCAACGAAGTAAATTTTTATGATCGGAATGTTGCGTCTTTACTGAAGTGTTAAGCAGGTATGGGCTTGCTTACGGCCTGGCACATCTAAACCAAGGTGGGGCACTTGTCCATATCTATACCGATGGTAGTATCCTCGTTGCTCATGGTGGAACGGAGATGGGACAGGTTTGTGGATACTCACGTGGGGTTCTCGTAGGGTATACTGACGTCCTTAATCGGTATATAGGGTTTGTATACCAAAATGGTGCAAGTTGCTGCGCAAGAACTCAAAGTCCCACTCGATACGGTCTTCACCTCCGAATCGTCAACAAGCACTGTTCCGAATACGTCGTAAGTGCACCTTCCTTTTCTTTTCATCTTCCTTTGTTTTAAAATATCACTTCAGCCCGACTGCTGCGTCATCTGGGACTGATCTGAATGGAATGGCGGTAAAGAATGCTTGTGAGGAGCTAAATAAACGCTTGGAACCATACCGGCAGAAGCTTGGGGCAGATGCTCCTATGACAAAACTAGCCCAGGCTGCATACCTGGACCGTGTATCGTGAGCATCACCGCGATCGATTATATTGTGTGCATGCTCAAAGTTTCAGATTATCGGCAACAGGACATTACCTTGTACCAAAAATTGGATATGAGTGGGGGAATTGTGAGTACCATCCACCACTCAATTCTCGATGATTGACCAAAGCTGTCTTCAGTCGTGAATCCAAAGCCTTTGTACGAGCAATACATCTCCCTCTCTAGCAGTGTCTGATCGTATTCAAACATAGATTCTTTTACTACACACAAGGTGTAGCGGTGAGCAGCGTCTACCTTTCTGAATAAATTTTCATTGATCTATTTGTTCGACAGGCCGTCGAAGTGGAAGTCGATTGCTTAACTGGAGACCATACCGTTCTTCGCACAGACCTCAAGATGGACGTTGGAAGGTCCATCAATCCTGCAATCGATTGTCAGTATCTTGTAACTCTCTCTACCCCCGGATTTCGGAGATTTATATCAGTACTCTTGCGCAGATGGTCAAGTAGAGGGTGCTTTTGTTCAAGGATACGGCAGGTTCTAGGCTTTTGTCCAACTGCCGGCAACTCATAAATGGGTTTGACAGGATTGTTTACAATGGAAGAATCGTTGTGGCTGAACCATAATGGACAGCTGTTCACTAGGGGTCCCGGTCAGTACGCAGTGTAACTGTCCGGTTGCAAGCGATTGACGGTGGTGTTGATACAGGCGCATATAAGATACCAGGGTTCAGTGATATCCCTCAAGATTTTCGCGTCAGCCTTCTGCGAGATGCTGAATGGCCAAATCTTGGTACTATCGCTTCAAGTAAGGGTGTCGGGGAACCTCGTAAGCAGTGCATTTCGATGCCACTAGACCCGTTAATTTATCACTTGTTTCAGCATTGTTCCTCGGAGCCACTGTCCTCTTTGCCTTGCGAGACGCGCTGAAGTCGGTTCGTGCACAAGCAAATCTGACTGATATACAGGAGTTCCAGTCTCCGCTCACGGCCGAGCGCATCCGCCTTGCTTGTGGGGATGTGCTCTTGAAACAAGGGGAGGTGAAGCCGGTCGATGGAAAGAAAGGGTTTTTCGCGTACATTTAGGGACTATTATCGTTCGTGAACCACAATCTATTGGCGAGCTAAACATGCGGCTTGTTTATATCTTTGCGACAACCTTATATAAATTACCACTCGATGCCAATCCCCCTTGATTTCTCCCTTGAACTCGTAGATATCTCGATCATTGCTCCGTGAAATATGTGGGGGACAATTTACTCACGAATGTCCCGCCTGCATGTTCAGGCGTACGTAGCTGAAGGGTTTAGCATCAGAGTGGCGTATGTAAAACTTACGGATACCCCCAATTCATCCGCCAGATGGATCGATATCTACGGCGAGGCGGCTCTAGGGTTGGATCGCCAACAACAACTTCGCGATAATCAGGATTCAGAACCTGAAGCCACGATATAGTCCTCAATGTGAACTTTCTCTCAAGAAAAATCTCCCAGCGAGATGTCTAAGCGTGCGGGAAAACAGCGAACTGAAGATATGAATGGAAATCTTTGATTGGGCCATGAAATGCGAACAGGTCGACGAGGAGGATGGAAGTAAGGACTGAGGCAAGTGTGTATAAAGAGACCCACCCAATCAACTTTGACTGTTTATCAGTCCCCTGAGGAGATTTCGAAGGGATGTTTTCAAATTTGATTGTTCAACCTTCGAAGTCGGAGCAAGCCCTTGCAGGTACATCATGGGCTCTTCAAGGCCATCGTTGATAAAGCAACGGATCTATAAGCATCACTTCAGTTCATTTGATGACAGTCTTCGTGGCTGAGGAGGGCTGAGGTTAACTTGACATGAGATGGCAGTGCCTGTTAACTTAAGTGGTGCTGACTCGCTGAGGAGTGCTGGCAGTGAGGCTAAGCTGGCTATGGCCGCTTGCTGATGTAAGCGAGCATACATAACATACTCTACCGAACAACCCGACAGCTTCAAGCGAGCGTTTCACTATGGAACAGAACAACTGGTCCGCCTCTTCTGAATCGTACACCTATGTTGACCCTCCATATTCGAATCTCGTATGCTGTATATGTCGGTGAGCACAATAATTCCTTGCAGCCGTCTGCGTGCTTATCTAGCCGCAGCATGCCCTTTGTAGAGCCTACCACTACGAGGACGTGCTCTCACACATTTTGTCGCAACTGCATCAACCAAGCCCTGCAGACCTCCCCACAATGCCCTATCGATAGATCACCTCTCAGAGATGACGATTTGTTGGCTGCCAGTCCCATCGTCAGACATGTCAGTGCGCGCTCACTATATCAAGCCGAATTTGCCCAAACTAACATCAGGTTAGCTCGTGGAAGAGTTGGTTGTGGAATGTCCTCATCGTCCAGACGGATGCGCTTTCACGTGTCAGAGGCAGCTCCTCGCGTCTCACTTGCAAGACTCGTGTCCTGATGTGCATATACCCTGCCCTCATGACGACTGTGAAGAGCCAGTCCTGAGAAAGGACGCGAAGGAGTACGGCTCTGCATGTACACACCGTCTGATCAAGTGCGAGGGGTGTGAGTCAGAAGTAAAGGTCGTTGATCTAGAGGTAAGTTTGCGACCGGAGTTCACCACCCTTCTTCCGTGTCTGACGAGGATCTCCGACTCCGTTTCAGTCCCACAATGCCGAGTGTCGCGCGAAACTTACTGCTTGCGAATATTGCAAATCTCAATTTCCCAGGTCGAATCTGGCTGAACACGACGGATCCTGTATGGACCGTGTCATCGCTTGCACACACGAAGATAATGGCTGCCCGTGGACAGGCCCTCGTCGTTCTCTTCTGGACAAACATATTCCTGCTTGTCCCTACGAAGCAATCAAGGGCTTCTTTGGATGCAATAATGACCGTATCTCTGCATTGAGCCAAGAGAACATTTTGCTCAGGCAAAAACTTGAAGCATCAGATGGTATGGTGCAGATACTCAGACGCGAGTTGCAAGCTGTGAAGACGGCTCTCGGGCCATGGTATAGGCCTGATGGCTCTTACACATTCTGGTCACAGGATCTTCTCACCGATGGTCTGTCCGACAGTCATCTTACCGACAGTTCCGCAGACACGCCGGCCTTTCCATACTATCCAGCCGGACAGCCGTCATCGCCTAATTTCAATCCTGCTCATTCCCAATCTCCAACCTCACCCTTCGCCAACCTTGCCTTGTACTTCCCGCCTGCATTCCCTTCATCTAATCCCTCCAACTCTAATCCCAGTGCCAATCCCTACCACCCCCATCCCACCTCCGTCTCTGATGCGCGTGCAGGCCCTTCGACCACAACGCCCATTGCACCTCTCAACTTGAGCACTTCTCTACCCGGAGCGCTTGCAGGGCTGCATTCCACCCTTTCCACTCTTGCAGCGTCACATGACGCCCTCGCCCGTCTCACCGAGCTTGCGTTGGCCACCGAGACGGCGCGCACAGCAGAGGAACTTGGTGCGCTTCGTGCAGTCGTCAACGGCCTCCGCATGCACGTCCACGCGATCATGATGGATCGTAACGCCCTTTTTGCCGGCACCGATGCCGGTAGCGCAACTTCGGGAACGGGAACGGGAGCGGGAGCGGGTATCGGTGCCGCGGGATGGCCCCCGCAAAGATTCTACCCGCATCCGTCGACGGCGCCCGGCCTACCTCTTTCCGCTCTGTCTTCGTCTCCCGCATCAATCACAAAGCTCTAGACGGCACGGTCTCTTTTCGTGGGGTCACTTAGGGTTACTTGCAATGCGTGCGCTTTGGCTCTGGTGAGGTTTGGATTCGGAAGGACAGGAGCTTATGCGTAGGAAGTGGAAGCAGTTCGCGGAACCGAATTGTCTTTGTCTTAATGTTCGACTGTTCTGCAACCCCATATCTTGACTCTTCCCACAGCGCTAGGAGAGAAATATCGGGTCTCGGCATCTCATTCGTCCGTACGACAGTCTTCCGTTCCCTCTATCCTTCGGCACCGCGTCCTGCAAGATTCCGCCTTGTTTTTGTACGGTTTGTGCTCGGTGTTTTGTACCGAAGACGTGGCCATACCTTGTCATTGTCTGGCCCCTTTCCGCATCTACCCCGATTGCCCGAGATCGCCGAGATCATCGATAGGATGTTGTTTCTTTTTACTCCGCGGTCCATATTTTACGGTCAGCGCCCCCTCATAGCCCCTCATCTTGCATCACTGAAACGACATCAGACCCGAAATCGATCGGGCTCGCGCTCCAACCTCGTCAAGGTGCATCATCATGGATTGTAGATCAGCAACGCTCAGCGCCCCTTCACAGTTCTTTACAGCCATCGTTCTCATTAATGATTGGTCCTTCCATTGCATCGACCTCCCATTCAAACTCGGGACCTGAACTCAATTCTGCACTTGCCCGCCGGCAAGCCGCATGCGACGAGGGCGACGACAACTGTACCCGGACCCTTCAAACCCATTCAAAACCCCTGCCCTCCTGACCGAAATGCTCGCCTTTGTTGCCCCTTCACTGCCCCTTCAGGAGACTCCAAACTTGTGTGGGCGCAACTGTCGTGTTATGTACGTGTATATCTGTGTATATGTATGTGTATACGTACTGCGGAGACGCGCGCGCTGTCGACGTAAGAGGACACACACATTTACAGCGGGTCTCAAGACTGTCTCAAGCCAGCGGAGGGACCGCAGCCAGGGCTTTGGTTGCCGATGCACTGCTTCTCGTTTCCTGCTGGGCCTGTGAACTGCCTGTGAGCGGTGCGGGCGCACTATGTATGCCACAGGCTGTCAGCGCTCGGCACTTCGGGGATCAACCTGTGGCCCGCCTCGACATAGCACTGACACAGCCCGCACCACAGCGCCGCCTGTCAAAGGTGGACACGACGTCGGGCGGTAGATACGACTCGGGAGAAGGGTCCAGCGATGTCCAGTGATGGCTCTGCGTGACCAGCTTTTTATGGCTGCATTTGTATTTACAGCGCGAGTACATACAGCCCATGTGATTGATTGCGTCGAATGGTCCTTACGTGCACTGCTGTGCACTGACAGTGCTGGGACACTGCTGGGACTCGAGGACCGTAAATCCGTGGGGATCGAGCGTTAGATCCGAATCGTCAGGCCCCCACGATCGCTGCACAACTCACTTACAGTATCATCACCAGAGCCAATACTAGCCATCCGTGATTAGATCTGGGTACACTTGATTCGACCACATTTAGCAAAACACCGGTGCGTACTGTACGATGAGTAAGTATGTATGTATATGTGTATGTGTGCATGTATGCCTTTTGAGTATGTAAGGATGGGTGTATCTGTATGCGATCTGTAAGGAAGGCGGCAGGGCAGAAAGGCAGAACGGCGGGAAGGAGTAAAAAGAAAAAGAACAGAGCAATCAGGAGGCGAGAGTATTCGAACAATAGATGCACGGGGGACGGTCTGCCTGTGCACGGATCTACAATAAGTACTGGGGACCGGCGAGCTGGACAAGAGACGACGAGACGGGGGGCACGTCAGATACGGCGCCGGCGAGCGGCAGCTGCGAGGGGGGAGGGGGTATCTATACGCCGCCCGTACACGAGAGGGCACGGGGTTTGGACGACAGGGACGGACGAGGGCCAGGGGTCGTAACTTGGGAGGGAGGGCCGGGATTGGAGGAGATCAGGACGGGGGACGTGACCGCAGAGCGCAAGATCGCGGCGGCGCGCGTGCGTGTGGGTGCGGTGGCACGGTGGCACGTGGACGCTGCGCCAGGAAACTCGACTTTGGCGGGCTCGGGCTCGGGGACGAAGGTCGAAACAAGCAGATGACGACGGCGACGAAGCGGGCCTCAATGAATCGGACGGAGAAACATGGCATGCATGCGGTACGGATTCGGGCTCGGAGCGTGCGCACGCCAAGAACACGGCGGTAAGGAAAGAAGAGGGGACGGATTCTGGGGGAGCGTCGAAGTCGAAGCTGTTGGTCGAAGGTGGAGATGGGTGGACGTGGGGAAGAGCAGACAGGGGCGCGGTGTGAGTCGCACACACGCGCCCCGCGCACGACAACAAGAGCCGGCGACGACAGCCTGCATGTGCCGAGTCGAATCGACCGTGCTCGAATCCGCAGCTAAATTGGGAGCACCAAAAAAAGGACAGACAACCGAGCGAGAAAGACCGAGGATGAGCATCGGCAGAACGTAACGGCGCAGAACCAAGAAGGACGTACAGTGAATCTGAGAAGAAAAGCACCGAACAGGGACAGGGAATCTTGATGAAAGGAAAAGGAAGGAAATAATAACGGAGGAAGCGTAGTGTAACAGGAATGGCAAAATTAAGCACAGCGACCCCGCGAGTCCGCGACGCTTACAGTAGAATACGCTTTGATGAACACACAGGCAGTGGATGCCGGCGTTGTCGTCGTCGTCGATGACCACAGCACGGGCAATCCCGTCGGTGCAGATAGGAGACCAAAAAGCTAAAAGTGGCAAAGTAGCAGTGGCAAAAAGACGAGAGCACTGTAGAGTACTGGTACGATACTGTAATGTATGCAGCATGTGTTGGTTGTGTGTACGTGTGAGTAAAGCCAGCATCTTTTGGCTGAAAGGCAGGATATTTTATAGAACAGAAAAAAAAGAAAGCGGTCGAGAGAGACAGCAATAAAATAAAAAGGAACGACAGACGGATCAGATCAGATCAAGAGCACAAGATCGGCGAAGAGCGAAAAAAAGAGACGCGAAGGAAAGGACAGATTCAGATAGATAGATAGATAGGTGCAAGGGAACATCAAAAGCCAACAGAAAAGGTGAGCGAGAGTGGGGAGCGTACGGATGGGCAAACACAGCATCCGACGAAGGGGACCGACGACCTAGATAAAAAAAACCGAAAGGGTGAAAAAGCAAACCACAAACGACCGACATCCGAAGCGAGGGCGAAGAAAGGCGCACGAAAGCGAAGCGCAGACGAGCGCAGAAACTTAAGCGCAACGCGTGTGCGCGTCGTAGAGTAAACAGCAGCGCAAGCGATAGGAATGAGGAAGGGAGAAAAAAGGAGTGAGGGACCGAGCGCATCGGAGGGCACAACGACCGGCAAACCGAAACCGGGATTTGAAGGATATGATGAACAGAAAGGGCGAGAGAATGCCACTCGCACGCCTGGAGGGATCGTCGTCCTACACCGCTCGCTCACACCGCGCGCACCGACTTCCCAACCTGGGCCCTACTGGAACTGCACCTCGCCCAGATCATGCGGCGCAAAGTATGGCACGCCGCCCGTCCCAGGCCCATACGTGTGCGGGCGCATCGCGTACCCCCCACCGCCCGCGTACTCCGCAAATTGCGGCCCCGGCGGGCCCGGAGGAGGTGGATACTCCGGTTCCGCGCTCCCGTGCACGTCTCGATGCCCGGGCCCTGGAGACGATGCCGGTGCCGAGCTTGCCGTCAATGGCAAGGCCGATGCTGAGGCGGAGCCGGAGCCGGACATGGACGTAGGGGCAGAAGCAGATATGGAGGTGGAGGCAGGCGTGGACATCGGGGTGGACGGCGAGGAGGAGACCGAGTTGGGGTTGGAGGCCGAGGCGGGAGCGGGAGCAGACGGGTCCTGTGCCGGTGCCGAGACGAACGTCAGTCAACCAGTCAATCAGTCCGGCAGTCAAGGAGTCAGTCAAACAGATCAGGAGGCAAGCCGGTCAGCGAATGAACGAAGAAAGAATCGACCGAGCAAGCGTGTATATGCGCACGCACGAACCACACGAGACGGGCGTCGCGAAGACGGGGATAGAACAGCTAAGAGGGGGGTGCCACAGGACAGAAAACAATATAGTGCACGTCGGGGAACAAGTGTGCAAAGCACGCGCCCAGGTGCTTTGAATTGGCACGGACGACGAGAAACGGCAGGCGCGAGAAGCGCAAGAAGCGAACCAACTATATGAAGAAACAGGAGAGAAGCGAAGCGATTGCAAGGAGGGAGGAAGGACGGAAGGAAGGAAGCCAAGAAGGAAGGTGAGGAGCGGGGGGATGGAAAATAGAGTTCTGCGCGGGGAGCTCGGAGGATGAGGTGCGGAAGGGAGGCGCGAGGCGACGCGCCGCGCCGAGACGTGATCGTGCGTGTGCGTGATTCGCGCGACGGGACGTGACGGAGCGCCGGAAGGGGAGTAAGAATGGCAATGAGATGGGGATGAGAATTGGGGGTGCAGAGGCGATTGAGGGGCAAAGAAGGTAAAGAAGGGAGCGCAAGAGCAGAACACAATGGGCGGCGTGGGATGTGGAGACGGCAGAAGAGGGAAGCACGAAGTAAGAAGCGATATCCCGAGAACGAGCGCACGCAGAACGCAGAACCCACATCACGAATTCGTCAAGGGGCACGGAACGCGAAAAGAACAGGAAACCATCAAGCGTCCTCCCTTCCCCTTCGAAGAAAGTGAAATAAATAAAATAAAATAAAATAAACAAGCAGTGGACAGGGAAAAACAAAAAAGCACAGGGAGACAAAAAAACTGGAAACCACAGAAAAAATGTTCAACTCACCGACTCGTCGCCTATATGCGGCTGCAGCGCGTACGCCAGCTCGCTCGAGGACAGCGCGTACTGCTGCTGATGCAGCAGCATCGGCTCCGCTCTCCCGCTCGTCGTCGACGCCGGAGACGGGTACGTCGCAGTGCCGGCTCCGTCGTCCTGCCCGTGACCATGACCATGGGCGTGTGCGTGTGCGTGTGCGTAGGACGGGTAGCCGCGGTCCGCGTCGCGCGGGTCGTGCAGGTCCTGTTGCTGCTGCTGGTGCGAATGCGGGTGCAGGTGCTGCTGCGGGTGTTGTGGCGCGAGCTCGTCAGGTGGGCAGCCGACGCGCATCTCTGAGAACATGTCGCTCGCAGACACGCTGCGATGGGAACGCGAAGGGGTCAGCGGTTATGCATACACACGAAGTTCGCACCTCCGCCTCTGCCCCTTCGCGCCAGGGGGAGCAAGGGACACGAAGGCGGACGCATGAGAACAAAAAGTGGCAAAAAGAAATAAATTAAACAAACACGAGACCGAGGCTCCGGGCGACCCGACACAGTGGGCAGCGCGGAAGCGCAAGAAGCGCAGGCCGTGGAAGGCTGGAAACGCACAACGCGCGACGACGCATGCACCCAGTGCCTTCGCACCGAAATGACGCAAGCACGTCGCACACGACACAGAACCGATCGCCAAACTGCACGGCGAACCAAAACCTCCAAGGACGTGCCACAAAATACCAAAAAAAAACACCATCGGAAAAGAAGAGAAGTACTCACCACGACCCCCGCCTCGAAAACGCGTCCATCTCGCTCTGCATGTCTGAGAGATACGGGCCCGCGCCATTGCTGCTGCTCGTGCTCTCGCTGTATGGCACCGACGCGATCGAACTCAGCGACCCATGTCTCGCCCCCGCCTCCGTCCCAGCATCCCCGCCAAGGCCTCCTAAACCGCTAAGGTCGCCAAGACCGCCCAATCCGCCACCTCCAATACCAAGACCGCCTCCTATACCTGTAGATTCGAGCCCACCGCCGAGCCCCGGCGACGGGTACTCTATGTCGAAGTCGCCCTCCTCGACCTTGGCGCGCGGCATCTGCAGCTGTCCTTGTCCTTGACCATGCTGCTGATCATGTTGAGGCGGCGCCGGGAACTGGTACTCCCTCAGCTCAGGCGAGATCTCGTGTTCCCCGGCGCCCAAGCCCACGTTCATACCAATGTTCATGCCCGCCCCAACTCCGCCGTGATAGCCATGCTGATCGTGCTGATGGAGCTGGCCGTGCGCGCGCTCATGATGATGTTGA
Organism: Heterobasidion occidentale; assembly: GCA_039111635.1. Taxonomy (NCBI): domain Eukaryota; kingdom Fungi; phylum Basidiomycota; class Agaricomycetes; order Russulales; family Bondarzewiaceae; genus Heterobasidion; species Heterobasidion occidentale. The sequence goes on from JBCAQO010000006.1 coordinate 1,041,463, forward strand.
TGAGGTCCGTAATCATACTCGAACGCCATTGGGTCGGGAGACGCAGACGCGGATGCAGATGGGTCGAACGCGTAGTCCCGCCCGGGCATGTAGAATGCGAGCGTGTCGCTGTCCACGCTGCCCGCCCGAGCCGTTTCCGCAGAGCCGCGCACGTCGCCCCCGTTGCTGCCGCCTGGCGCGAACGGAAACGGGTTCGTCCACTGGATAGACTCCCCTTGCTGTTGCTGCTGCTGCTGTTCCCCTTGCTGCCCTTGCCCAGACATATGCAATGGCACCGACGCGTGGATTGCAGCCGGCACGCTCGCGCGGTGCATAAGTCGCGGACGGCCCGCACTCGCGAACGGATTGTAGCGCACGCCGGGGCCCATCCCGGCGCCATCGGCCGTCCCAAACGAGCTGTGACGCGAGGATCCGCGGCTGCTGCTGCTCCCGCCGATGCTGCCTGGGCCGGCCCCCTCCGAGAGCGAGGCGCGCATGGGGTCAGCGCCGGCGTAGACGGTGCCGGGGTGGGGGTATGCGGGGAGGTGACGCGGAGAGAGGTGGGACTGTGAGTGCAGGCTGACGGACGGTGCATGATGCGGGTTCGCAGGGTACGTGTGCTCCGCGAGGGCACCGATGGAGCGGCGGTGATGAAAGAGTGACGAGGGCTGGGCTGGGTACGGCGAGGGAGCAAGGAAGCGCCGGCGCACGCTGTGGGACTCGCCGGGGAGGGAACAGCGGCGGAGTTCGTACGCGGCGGGGTTTTGATGGACGTGGGGATACTGGTGAGGGTGGAGGTGGAAGTCCGTCGCCGAAGTAGAGACGGGGAGAGAGGGGGCAGGGAGGGGGAGAGCAGGGAGGGAGGGCGCGGTGGGGAGGATGAGCGGCTGTTGCCAGGGAGAGTGGTGGGCGAGCGAGGGCGGCTGGAGCGGGGCTGGGGCGAGAGGGTCGATGGCGTCGGGGTCGGCATGCTGTCGTTGAGGGAGAAGAGGAACGGGAGGGGGATGGATTGCAAGCGGGCGAGCACTGGAAGAGGGGGCGAGGTCGGTATGGGGAGCGGGGGCGGGGGACGCGGAGGACGAGTCTGCGCGAAGGTTGGAGCGCTTGCTGTCCCTGGGCGTGTCCTTGTCTGGGGAGGACGCGTCGGCCTTGCCAGCAATCGTTTTCTTCTCCTTGGCGCGTCTGTACGGGGGTGAGAGAAGAGATATCGTCAGCCCCGTCGTCGCTCATGGCGTTTCTTGCTCCTGGACTTTACCTGTTCTGGAACCACACCTGCAGGGGAAGCGACGGACGAGGTGAGCGATAGGTACGTGCGAAAAACAAGGGGGGGGGGGAGAAAGACTGGAGGGCGAAGGGGAGGGCGGAGGGGAGGGCAAGGCGAGCGCCTAACAATGGACGGAGGACGGACATGGAGACTAGGAAAAGAAGTGCGCGCACCTGGACCTCCCTCGGGGTCATCCTAAGCTCGTCCGCGAGGCTGCGGCGACGGGGGCCATTGGGTTTCTTGTCAGTGAGAAAGACGTCCTCGAGGACGGAGAGCTGGTGCTGGGAGGTGCGCTTGCGGGTCTTGACGGCGTTGGGGATGTAGTTGTAGAACATCTTTGAGTCTACCTTTGCGGGGTCCACGCCGGGTGGAATGAGGGAAGGAATGTAGGAGCGGTTGTGTTGCGTGTGTGCGGGGGGGAGGGGATGGAGGGAGGGAGGGGACGGGAGGGAGGGACTGCCTCTGGACATGATACGAAGGGAGGGGGAAGAGGCTGGGCCCATCTCTTAAGCCTCTTTCCTCACAGTCGAACCGGCAATCCGAACCACCCCGCCCTTCCCACGCTCTCCTCTCCCCGTCGTCACGGCGATTCGACCGTTCACTCATCCTCACCCGACCTCGTTCAAAAAACTACTAGAGCATAGAGCGTAGATGTATCGTATCCGTATAGACTATAGACCTCGTTTCCGATCCCTAGTCCATCTCTCCTCATAACCAATCAAAATCCCCTCACAAGAACACTCTGCTGTAAATAACACCGTCCGTGGCGGAGCGGCGAACCAACATCCCGCTCCCGCCCCGTTCGTGTCGTCCACATAGATTAGGGTATCGGCCCCGCCCCGCCTCTCCGCGGCCCGTCCGTCGCAAGCAAGAAAATAAAATCCCCGCCTCGCCGAACAGACACAACTACAGTCGTGGCGAGGCGAGATGGAAAGTGGGCATGGGGGGATCGTGCGTGCGTGCGTGATGAGAACGATGGTGGAAATAGTGGGAGTGATGATGATGGTAGTGACGATGATGGCAACGACGGCGACGACGAAGATGATGCGCGTTGGCGGGTCCATAAATTTCGGTGAATCATAACATATCGTATAGCAGTGTGGTGGTGGGGGTACCCATAAACAGAACGAGACGAGGGGCGAAAAAAATCAAAAAAGAGACGACGAAATAGAAAGGAAACTGAACAGAAAAGGTCATAAAAGAAGAAAAAAGACAGGAAATCCAAACCGTTCCCATACACGTTCCTCGATGAACATCACGGCGAGATGTCCATCGCTTCCTCCAGCACATCCATGCCCATCCGTGCCGCGTCGCCCAAGATCTCCTCCAAGAATCCGTCTGGAACGGGACCGAGCGGCGATGCCGCAAAGGCAGGCTCGCGCGCCCTCACTGCCCGCGTCCGCATGCGGTCCATGGCCGCCCTCGTTCTTGCGACGACCGGATGCGCCCACACGGTGCCTACATCCACTCGTAGCGCAGGGTCCGTGCGCATCATATTCCGGATCAGTTCGAACAGCACTCCGCTATCCTCCATCTCCACTTGCGAAAAGTCCTCCTGCCTCAGCCGCTGCCACGGTTCGCCCCTGTAAAGCGCAAGCGAGCGATCCAAACGGACACAGGCGCGGATCGGCGAGGCGAGGCGAGCGAGAAGCGTCGATGCGAATAGGCGCGCGCACGGAAGGCGAAACCAAAAAGCAAAATCCAAATCAACAAATGCAGTTAGCGTTCGCACCGGAGGAACGCCGGTCATAAATCACGTACTGATCAGGCACCACGATGTTCGATGCGGTCTCGAGCATGGTCATCCCAAAGCTGTAAGCGCATAGAATTGAGCGCTAGTCCTCATCGTATCCAGGAGCAAAAGCCGACAACGCACCTAAACATGTCCGCAGCCTTACTGTACCGTCCCTGTAACACCTCAGGCGCGAGGTACACCTTGTCACCCTCCCGCTCAAACCCGGTCGCGCGCACCATCTGAGCGTGAACGTTCCCAGCCACAGGCGTGGTCGCTAAATTCGGGCGCGGCCAGAGCGATGCCATGCCAAAGTCACCAATCGTGAAGCGGCCTTCGCCTGTGACGAAGATGTTTGCAGGCTTCAGGTCAAGGTGGATGACGCCTGCGTCGTGAATAAAGCGTAGACCCTGAAAATAGACGCACGCGGACCCAGATCAGAAAGACTCGAAGGACAGAAAAACACAAGACAGCAGCATGAGCCGAGGGGGAGACTCACATTGCTAAGGTCCGCGAGGATCTTCCACACACGCGCCTCCTCCAGTTTGGGGAATGCCCGACCGTACTCCCATAGGAAATGCGCAAAATTACCCAACTCGCAGAGCTCGGTCTGAATAAATAACGCCTCGTCTTGTTCCCAGCTGTCAACGTACGCAAGGATGTTCGGGTGCCGACAAATGCCTCCGCGCATCGCCGGAGACGCGCGCGAGAGGTGCTGCAGGATGTCGACCTCCTCCCGCAAGCGGAGGCTGTGATAGGCAAGAGGGGATGTGGATCAGCGACATGTTACTCTGACGACGAGCAGGGAAGAGGAAGCATCGCGCTATCAATAATGCAGCGTGCCTCTGCCCCAAATGCAGAACCGGGGCACAAACGCAGCATCGCACGATCTCGGTCACTCGTCATCAGATCGATCACTCAGAGCGCGTTCTGACAGATGCCATCAAACATGCCGAAATGGACGGGCGGCACTCACCGGTGCTTGACTCCTTCGAACCGCTTCGACTTTTTCACGGCCCAGACCTCGCTCCCGCGCTCTTTATGCCGCACCTTGAGCACCTTACCAAACTGCCCGCTGCCCACTTCCCCGACCTCGACGAACTCCCGCTCGAACTTACCCGGCTTTTCGTTCTCCGACACCTTGGAGGCGCCAAAGCCCAGGAATCCAAGCGAGGGGCGGGGGCGCAGTGTGGAGGGCGCGTGTGCAGCGTGACCCTGCTGCGGCAGGCGGGGTAGTTTGAACGGAGACACTTGCGGAACCATCTCGCTCTTGCCACGCCGATGGGTTGCCTGATGTGGCAAGTGCTGAATGGCGCCTTGTAAAGTTGGCGAGTTCGGGAATGACGTCACTGTTGACGAAGACGAATTAGACGCCGTCCGATGCGGCGAAAGGCGGCTCGATATGGTCGGTTTCGATGGGGAAAGGCGGGGGATGCGAGGTGGAGGAAGTTCCCAGCCTGTGAGTGACGTGAACAGCGTCAGCGACGTGTATTACACTTGTACGCCTATCACCGCAGGCCTGGAATTATGATCAATCACTCACCAGAGCCTTTGCCAGCGGTCGGCGTGCCAGGCAAGCTGCCTTCACCGCTCGCGCTCCCGGCACTCACCACAGAAATAGCACCACTGCTGCTCCTGCGCAATAACCAACTGCCAACCCCCGCCTTACCCACACTGGGACGGCCGAGCCCGAGGCCCTCGTACTTCGTACTTGGACTCCCATCTTCCTCATCCGTACTCTCCTCAACCTTTCCCTTCTTGCTTTTCCTCGAAGTCCCAAGAATCGGGAATGCCGCCGGCAAGGACTTCCTCGGCTTGCCCTTCTTCACCTCCTTGCGCTTCGTGGCTTCGTCGTCCCCGAAATCAAACCCCACTTTACTCGCCACGGCGCTCTGCCACGGACGTTGTCCGAACCCGAACCCACCCGCGGTCTTCACTCGCTTCTGCGGAGTTCCGGGCGGGCGCTTCAGCGGCTGCTCCGTCTGTTGCGCTTGCAATAAAGTGCGAACGATGAATGCATCCACATCTGACTCGACCCGCATGCCTGCGAGAGACATCGCACCCTCGGAATCGGACGAGCTTACGATCCCCGGCGGTCCAAGCGGCCAGCCTGACTGCGCGGACGGAAAGAAGCCAGGCGTGATGAGTTCTTGGTCGGAGCTAGCGATGGTGCTGACACTCGTGGAGGCGCTGGGCATAACTGCTTCCAGCATCGAACCCGAGCGGCCCATGCCTCTCCCCCTGTTCTTCCGGAGTACCGAAAGTCCGCCGTCCTCATCTTCTGACATCACGATACCAGAGTCGCGAGGTTTGTATTTCTTGTCCAGTTTTGGCACCGACGGCACGCCCCCGAACACATTCTTGCTACGCGGCGACGGCGTGCTCGCTATTATGCTGATTGCAAATGACGTCTCCGGAGCACTCCCCCATCCAAAGCTGTCGTCGAAGCTATTATTGCCCTCATCGCCCTTCGAACGCCTTTTGAAGCTGCTACTGCCAAAGAATAGATCTTCTTCGTCGCCCTCGTCAGGTCCATTGTCGAGGACCATCGGATGGAAGTCCTCGTCCGTAATCTCACCCATGTCATCATCAGTTCCCTTGTGAATCGACAGTGGAGATGAGCTGCCCATAGGAGTCGCCCAGCTTCCGTGTCCGGATGTGAAGGAGGATCCCGCGTAGCTATGACGGGTGGCAGACTGTGGCCTTCCGAAAAGCGGCTGTGGACGACCAGAGGTAGATGGCGGAGAATTCAGGTACGTTGTGCACGCGTTCATCGGAGGTGTCCGTGCGGGGAATCGGTGGCCCAAAAAACAATGTAGCACTTCCTGAGCTTTCCAGTCGCCGAGGAATCGTCCGCGGACCCTCCCGAGACTGAGAGATCGAGACCGTCCGCTGCCGGCTGAGGGAGTTGCTTTGGGCACGGCCGCGCCTTGTGGACGTGGAGACATTGCTCGAGTTCATAGTCCGCTGGCGTGGAATTGGCGAGGTCGAGGAAGAAGACGAGGAGGAAGGCGTCCTGGAACGAGCACTGGGGAAGGTGATAGTGGAAAGTGTACTGGTAGGGTTCGACGGATGTCTTTTCTTTGGGGACTTCTACAAAACGAGCACAAAAAGTCAGCCTATATGCGCATATAGTCACTTGAATTAACATACATGCACGTTGCGGCTCATATCATCCATCAGTTCCCAGCTTACCGGTCTGCTTCGCGCTCTCCGCTTCGTAACGTGGCCTCCTGGGGAAACATCTACCGCCTCTTCCTGTTCCACCTGAACCTGATTGTTGAATACCAACTCGTCTTCGAGCGTCCCCAGAGGTTCCTCTATTTTCAACTGTCCCATCGTCTCTTGCCCACCTTTTAAGAATCCATCGGTCTCTAAACGTGAGTGGGTGGAACGGAACTTCGGGGCGGGAAGAGGCGCAAGTCGATCAAAACTGCCCTCTCCAGCGGTCTTTGTGACGCTCAACGGCGTCATCGCACGCTTACGGTACGGAGTCGTGACCGGGAGAGCAGTTGGCTTACGCTTCGTACCTGTAGTATTTGTGTGGTGCGCATTGACGGGGGTCAGCTGAGCGATGGGCGTCGATGTCTGAGGGGGAAATGAGAATGGTGATGGTGACGGGGATGCTACAGGTAGGGGAGAGAAGGTTCTCGCAGGGGTCAGAGCGGGCGGTGCTGTTTGCTGTTTGATCGCGAGAACGTGGCGGGAAGAGTCGTGAGGGTACTGTACACGTGTATTTGATTGTTTGACGGGGGTCCTGAGACTCTGTGGCTGGGGCGGGTTCTGGGAGGCCAACGACGGGGGCTGTAGTGGTTGCGCAGCAGATCGTCGTGGCTGCTTTGCCCGCGAGGCGTGGGGGCGCGCTGAGGCTTTCTGTGGTGCAGGCGTGGACGAAGAGGAAGAGGAAAGGAATACGCCTATTTCATCGTCGTCCTCTACTGGGACTGGAGAGACGACGCCAGTTCCCTTGTCTCTCCTGCTCGAGTTCGCCATGTTTTGAGATATGCGAGCGGAAGGCTGAAAAGGCGCCGAAAGCCTCTCGTGTGGTCGCGAGGAGCTACCGTTGGCGTGTGACGGATCGAGCGCTAGCTTGTCTTGTCCCGATTCGGTCATAAATAAAGACCTTCGACGTAGTGGCGAAGGAGTGCCCATGGAGGAGTCGTGAGAGGCAGCAGCGGATGAGGATATCAACGGGGGTGGTGTATGGGTTCGATGAAGCTGATGTGCAGCGCGGCAAGATGGCGAGAGGCTTGTGTCGCGGGACGGGTGGCTGATGTGGGAAAGGTTTGGGGTTGAAAGAAGCATGACATGCAGATGGCCGTGATATGAGAGAGAGAGAGAGAGGGAGATGTAGTTAAGTTAGATGTGTTGAGCACAGCGGAGGCGATTTAGAGAGAGAAAGAAGAAGAGAGAGAAAGAAAGGGCGCAACGTGTGTCGAGGCTGCTAATTTTGAGGGCCCAACGCCGTTGTGGCAGCTTGCATAAGCGCCCCCGCGTGTGAACTCGATAAACAACACCACGTGACCGCGCTGCCCCACTCGTTTCTTTTTCCCTTCATTTTCCTGCGTCTGCCAGTCGTCTGCCGAGCCATGGCAATGCACGTCCCAGGTCGGCCGTGCTTCCGCTTCCCCGCCCCGCCTTCTACGCTCCTATAAGCTTTTTGAGTTGCTTTTACTAGACGCATCGTCGCGCAGACGCGTCGCGCGCTTTGCTTCCGTCTCTCGATTTCTCTCTGTGGCCGATCACGCCCTCCCTCAGGGCGGCCGCCTCGCTTCATCTAACTTTCCGCGGCTCTAGATTCACGGTCAGCGCTGCGTGCGCCGGCGCAGCCACCCAATCCCATCAGCGATCTCCCTGCGTGAATTTCAAATCGTCGGGCTTGCCGAGATTTGCCGCCGCTTCAAGCGATCGCCCGTTCAACGGCTGTGGGTGCTAGTGTATTCGGTTATACAGTCGTCGCTGGCTTATGTTCCCTCGCTGTCCATTTGGCTCCCGAGAATCAGCGTTCCTCGAGTATGCCCGCATGATACGACGCTCGCGCCATAATTAAATTCTATGGGGCGATGCGTCGAAATCCAGGTCTGACGCGTCAGTTGCTCGTTGGGGCGCATGTGGGCTCGAGCAGGTCCGAGCACCGCTGCGCCCAGAGCCAACGTCGGTTTCTGATCAGAATATCGGTGCGAAAATCCTCTCCGACACTGTTGACAGCTCGATCGTCTGTCGAGCGCGACACAACCGCCTGCACGTGGATATCTAGAAACTCCTTATCTCGATGGGATGGAAACGGGGCTCGCAATTGTTCGAGTCTAGCTCGCTTCGCAGCCCCATTGGAGCGTCGCTTCGCGCTCCGGGCATCTAAGACGGCGCGACCAGAGTGCTAGAGGGCACTGGCCAAGTGCCCTGCCGGGCCTCTCGGAGGAAATGGAGCACTGACGACGGCATCCAAAAATCACGCTCGAAAAGACACCACCGCGAGGGTCCGCAGCTGAGCGCCTTCCAGTCCAAGCATACAGTAACTTTGTACTCGCTGCAGATCCGCTGTCACCCCCAAACGGCGTCGACGGAGCCCTCCGTGCCCGCGAACGCGTGAGCCAGGAGACATATCGCGCTCGGGGGCAGACACGATCAGTTTCATTACGGTATTCAATTTCGTGCCCCCACGGCAGCTATTCAATTATCGGTACCTCAGTCGTAAGAGCATACAGTTGATGATACTTCCATTCCACGCCCGATGGCCGACACCCAGCGTTCCTGTCCAAGCCCGTCAGTCCGACCCCGTCCGTGGAATCCACTCAACGAGTGCACGTTCCATCCGTCCATCTGTATTCCGCAGCCTCTCACGTCCTCACGCTGCCACACCCACCAGCCTCTCGAGCCCACCCAGCAACACCCCCTCCATCCCGCGCACCCCGCGCCCCTTCACCCCCTCCCTTACGCCCAGCCCGCGCGCCTCCAGGCCCTCCAACACGCCCCTCCACACCGACTCCTCCGCCGTCGGGCCCCGCACGCCGCGCACGCGCACCGCGCCGTCCAGCACGCGCCGCGCCGCGAGCGCGACGGGCAGCCCGACGGTGCGCGCCATCGCGCTCGCGCGCGCGTCGCCGTACACGACCAGCGTCGACGTGTGCACCTCCTCCTCCTCCTCCGCGTCCGCCTCGGCGGCGCCCGCCGGGGAGTGGGCGGGCCGCACGACGACCTCGTGCGCGAGCAGGACGAGGTCGCGCTCGTGCGGCTCGTAGCGCAGCGCGTGGGCGAGGTAGAGCGCGAGCAGGTCCGCCGGGGGGAGCGGGCGCGTGGAACGCGGGGCGCCGCTGTCGCCGCCGCCGAAGCGGGCGTGTGCGGGAGCGCGTGCGCGGACGACGGCATCGCTGGGACGAGCGCGAGCCACTGCAGCGCGTCCAGGAGCGCCGAGACGCGCTGCGCGGGCAGAGCGTCGGAGAGCGCGGAGAGCAGCGAGGCGGGCCCCGCGGGGATGGGCGTGCCGAGCTTCTGCGCGAGTGCGGTGCGGACGAGGTCGGTCCATTCGTTGATCACGATCGGCTCCGTCGCCTCGAGGAGGCCGATCGCCTTGAACGAGTGCATGAGCGCGGCGAAGCCGGGATACCTAAAAGCAGTGTGACAGTTTGAGGTTGCTATTCACGACGAAAGATTGAAGGACGCACCTCAGTGTCCCGCGCAGCATCGTGCGCAGCTTGCTGACGTCTCCGAGCGCGTACGTCTCCACATACGGCAGGCTGTCCCTATTCGCGAGCCCCTCGAGCTTGAGCACATTCGACACCGGCACGTCAGGGAAATGCTCCAGCATCATCCGCTCTCCCGGCACCTCCCAGTTCTACGAGAAGAAAACAACAACTGTGAGCACCGGAGAGATCAGCCCGCACAAGACGGACGGCCGCCGCTTACCTTCCCGCCCAGCCTGAACCGCGCGCCCTCCCCCGCGGCGCGGAGCACCCCGCGCGGGCTCCAGCTGAACTTGTACCCGAGCGGCACGCCCTCAGCCGCCTCGGGCGCGGGGAGCCCGCCGCAGAACGACGTGAAGCCGACGACGCGCTTGCCGTCCGCGCGGAGGCGCGCGAGCAGCGCGTGCGCGGAGCAGTGGTCGATGCCGGGGTCGAGCCCGATCTCGTTCAGGAGGAGGACGTCCGCATCGAGCGCGCTGGGGGCGCACGGAGTCAGCCGAGGTCAGATAACGGCGACAGATGCGAGAGAGAGAGAGAGGGGACGTGCCGAGTGTGGAGCGCGTGCATCGCGGGCGAGATGTAGGACGCTGTCACGAGGTGCTTCTTGTGCGCGATGCACATCTCTGCGACGGACGGGTGGAAGGGCGCGGGGAGCAAGCTGAGGTGAGGTCGGCCGTCAACATCGGTCACTCGAACGGGGACAGCCTGCACACGCACCTGATCACCACGTCCGCTTCGCCCACCAACCCGTCGATGCGCGCCGAGTCCGCCATGTCGACCTCCAGCGCGCGTGCGTTGGCGTGCCGAGCCACGAGCTGCGCGGCTTCGGCCAACGAATTGCTCGCTAGCGAGCCCAGGTCATCCGGTCAGAAGCTGGGCACAGACAGAACCAGTGAAAGATGGGCGGACGCACCCACGACGACCTCCACGTCCCCTGCCCCCGCGAGCTCATCCACCGCCGGGCCAGCCACCATCCCGCTCCCCAACACCAGCACCCGCTTCTTCCTCCCAGGCACCGCCGCCGCCGCCGCCGCCGCCTTCTCCTCGCCGCGGCTCGCCGCCTCGCTCGCCCTCCACGCACGCACCCTCTCATCCAACCACTCGAACCCCTCCCGCACCTTCCCGCCCCGCGCGACGCTCGCCCTGCGCAGCGCCTCCCTAATCTCCCCGCTCTCGTCCCCGTCCCCGCCGGCGCCGCGGTACTCGTCCACCAACGCCCGCACGTACCGCACCACGCGCGCCCCAAACGCCGCGCTCGCGTCGCGCGGCAGGCTCGCGGGCAAAATGTCGACCGACATGACCGCGACACCGCGCGCGCCGACCGCGTACGTCGGCGCGTCGAGCGTCGTCGCGCGGTCCACGAACTCGAGCGCGCCGCCGAGGTCGCACGAGATGTCGCCGATGGCCGCGAGCCGCGAAGCGAGCGGGAGCTGCGCGGCCGTGAGGAGGCGCGGGAAGGCGGGGGCCCAGCCGGCGCCGTTGAGGAGGAGCGTGAGGTACGGGGCGATCTGGGGGCCGGGGTGGAGAGGTGAGGGTGCGGTCAGTTGAAGAGGCGCCGAGCGACGCACCTTGGTGTGGAACTCGGACTGGTACGCCTCTGGGTGCGCGTAGTAGTCCGCCCTGTCGTACGCGCCGCCGTCTTGGCGCGCGAGGTACGTCTCGGGCGTCGCGCGCACGACGTACACTGTTTTGAGGTTCGGGTCTGCCGGCAAAATCAGGAAACCACATTGTGTGACGCGAGGGTAAGGCGTACCTTCCTGGGCAAGCAGCGCAGGTAGCTGCTCCGGCCTCACATCAACGACAGGAAGCTCGGAGAGGATCGAGAGCACGCCCTGCGTGACGTTGCCGCTCCTACGACCAAGCAACGCCGTCAGCACAAATGCGCAACCGTCAATGAGAAGGCGTGTGCGCTTACCCTGTGATGCCAATCACGCACGGTCCGAGACTCTCAGGCGTGCCATACGCGCGGATCTGGTCTCCGACGACGCGCAGGGAGGCGCGCAGCGCGTCGATGGTGGGGGATGAATGAGGGCGCGGGGTATACTGTAGGCGCGTGTGATAGCGATGACGCGGAAAAGATGCAGTCGGGACGCGTCGAACGGGAGCAAGTAAGGGAGAAGGGACGTACGAGGAACGGCGAGGCGACGCCGCGCTCGAGGTGAGTATGTGCCATCGCCGACAGGGATTCCAATGCTCCAGCGACTACATATAATGTCCTCAGATCCATGCTCTTCCACTCAAGAGCACAAAGCACGCACCTCCCGCGAACCACCCAAACGCGGTCGTGCGTCTCCCCTCCGCATCTGTCAACAGCTCGTAATCGACCAGTCGCGGCTCGAGCCCCGCATGTGCGCCTCCGCCCGCGAGGAAGCGCGAGAGGAGCGGCATGTTGTATGGCTGGCCTTTGATGGTGTGCGAGAACATGACGTGGGTGCGGGGGACGAGGGCCGCGGGGCCGGGGTGAGGGTGCGGGGAAGGGAGAGGGTTGGTGAGGAGGGTCGGGAGCGGGGGCTCTTTGACGCCGAGGACGATGTGGGCGGGCTCAAGGGTTGGATGGGTCTCTGCACCCGCCTGATCAACGACCACGGCAGCTTGTCAGCGGTCGACTTGAGCGCGCCGAGCGGGGTGCACGGCAGACAGAGGACGGGGCACGCACCGAGATGTAGTCTGCCATGGGAAAGACTCGGCGGGCCGAGGGCTGGACGAGGACGCGCACGCCGTCGGCGGTGAGCTGGGCGACCTCGGTCGGGGTGAGGGGTGCGCGGCGCTCCCATACGCGAGCAGGGTCTTCGCAGCGGATGCCGACGGTGACGGGAGGCGGGTGCGCGAGGCGGTGTGTGCATGTCGAGCGAGGCGGGGGAGAGAGAGAAGGGCGCGCGGTGGAGGAGGGGCATCGTCACGGTAAGTGTTGTGAGAAGGGTTGGCGCAGGCGGGGACGCGGGGAGAGCTGTGGGGGGACGAGGAAGATCCGAGCCGAGTGCCAGCTGAGCGCCTCGGAGGGTCTCAGTTATAGCTCACCGCGCCCACGCGTGACGCCCCCGACGCGGCCCCGCACCACACTGGCAGCAGCGGGTGCACCGCGTGCACGCGTCCCCACTCTGAGCGCGGCGCCGGTCCAGGCGAGTGCGCACGCCGCACAGGCACCGCCGTCGCGACGGGCTTGGCGCATGCTCAGACGCGGACGCGGATAGGCACAGCACAAAGAGGGAATGGGCTTCGACGCTATCGTGCACGGCGTCGAGGCAGCACGGACGTCGGGGAGGACGATAAGGACCGCAGCTGGGACTCGGTCAGACTCGGTGTCCAGATGTCGGAATCGGGCGTGCCGCAGTGCCGAGCATATTGCGTCACTCGATCCTCCGTCAGCTTCACCTCCACCACCTCCGTCGACGATGGCCAGTCCGCTCCCTCTCACTTAGACGGCCACGCTGCCTTCCACACTGGCACGCAACCCTCGTATCTATGCTCCTCCGCCCGCTCTCGCCGCGCTGCCTCTCTCATTTGCCCGCGTTCACCCACCGCACCCTCTCCACCCCCGCTCACTCCCTCGCCCGTCCCTCTCGCATCCAAACATACGCCCGCGGGTCCGCATACGCACTCGCCGCTCTCGCGCAGCCTACCTCGCAGACCGCGAGCTCTATGCGTCCACCGTCGCACGCAACCTCCGCACCTTTTGGACAGTACGTCGCCGTTCTCTCTACCCAACCAACTCGGATGCTCATATTTCGGCGCCCAGTGTGCGGTGATTGCGGCTGACTACAAATTCAACTTCAAACCAGACGCAGCGGACGGGATCACCGCCCTCCACGAGCGTGTCGGTGAGCGCGTCTTCAACCTCCTCACCTCCAACGGCGGCCTCTACATCAAATTCGGTCCGCTCCTCTCTCCTTTTCGTTCCTCTTTTTCGTCTAACCGCTCGCACTCAAAGGCCAAGCAATCGGCGCCAACGCCGCCCTCCTCCCGCGTCCCATCCAGCGCAAATTCGCCCGCCTCTTCGACGACGCGCCCCAGATCCCCTACGCCGACGTCGAGCGTGTCTTCCGCGCAGAGTTCGGCCGCCCCCCGAGCGGCCCTGACGGCGTCTTTGCCGAGTTTGAGGAGCAAGCTGTCGCTAGCGCGAGCGTCGCCCAGGTGCACCGTGCACGGCTCAAGCCCACCGACGGGGGTGGGGCAGGTGAGTGGGTCGCCGTCAAGGTGCAAAAGCCGGCGGTCGGGAAGCAGATGGAGCCCGACCTCGCTGCGTTCCGTGCCGTCATGTGGATGTACGAGCACTGGTTTTTCGACCTCCCCGTCTACTTCATGGTCGGTACGTGCCCCCGCCCCACCTCGTCCGCACACCTCAACAGCCAAACTAACCACGCACCACAGACTTCATCAGCCAACACCTCCGCCAGGAGCTCGACTTCGAGAACGAGGCCCGCAACGCGGACCGCACCGCCGCCTTCGTCGCCGCCGACCCGGCGCTCCGCGAGCGCGTGCACATCCCCAAGGTGCACCACGCGTACACGACGAAGCGCGTCATGACCGCCGAATGGATCGACGGCGTGCGCATGAGCGACCGCGAGGGCATCCTGCGGCTCATGGGCGAGGGCGCGCGCGGGCTCCCCCCGAGCGCGATCGCGCTCCCTTCGCTCGCCCCGGATGCGAGCTTGACGGCGGCCGCGCGCGCGCGCGACGCGCCCCCGCTCAAGGGCGGCGTCCGCGCGCTAATGCACACCATGGTCGACCTCTTCAGCGCGCAGATCTTCCGCTGGGGCTGGGTCCACTGCGACCCGCACCCGGGCAACGTCCTCGTGCGCGCGCACCCGTCACCCGCGCACGCGCACGCGCCGCAGCTCGTCCTGCTCGACCACGGGCTGTACGTGCGCCTGCCGGACGCGTTCCGCGCGGAGTACGCGCGCCTGTGGAAGGGCCTGCTGGCGATGGACGTGCGCGCGGTCGAGGAGGTCACGCGCGGGTGGGGCATCGGCGCGCCAGACCTGTTCGCGAGCGCGACGCTGCTGAAGCCGGTGAGCTTCGGGAGGGAGGACGGGCCGAGGAGGAGCCGAGCCAGTACGAGGCGGGCGTGCGCATGAAGGAGAAGCTGAAGGGCTTCCTCCTCGACACGGACAAGATGCCGAAGGAGCTCATGTTCATCGGCCGCAACATGCGGTGAGCCGCTCCCCGCTTCGCTTCTGACCACCGCCCGCTCACTCTGCTCTCTATTCCTACCCAGCATCGTACAGGGCAACAACCAGATGCTCGGCTCCCCCGTCAACCGCATCAAACTCACCGGCCTCGCCGCCTCCCGCGCCCTCGCAGACGCACCCCTCCTCGCCCGGGCCCACCTCCCCTTCCCCTCCTCGCCCCCCTCGTCCACATCCCTCGCGTCCGCGCTCCTCCGCTCCCCCGCACACGCGCTCTCCGCCCTCGCCGCCCGCGCGCGCGCATACTGGCACCACGCGCTCTTCCTCGCGGCGGTGTACGCGCTCGACGCGGCGTTCTACGCGGCGCGCGCGCGCCAGTGGCTGCGTGCGCGCGCGACGGGCGCCGGGGAGGGCGCCGGGTTTGAGGACGCGCTCGAGCGCTCGATGCGCGCGCTCGCGCGGCGGCGGTTCGGCATCGAGATGGACGCCGCGGCGTTCGAGGGGTAGATGTCTGCTGCGTGTCGTACGTGCTGGTGTAATAATCGATGCTGAGATTGCCCGCTCGAGCGCCTCCGTGCTGACCGCGTCGGGCTCGGCGCGGGGCGCAGCCGTCGCTTTTGATCCCCAGGGTCTGACGTGAGCACGATCCGTTTGGGTTCGTCGGGAATGGAGACGCGTATCGCCAACAACCTCGTCACTGTTTCGAGGCCGATCGGGCTTTTTCAAGGGACCAGGTATGCGATCGGCCCCGTGTTCGCCATGATTGAGGAGGGGATGCGAGTCGAGGAGCTGTCATGGTTGTCTTTCCGGGCGCCTGATTGGATCCCTGTGGGTCTGAACGCATTGATGATCCTGTGGGCTTACGGGCGCTCGTCAAACACAGGATGGCTATCTTCTGCGGTAGGTCATGTGGGTCCTTGCGGGACACTCTTTCCTTCTTTTGGTTCTCGTGTGGCGACGCACTTTCACTCCATCCACGACCAAGGTCAGACCATCCTGAGGTTATTCACTGATGGATTCCTTGCCCTACGAACTTCTCAAGATGATCGTAGATGAGGTGCCCGATCACAAGGATCTGCGCCGGATTCGAACGGTGAACAAGACATTCTGTGCACTCGTCACACCACGTGTATTTCAAGGGTACAGTGTCGATGGCACCGCCGAGAACGCTACGGCGATCAATGAGATTGCACGTCGCGAAACGTTGGCAAAGTGCGTCAAGCATATCAATTTCTCGCCGCATTCATTCTATAGCCCAGGGAGTGAGTTCTGTTACACTGTTCTTGCGAGCAGAGGGAGACTCGATGTTTTTTTAAGCGCATAGCGACGAAGGGCCGTTGGCCGGGCTGGAGCATGTCACCGCCACTTTTTCGTGTCTCCACAAGCTTGCGGCACTCAAGACTTTGAATCTGTCGTTCTCCCCGCCATTTGTTACTCTGGACCATTTATCTCATGAGATGTCACGTTTGCAACGGACCATTCTCTCGACAATCCTCGAGCAACCATCCGTACCTCCTCTCACCGCCCTCTCCCTCTCCGGTTTGACGCCGTTCCACGACCCGATGTTTGACCTCCCTTTTTTCCAGAATCTTTTTATTTCGCTGGTCCGGTTCGAAATCATAGTTCGTCATGGAGTCCGGCGGCAGCTTTCTTTACGGGACTCTTTCGTCGAGTTTTGGCAGAACGTGGTGCAGCGTCGTATCTTCGGC
Organism: Heterobasidion occidentale; assembly: GCA_039111635.1. Classification (NCBI taxonomy): domain Eukaryota; kingdom Fungi; phylum Basidiomycota; class Agaricomycetes; order Russulales; family Bondarzewiaceae; genus Heterobasidion; species Heterobasidion occidentale. The sequence goes on from JBCAQO010000006.1 coordinate 1,057,953, forward strand.
ACCCTCGCATCTCACCCCCAATCCCTCACCAGGTTCTCTCTGCATAGCAACATAGATGTCGGCGTCGTCGCCAAGATCGATTTTTCGGGGCTGCACTTCCCCGCGCTCAGATTCGTCTCTTTGGGCTGCATCCTGTTCAACGAGGAGACGCACGTCGAGGACTTCATCGTGCGCCACAGGCGCACGCTCCGGAGTCTGTGGCTCCCTTCCTGCAGGATCGCGATCCACGGCCCGGGCCAGGGGCCACCCCGCTTTTGGTCGGAGGTCTTCACTCGGTTTGCGGATGTCCTAGAGGAGTTGACGGGAGTTTTTGTAGGTGATGGTCGTCATCGCCAGCTCAACAGGTACACGAGGCTGTACGAGCGAACGGGGCACACGTATCTTCTCGATAGCCTTGTGAGGATCGAGGACGAGGAGGCTTTGAGGAGGTTTGAGTACGTGGTTTTCTTGAGGGATGCCCGCAGAGGAAAACATGGGACATCACAACTCGGTTTGGCCCTCGTCACACGCAGTGTGCGCCGATACGCAATGATGGAGGATTCCTTGTCTCTGCGTTGGGCGTTGGGCCGTACAATCTAGGTAGCGCACGAGCGCGATGGGCTCATCATTGGTTGTGGATCGCAAAAACAAACGTCCGGCGCTTCCATTACCCATGCGTAGAGCTCGCCTTCGGCACGCGCGGTGCTAGACGAGAAGGATCGTCGGAGACCAACGTACATTTTAGCGGAAAAAGAGAATCCACGCAAGATGCCAGAAAAGAAAAGAAGAAAGCTCGCTGTGATTACTCGGCCCGAGCAGTGCTCCTTCGATGCCTGATAAGCGCTTAAGCACTTGTCGAATAAGGAGACATGGGTCAGTTGTGCCGTGCACCCTTTGAGCGTGTATACACTTGTGCTGTGATCGTTGATAGGTATCGAACCTCTTCGGAGTGTGAGTGAGGAACGTTGACCGTGGCACTGGCCACTACTGGCCAGCCAGGACCAGCGCTTGAGCCGTGCTGTTCAGTTTCTCGGTGGCCGCAGCCGCGGCTAGCTGACCTCCTTCAGTCTCCTTCCTCCAGTCACTGTGTGAATCTTCCACTCAACCTACGATCAAGACCCTGCTGTACTAGAAGGTCATCCGCCATCCCACATAAGGACCGCTTTTCATGCTTGATTTGTCTCAAAGCTGAATCCATGAATTCCTTGCCTTATGAACTTCTGAAGACCGTTGTGGACGAGGTGCCTAGTCACCAGGATCTGCTTCGGATTCGACTGGTGAACACAACATTCTGCGCACTAGCCACACCGCGCGTATTCCGTTGGTTTCGCATCTGCGGCACCGCACAGAATGCCTTCGCAATCACTGAAATTGCACGACGTCAAAGGCTGGCAGGATGTATAAAGGGGATCGCGTTTCCGCTAGATCATTTAAAGAGTGAGTTTTATTTGACCCTGCTGCGATTGGAAGGAGACTTGATGGATTCTGCAAGTGAGTCAGGAATGGCAGTGCGAAGTAGAGCACGTCATTACAGCCTTTACCTGCCTCCACAGTCTCACGGCACTCAAGATGTTGTCGTTGTCATTTACCCCATGCAACGCGCACAGTCCCTCAACTGATCAATGGGCAATCCTCTCTACGATCCTAGGCCAACATCCCTTACCTCGTCTCACTTTCCTCTCGATCCGCCACCTGACTCCGTTCCATGACCCGATAATTGACCTCCCTGCCTTCCGGGATCTCTTTGTTTCGCTGGCCTATCTGTCTATATCACTTCATCATGGACGCTCGCCGCAACGTCGTTTTCGAGACTCTTTTGTCGATTTCTGGCAGCATGCGATGCAGCATCAAGTTTTGAACACCCTTACATCTCACCCCCGATCCCTTACGGAGTTCTCACTGCACAGTGACATAGATGTTGGCATCGTCGCCAAAGTCGATTTTTCAGAACTATATCTCCCCGCACTCACATTTATTTCGTTGACTGGGATCTTGTTCAACGAGGAAACCCACGTCGATGACTTCATCGTGCGACACAAGCTCACCCTCCAAACACTGTCTCTCCAATCTTGCAACATCGCGATCCACGATCCCATCCAAGGACCACCTCGCTTTTGGTCGCAAATATATACTCGGTTTGCGGATGCCTTGGAGGAACTGATGTGGCGTGCCATTTCCATCGGCCGATATGCGCAGCTGGACTTAGAGACCGGATATTCGTATCTCGTCCAAGGTCGTGTGAGGGAAGAAGACGCAGAGGCTTTGAGGTTGTTAGGTGCCCGAGTTACATCAAGGTGCAAATAGTACATTGGCGCTGTTCCCCATGTTCAGTGCACCTTGTCCAGAGGAACTGTATCATGCGTAACGGGTAACTGCACCTACGTGTTCTTCATGTCCTCGAAAATAAATGCATTTACTTCTCTAGAGAACAATCTTGTGGCTCACGACGATTGCAGCGGCTGAAGTACTTTTCAAATTGTAGAGATGTCTCCTCGTCGTATGGGATGATGTGGTCCACTAATATCTTCTGTGTGAGGTCATATGGGAGCATATGGGGCCGGGGTTGTGGGCTGTTGTGGGAGCCTTCTCCTTCGGTCACTGTGTGACGCACTTGCACACTACTTGCACTTCATCGATTCATCTACGACCCAGGCCATCCATTTACAAGACAACTATCGTCAGACAAATTTATGAATTCCTTGCCTTATAACTTCTCAAAACCATTGTCGACGGGCTATCTGATCGCAAGGACCTGCTTCATATCCGAGCGGTGAACAAGACATTCTGTGCACTGGTCACACCGCGCGTATTTGCACGTCTCTCTACCACTGGTTCCGCCAAGGATGCTATCAAGATCAGGGAAGTAGTGCGACGCAAACCGTTAGCAGAATGCGTCAAGTATTATGCTTCTTGGCCACGGGACATGAATAGTCAGCTATACCTTACACTCTTGCTAGCAGAATGGGGTTTGATGCCGGTTTGATGCGATTTTTGCAAGGTTGGAGCCCGGAAGAGAATTTTGACAGACTCAAGCATTTCGCGGCAGCGTTTTCATGTCTTCACGGTCTCACGGCCCTGGAGACCTTGATGTTGGTATTCTACGGGTGCAATGCGGACAGTGCTCTCGATCCGCGATCACACATACAACCGACCATTCTTTCCACAATATTAAGACAACCATCCTTGCCTCGTCTCAAAAAGCTCTACATTGCGAATATGGCTCCGTTCCATGACCCGATGTTTGACCTCCCTTCCTTCCGCAATCTCTTTGTTTCGCTGGAGTATCTGTGTATCATGTTCCGTCATGGACCCTCGCCGCAGCGTCGTTTTCGAAACTCTTTTGTCAAGTTCTGGCGGCACGCGGTGCAGCGTCAAGTCTTCAGCGCCTTCGCATCTCACCCGCAATCCCTCACGGAGCTCATACTTCACAGTGACATAAATGTTGGCATTGTCGCCACGATCGATTTTTCGCAGTTGTACTTCCCGGCGCTTACGCATCTAGTGCTGAATGGTTTCTTGTTCAATGAGGAGACCCACGTCGAGGAATTCATCGTGCGCCAAAGGCACACGCTCTGGAAGCTAGGTGTCCAATTTTGCAACATCGCGATTCACGATCCAATCCATGGACCGCCTCGCTTCTGGTCACAGACATACACCCGATTTGCGGATGTGCTGGAGGGATTGACGGAAAAAGTTCAGGATACTATATTCTGCAACGGATACGCGGTGCCAAACCTCCAGAGTGGATATTCCTATGACGTCCATGCGCGCGCGAGAGACGAAGATAAAGAGGCTCTGAGGATGTTCACACCCGGGTTGCATCGAGGTCCAAACATGTTTCCCTCCATACTCATCGTACGTAAATAATCCTCTGATGCACAATAAACGCTTGGCCTCGCATCCGGCTCGACATTGTCGAAGCGCGCCAGTGAGCACAATCCATCGACCACAAGCGAACCAAAAAAAACTCGAAAAACACACTCATCGCCTCCCCCCCGCCTCATCCAGCACGCGCCTCGCCAGCAGCACGTACTCCGCGCCCGCCTCCGCCTCCGCGGCCTCCGCGGCACCCTCGCTCTCCGCCATGCGCTCCCAGTGCGCGAGCCCACCATCGACGAGCGTGAGTGCCTCCTCCGCGCTGTGCTCCTCGACCCAGCGCACGTACTCCGCCTCCTGCCACCCGTGCAGCCGGTGCGGGAGCGCGATCGGCGAGCGCACGAGGATGTGGTGCAGCACGACGAGCGGAGGGAGACCCGCCGTGTGCGCGCGCGAGGCGAGCGACGCATTGTCGAGGAACAGGAGCGGCCTGGCGAGGATCCCGAAGCGGTGAGCGTTCGCGCGCGGCGACGAGAAGGAGCAGGAGGGGGGGAAGGAGGAGCAAGGGAAGAGACAACCGCATGGCGCGCAGCGCGCGGTAGTCCTCGCCGATGACGTCGAGGCTGCCGCCGCGCTTGCTCTGCGGGCTCTCGAGCATGAACGCGCTCAGCGCGAACTCTAGCTCCGTCATGTCGCTCGTGAGCTGCAGCTTCCCGCTCTCGTTGAGCGGCTTCGCAATGGAGACGTGCAGCACGAACGTCTTGATCACGTGCGTCACTATCCCGATCACCCTAACACACAGATATACAGGCAGAGTCGCCGGTTGAGACTCTCGTGCGGATCGCGAGCAGGCGGGGCGGGGCTCACCAGTCGCGGCCGGCGGCGCCGACGTTGAAGCGGGCGAGGATCTCGGCCTTGACGAACGTCAGCTTCTCCGCGAGCTCCTTCACGTACGCGCTCGCGCCGCCCATCCCGCCCGACATCGGGTCCGCGTCCGCCGCAAAGTCGATCTTGTGCAGCTTCGCGATGATCGCACTCAGCTCGCGCCGCACCACGCCCAGCAGCGGCTCCACGATCCGCCCAAACGCGTCGTCCAAGTCCTGACCCACGCCCACCTCCGTCAGCGCCCGCGCGCACACACAGAACAATGGGGCGAAGGGAGACGCACCTTGACCGCCGGCCGCAGGACCTCGTACACCGCCTCCGGGTACTCCTCCTCCAGCTTCTGCACGCGCACCCAGACGTGGAACAGGAACGTCGCCGCCGCGCGTTCCCGATCTGCGCCGCCGTCGCCGCCGGGCCCGCGAGCGCGGTCGCCGAGCGGTCGCGCACGACCAGCGCGTCCGCGCGCGCGAGCGCCATCTCGAGCGCGCCGCGCACGTGCTGCTGCGCGAGCGCGCGCACGAGCAGCGGGTCGAACTTGGCCGCGTCGAGCTCGTTCGCGAGCGCGCGCGCGAGGGCGACGCCGTCGGCGGCGGTTGGGGGTGCGCGTGCGCCGCCGTGGAAGGCGTGCCCGACGGACTCGGTGAGGCGCGCGGAGGCGCGGGAGAGGTAGAGGGATTCGAAGGTGGCGAGGGCGTGGAGGACGAGGATGGTTTCGGGGCTGTTGAGGTCGGGATAGATTAGGTGATGTGCGGGTAGTCGGTGGAGCGGTGATGTGGGATTTACCTCTGATAGGTCGAGGTGTAGACCGTGTCGGTGTGCACTGCAATGCTGGAGAAAAAATCGTGGAAGAGGCGCAGGAGGCGGGGATACCCCGTGCTGAGCGTCTGCTGCAAAAACGTCGATGCTGCCACGCCCAGATCAGCCTCTTCATCTCCTCCTGGTCCCTTCTGTCCGAGACAAGAAGAGAGACAAAGATCCATCCAAGAAAAGGACACGCACTTTTTGCGCCGTCGCGGCACTGCTTCTCGAGCGTCTGGCCCAGGGATCCCCAGAACGTCGAGCTAGGCCTATCTTCGAAGAGCTGTGGGCGGACGCGGACGGGACAAAGCGACGCGCGTATGGGGGAACCGGGATGTAAATCCAAGGGGGATCACGGCGTTAGGATCTATGAGTCGTCACCTTCATCGCCTCGTCGAGGAACACGACCTGGGACACAGGGTCCTTTTTGCGCTTCAACACTTTCTCCAGGGTGTAGACCTGATCGTGGAGCGCCGCGGGAACGGGGGGTTTTATTTTAGAGTGAATGGGAGGGTGGGATGTGGGTTTGATTTGGTTACCTTGATGCAAGCGCTGGTGAGGTCTTCAATCAGCGAGGTCAGCCGGGCCCATAGTGCGTTGGTCCACTGCGGGGCCGTGAGGTTCGTCGGCTCCATGCGCACGCGCGACTTGTATGCGAGGGAAGACGGTGCCGATTCTGTACGTGGTCGTCAACTCACGGGCCCCGCACCAAAGTAGAGACAAAAAAAGAAAGATACGGGAATAGAAATGGAAACGGCGACGAGTATAGCACGGGGACTAAAGATACCTTTCGATATGAGCTCCTTGGAGATGCGCGACACGTCGAACGCGGACCGATGCGGCTCTCGACGGCGTCTGTCAGATCGGATACGAGGTTCTGCACGAGCTGTGGGAGCACGCGGAGGTTGTGTGCGGTCTGGAGGGACGACGCGAGCAGAGACTGGTTCTGCCCGGCCGTCCGGCGAGGCTTCAGACCTGTGCGTGGAAGGGAGAATTAAGGGGGCGCACGATTTCGGTGAGGCCGGTGAGGACCATGGATTCCATGTCGGCGGTGACCCTGGCGCGCGCGGAGTCGATGAAGGGGATGTGGGCTGCGACTGGGCGCACCTCGCGCAAGGATATGCGTCTGCTGTGCGGAGGGAGGTCTTGGGCGGGAGGTTCATTCGACGCGTCTGACGTCGGACCACTCTGCGAGCCCTCTAGGAGATCGGCTGAAAGGAGGAAGGGTCAAGTAAGAGAGGCGTTTTTGGTGAAGTAGAGCTCACAGAGCTCGGTGACGCTGAGCGCGGCCTGTGCCAGCGTGCGCTCTTTTTCGCCTTCAAGGTCCAGTCCGGGGGTAGCGCTGCGTCGGCCAGCGTCGAGAGAGGGCCGACCTGTCTTCGTCTCCGAGGTCGTGCCCCGCTCGGGGGCGGTCTCGGGTCCGTCGCCGAGGTCGGCCATCTGGGCCTGCAGCCTCTTCGCGAGCATGACGAAGCGCGAGGTGCGACGGAGGGCGTCGGACACCTGCTGGAGGCGCTGGAGGCGGGTCACGTTCGCCTGGAGCGCCTGGTACGGGTCGCGTATTTTGGATCGGAGCCTGCGCGCGCGCGCGCGAGGGTAAGTAGACTGCGTGCAGAGCAGGGGGGGCTCACTTTGCGAGGGACGTGTCGAGGTCGTCGAGGCCGGATCGGACAGAGCCGAGGGAGAGCTCGAGATCGCCGACGCCGGCAGCCTGGACGAGCAGGCCCTCATGGTGGGTGGTGACCTAGCGCGCTATGGATCTGAGCGGGGACGCGACGGGACGGGGGAGGGCGGGCGGGACGTACATACCACGTTCTTGATCTGCTTGTCGACGTCGTCGATGCCGTAGTTGAGCTTCGCGATGGCGACGGAGATGTCCTCCCTGGCGGGCTCGAGGGCGGACGGCTTTGCGGATGCGGATGTAGCGGCGGACGCGGACGGGGGCGGGGGATAGGGCTCGCCGGCGAGGACGGCGTTTGCGTAGTCGTTCGCGTCGAAGTCGGGGGAGGCGAATACGGAGTAATCTGGGCAAGTTTAGAACGTGCGCGGTCGTCGAGGAGGGGCGGGGATACCAGACATGACGTTGAGGCAGGGTTGAGGACGGCGGGCAGCGGTGGTCGGGGGCCGTGCGGGGAGCGGCTGCGGCAAGCGATGCTGCACACCCTGACTCAGCGAGGGTGCTTGGCTCGCGACCGCAATATTCGGTCCCCGTCCAATCTCTCTCCTTCTCTCGCTCACTCTAACTCGTAATCACTTGGCCCACATTCCCCTTCGTCCGCCTTGCTTTTCTTTGCCTTCTGCAATGCCAGAAAGACTTTGATTTATTCTCAATAATCGCAGCCCGCACCCTCCAAGCTCTGGTAGTCTCTCTCCTTCTCTAACAGCTCCCCGGCCGACGCCATGATCATTCTCGACCCAGAGGATGATCAACTCCCCAAACTCGCAGTCGACACCGCCGCGATCCCCACACGCCGCACAGCCGATCCCTTTCCCCAACAAATCCCCTCCCGCCCCCGCAGTCCCGTTCTCCCCGACTATGAAACATCCGAAGCCCAGCAGCAAATATTTCAAAAGCTACGAGGCAAAAGTCGAAAGAGCTCAAAGTTCTGTCGGGGCGTCCTCTACGCCATCATCCTCTACGTCGGCCTCTTCGTCGTCGTAGGTCTCCCCATGATTTTCCTCGTGAGTTCTCCCGTTGCCCTCTACCGCTTCGCTTTTTGGCCTCATCAGGCTCGCACTCGAACAGCGGATATGGCGGCGCCCACCACGCCATCCAATCCCCCTCTTTGAACACCCCCCTCCGCCAAACATGGTCTCCCAAGTCGAACTCTCCATCCCTCTCTCCGAAGGCGAGGAGGCAGCGTGCAACTCGTGGAATTCCGAATACTCTTCCCCGGGCTCTCGGAGGTACGCACAAATCCGCGCCTCATTTGATATGATGAAATCGCTCAGGGCCCTTTCGCCGCAGTTTGCAATTCGCCCTCCCGGTCGATAAACCCATCCTCATCCACTCCAACGTCTCCACCGACCGCGCCACCCTCCCCGGCTTCTCCGGCCACTTACATGTCGACGTCAACCGCGACAGAAACGTCTCCGACGCCCTCGTCGCCGTCACCGTGCACTACTCGACCTACGACCTCTTCAGAGAGACCCACGTGTGTCTCATGAAAAGCGACAACCGAACCGCCGTCTCGCTTTACGTGCGTGCTTCCCCTCCCACATTCTCCACCCACGCGACCTCAGCTCACCCGCTCCCGCTCCACCTAGGTACCCGAGTCCATGGAAGCATCCGACGCGTTATCGTTCAACATCACCCTTTTGTTGCCCCATGTCGTTTCGCCCCGGCCACTACGCCTCGACCGCCTCTCGACGAGCCTCCCTTACTTCAACCAATCCTTTGGGCACTTGGAGACCGTCCGATTCAAGAAGGTGCTCATCGAGGGCGCTTCGTCCAAAGTCACTTTTGATGTGAGTCGTCGTCTTGGCTTGCGCCCTCCTTCCTTTCTTCCTTTCTTTCTTCCTTCCCTTCCTGCCTGCCTTTCTGCCTTCCTGCCTGCCGGCTCAGACTTCCATGCAGTACATCAAGGCGAACAAGCTTTCGGTGAAGACCACGGAACAAGAGGTTTCAGGTACGTTCAATATATCCGATACGCTGACGTTGGACACCATCAATGGGTAAGCTCTTCCTCCCTCCGTACACTCCCACGCGCTCACGGCCCCGGGCTCTCATAGCCCCATCTACGCCAACATCACGCTCAAGAACTGCGGACGTCCCGACAAGCCTACCTTCATGTCTCTTGACACGGGCAACGGGTACGCATCCTTCCCTCCCCCTCTTCCACCGGTGAAGATCGGCATTGACCGGCCCTCCTGACCCTACGCAGGCCGATCAACGCGAACATCTCCCTTCTCGTGAGCGAGAAATACCAGCTCTTCCCCCCCGTCCCGGTCGAGTTCCACCCGAACTTCGCCACCAAGGCGCGCACCTTCAACGCCCCGATGGCGCTCGCCATCGCGCACGCGGGCCGCGCCTCGCGCTTCTTCCTCTCCGCGCAAAACTCGCAGGCGCCGGTGGACGTCGCGCTCGACGCGCTCTACGCCGGCACGTTCGACCTGCAGGCCAAGTCCGACGCCGTGCACGTGCGCACGGGCCCCGTCGCGGGCGCGTCCGGCGCGGAGAGGCTCGCGGTGGTGTACGACCACGAGACGCACAGCCGGATGCTCGGGTGGGTCGGGCGCGGCGAGCGCCCGGCGATGGACGACCGGAAGAAGGAGGGCCATGTGGAGGTCATGTCGTCGCTGAGCCCCGTCACGCTCCACGTCGACGAGTCGGCCTGACGCGCGCGTCCCACGACCGCCGCCGCCGCCAGCCACTGACTCACTCATTCACTCACTCATCCACTCACGCGCGCGCGGCTTGTTGTATCATAGTGTATACTGGGGGAATTCGGCCGCGCGCACTTCAGCACTCGCACTCGCAACTCACACGCACGCACCTGCACTCACGCATTCACGCTTTACTCTCACACTTTCGGGATCGGGATCATCTGCATCGCCCCGCCGCAGCCGCAGCCACTCGCTGCCGGCCGGGCTGGGGTCGTGTTTCGCTTTCTTTATATGCGTCCTCGTCCTCGTCATCGATCGACGACCGGGGACGCGACGCTCTTTTATCCTATTTGGCTGCGCACATACGGACGGGTCGACGACTGGGCCACCCGACGTCGGATTTATACTTACACCACACTCTGCTATTTCTAGCTAGCTAGCTACTTACTGTTGCACGGACTAGGCTTATCTCGAAACGCAAATATACATATCGCTCGCTCGCTCGCTCGTCTGCCTGTGGACTCTGTCCGTCTGATCTGATATGGTCCATCGTGCTCCCTGCAATGAAATCGAAAAGTAACTTACACACAGATATCGAACATGAGCGACGTGCGTGCGGGGATCGTAAACGCGACTCTCTACTACCGACTACGTATGATGCGTACAATGCCGTGAAATAAAGAAATATAAGGAGATAAGAGACGGCGAAGGGCGAACGGTGAGTGACGTCGGCGTGCACCGCAGGTTTTGGTAGGCAACCGCCGCAGCGTTGCGGTCTCGCGCAGCCCCATGATCAGTCGGTCGCGGCGCACCGGTCGACGGACAGGTTCGCGGGGTTCCCCCACCAGTTCGGGAAGTCCACCGCGTTTCCGCTCGCGCCGAAGACGGCGAAGCTCTGTGTGTGTGATGGACGAGGGTGAGGGTGAGTGAGTGACGAAACGGGAAGGGAGAGGGGATTGGGACGTACGAGGATGAACATGATGATCTGGCTCCCGCCGTCGAGCGCGGCGGACGTGATGTAGTTGTACTGCGGATAGGACGGCGCGTCAGTTCGCTCGGCGGAGAGACGGCTGGACAGCGAGACGCACCTTCTTGAACCACCCGGGGCGTCTCCGGCGCGCCCACTGCTGGGACGCGAGGCCGATCACGAGGCACGACCACCACATCCCGTTGACCGAGTACGGCAGGTAGCCGATGTAGAGCAGGATGATGGGCGTGTTGATGTACTTCGCCGCGCGCGCGGCGAACGAGTCCTTGCGCGCGAAGCGGTGCACGAGCCAGAACGGGACGGGCATGAACAGGCCGAGGAAGATCGCGAAGGGGACGAGCCAGTACGGCTTGCCGTACGTGAAGAGCTCCTTGCCGAGCGCGCCCATGGCCACGGAGCCCGAGTTGTACTGCTGGATGATCCACCCGGACCACTGGAAGAAGGCGGGAAGGTGAGCGGGAGGTAACGTGGACGATGCAGGGAGGGGGACATACCACACGGGTGCCGACGGGATCTATCAGGACTTCACGGTTGTTCGTGACGATGGTCTTCATCACTGCGCCGCAGGGCGTTAGCGACTGCTCTCACCAGCGTCAGACAGGACGGAAAGCTTACTTGTGTAGTTGAAGATCGACCCGACGATCGAGCCCGCCATTTGGAAAGCGAACGTCCATCTTGGAGGAACCTTTGTATATTGCCCAAGCTTCAGATCTAAAGATTATTTTTATCAACATTCCTTCCCATGGGATGCGAATGGGGAAAGGAGGTACCTTGGAGCAGGTATAATGTCTGGAACGAGGTGCTGTTTCCGTACAGGTTGGCGTACATGACGGGGCTGAACGCACCGAGTGAGCGGATTGGTAAACTTCAGCTTTTCAAAGGTGGTACTTACATCGGTTGTCCAGGATGAATGAAAGCAGCGATAATCTGGATGGCATACTTGATGGAGATGTTGAACCCTGTGGTAGCGCTGACTGTCGAAGAGGTGAGAAGTGCACCATGGAATGGGACGCGAAAGACGCACTGAAGCCGAGGGCAACGGCAATGATGGCACTGAGGAGCGTGAAGAAAATGATACTCCACGCGGGCATGAGCACAGTGCCATTGCCCGTGGCATACTACAGTGGACGGTCAACGTTTGTGGGCATACGGGAGTCAGAAAATGAAACGTACACTGCACCCAATACCGACAGCGAGCGAGCTGATGAAGAGAATGAGATACCACCATTGCGGTACTTCGGGGTATTTCTGCATGACTATCAAGTGCATCACAAGATTAATTCTCACACGACGGAAGGAAAGCAAGGACGAGCCTCACCTTTGTAATGAGGATCATCGATATCCAAATTGGTTTTCAAGAACCGTGTCCCTCCCAGTGCTGTGTATACTCCCATCAACTACGTGTCTCGAGTAGTCGGTTATGAGACTGACCTCTCTTCAGATCCGACCAGTACCAAAGAACGACGTGAACGATTGCCGCTCCCAAGGAGAGGTTGTACACCAGTTGCGAGATCGTGTAACTGGTGGTGTATCTCGGCAGGCCGAATTCGGCCAACTTCGATGGGTCCAGCCTATGATCCGATGTCAAAACGGCACTCTGGTTGTATGTGCCGCCGTCATCTCCAAAGAGGGAGGTCGACATGAAGACCAGGTTCCGGCCGTTGAACGTATTCGCGTAGTAACACGCTGTCAGGATAATGTAACCCAAAGCCATCCCGACTAGAATCTAAAGTCAGCATTGCGAGCATACTGGATATGCAATATGCAAGCGCGTACTGTAGGAGTTGATTTCTGCATCGAGAGCTATCGGTGAGAGTTTCATCGAGAATTACGCATCAGGATGTACGCACGAGTTTGCCAAGGCCAGACAAGCGGGTTTCCCTGGGTGATAAGGGTCCACGAAGTGCTGAAGGAGAGCAAGCCAATGCCCTCGTTACTGGATCCTGCACCGAACAGATTGCGGATAAAGGTAGAGCGCCCATTGCTGATGAGGCAGATAACCGAGATTGCGCTCATGAGAGGGAAAGGATATTGAGGAATCCTGGTATACAAGTGGCGAGAATGAATGATAGCGGCTTGAAACGTAACGTCAAAGCTTACCATTCCCAAAGGAAGATCGCTGTGAACTGTCAATGGAAAGAGCATGAGAGAGACCTGAAAAACAATAGCAGTCTCAATACATACCACGATCCAGAAATACCGCCTGGAGGATACGTGAGCCAAGATCCTGTTTTCATAGAACAGCTACTGACCTCTTCTTGTGATTGAGCATGCCCTTGAAATGCAGACTCTGAAGCAAGTTGACAACGGAGATGTAGAAGCGGGTAGAAAGCGCTGCGCAATTTTCGTCACATTGCTGCAGACAGAGGACAACGGTGCAAACTCACTAGGTTGGGTACACCAGCAGGTTTCGTACTTTCGGCGACAACAATTAGCACGATCTGAGATATCTGAGAGAAATCGCAACATACGTAGTCCCGCGATACCGTAGCCAATCATCTGACTGGCAAAGATCTGGAAAATAGCAACGGCGGGATTCAAACGTATGTCGTAAAAAAGATCTGAAACCCAAAAGTCAGATGACGGCCATCCATATGGTATCGAGAAAATCATTTACCCAGTGCAGCGATGATTTCCATTGCTACAGCCACGTTCGAAGCGGTGGAAGCCATCATGACGATCGCAGTATGTTCTGCGCATGGATGACGTTAGAACATGGAGCGTCAAAGAAACCAAATCAACTGACCTTTGATGTTGAACGGGCCTGGATTGAGATACCGCCATCGACCATGACTTGGGATGGCCGCTACATAGACGAAATTGAAAAAAAGAATCGACATGCGAAGATGCTTCACTCACCATGCATCGCGGTTCCAAGCACATACGCGATAATCAGACTGAAGAGCTGGGACACGGTAGCATTCTGCGGCTTGAATGTGTAGATTGTGCCCAGGACCTATGATCCGCATAAATAGGCTGACATGTGCGAAGAATGCCAGATGCGTACCGCACTGAAAGCACTGAGACCGATGCCGAGAAACGCGCTCCGAAATGTAAGGACGGGAAGACTCGGGTCGTCTTCTGTCGAGATGATCTAGAGATACCCCAGTCAGAGGGTCAAGGAAACGCTGTGCGACATGAACAAAACTCACCTCCACTGCGACGTCTTCCGCTTTCTCAATCACCTTCTCTGATACCGCATCCGCATCCTTCTCCGTAGCGCTTGGTGTCTCCTCGTCGACGTAGACATCAGTGACGGCTTTCTTCTCCAAGGAAGAGCCCTTGGAGCCCGTCCTCCTGAGCTCGGGAGTCGCGTCTGTTGTCACAGCAGACATGCGGTCGAGAGGGAGAAAAGGGAAGTTGCCCGTGAAATAGAAGATTGCTCGCGAGACCGTTTTAAGGCCCGTAATTCCAAGCCTGGAGAAGCCTGGGAATGGTTCTCGGAGCCCTTATCTCTCGGTAGTACGCGAAAGATTGCGGTGACAGAAGATTGACTGGCGCCGATAAGTTGCAAATAACCAGCAAATGACCAGCACCTAAGTACTGAGCCAAAATAAAACGCGTAAATCAACCGTCGATCTGCTGCTATAGTGGCGTTTCCATTCGCTGGGTGAATCAATCTCGACGATAGAGAATTTTTGTTGATAACGCACCAAGAGAACCGACAGTCGGACATCGTGCCTGGATAATGGAGGCAATCGGTTCGACAGAGATTGCCTTTCAGTTGGCTGAAGACGTTCGAGCCTCCGACGGGCGAGACTCTGCGAGACTACTGCGAGACTTGACGTTATCTAATCTCGGGCAGGCAACGATCGAATCAATCCCCACAGCGGGCCTGAGCGGGTCTGAGCGGGCCCTGGGACCTGCCCACGCCGCGGCGGATACTGACAGGTCCAAAGTTGTACAGTCTCGAACTCGACGCTCCAACCCTTCCCTACTGCCCTTCCCAACTTTGATGCACCTGCACCATGCAGGCTCATATCAAGAGGTCGATTGGCCTGGATGGACGTTTGACACTGTTGGACCCAGGAAATTGAGCGGTGAAATCGGGCCACGGCCCGCGAAAGATCCTCAGCAGGTTTGATGCGTAACACACTGTGGAAGTACATGGCGATGTCCACTCTGTACAGAGCTGTCTACTACTTATATGGAGCCCACCAAAGAGGAGGAATGATGAAAGACATTGCAATCGTCTGAATAGATGGTGTGTGCGTAGTTTGAACCCAGTTCTGGTAAAATATGACAAAAAAAGAAAAGACCCTCTTCTTACATCATCTTGGCCTGATTGTGCACTGTCTATGCAAAAGCCACGTGGCTGCGCAACACTCAAGGCGGACGGACTTGACATGCTTTGATTTCGCTGTCGTTTGCCGTAGCGACTCATAGCGACCATTGATATTGGGATATTGACATTTGCTGGCAGTGTCAGACAGTCATAAACGTGGATCTCACTCAACGGAGGCTAAGAGCGGCTATGCAGTGCTTTTTTTGCTTTACTTGAAGACCCGGTGACTTCCAAATCTATGTCGGAATTGATTTCCACATCGTCCCCTCACTCAGCATTGCAGCAATGCATCGCTAAGCACCAGGGGTCCTATGGATCTCATGTCCTGAGGCAAGTGGACTTCCGCTTTATGAGATGAAAAGCGGTGGCTGAATGAAGGCACGACACTGAAGAGGGCGCCTTTGGCCATCAATTCCTCACCGTGACGCTCAACACTCGTCACTCCTCCTGTCGTATATGAGTCGGTTTGTGCCGTACACCGAGGGATTCTGGATGACGCTGACATGGCAGATGGCCTCCCTGGATTTGTGTGTATGCATCAGCATTTTGCGTCGAGCTCAAGATGACGAGCACCGGCGATTGCGTGATTCAGGCCAATTTTCATCCTATAAGACGCCTTAGGCTCCCTCCCCACAATGCCTCCTCATCCACTGTCCCACGGACGTTTTCAAAAGCTGCTCTATCATACTCCTGACAAAATCACGCCCGACCGACATGGCAAATTCTCCACACGGCGGCGTTCTCAAAGTTAGTTTTCATCCGTAGCATTGCTCGCCGAGCGGCGCCCTCATCTTGCTTTTCAGGACCTCTTGGCCAGGGACGAGGACATTCAGCAGGAGCTCCGAGACGAAGCGCTTCTCCTTCATGACATCGTGTTAACCGAGGTATGCGAATGACCAATTTCGGCTTCGCCTCACGGATCTGAATCTCGACCGCACAGCGTCAACTCTGCGATCTCGAACTGATCATCAATGGCGGGTTCAGTCCCCTGGAGGGGTTCATGAACGAGGCGGATTATACCAGGTACCCGTCATCTTTTCTGGCGTCCACACACCGAGTAACCTGGCTCGGCCGTCAGTGTCGTCGAATCGCTACGGCTTGTCGATGGCACCCTCTTCCCCATGCCCATCACATTGGATGTCTCTCGGGAAGACATCGATCGACTATCATTGAAGCCCGGAGCGCGAGTTGCTCTGCGGGATCCTCGGGACGATGAAGCTCTTGCCATCATCACCGGTGAGAACCACGTCTTCAACGCGTAAAGCACATCTCTCACAGATCCCTGCAGTCGAGGACATCTACGTCCCTGACCGGGTCAAGGAGGCCGTCAATGTCCTGGGCGCTGACGATCCTGCTCACCCCTCGGTCGCCTATCTACGCAACAGAGTGAAGGAGTACTACGTCGGCGGCAAGCTCCAGGCCATCCAAGCACCAACATATTTCGACTACGTCGCTCTCCGCTGTGAGTTTCATAGAACAGGGTACCTATATGCGCCTACTCTGACGACACGCTGTGCTCAGATACCCCCGCCGAGCTCCGTGCACACTTCAAAAAGCTCGCGTGGCGCAAGGTCGTCGCCTTCCAGACCCGCAACCCCATGCACCGCGCGCACCGCGAGCTGACCGTCCGCGCCGCGCGCCAACGACAAGCGAACGTCCTCATCCACCCCGTCGTCGGCATGACGAAGCCCGGCGACGTCGACCACTACACCCGCGTGCGCGTGTACGAGGCCATCATGGCCAAGTACCCGAACGGCATGGGCCACCTCGCGCTCCTCCCGCTCGCGATGCGCATGGCCGGCCCCCGCGAGGCCGTCTGGCACGCGATCATCCGCAAAAACTTCGGCGCGACGCACTTCATCGTCGGGCGCGACCACGCCGGCCCCGGGAAGAACTCGCAGGGGAAGGACTTCTACGGCCCGTACGACGCACAGGAGCTCGTCGCGAAGTACCGCGACGAGCTGCACATCGAGATGGTGCCGTTCCAGATGATGACGTACCTGCCCTCGTCGGACGAGTACCAGCCGGTGGACGAGGTGCCGAAGGGCGTGCAGACCCTGGACATCTCTGGCACCGAGCTCCGTCGGCGCCTGAAAACGGGAGCGGCCATCCCTGACTGGTTCAGCTACGAGTGAGTCCGTCGACGAGTCACTGTGTCGACGCGTCCTGACCCGTTCGTTCAGCGCCGTCGTGAAGACTCTGCGAGAGAGCTATCCGCCACGGCAACAGCAGGGCTTCGTGATCTTCCTCACGGGTCTGTACAACTCGGGGAAGGACACGATCGCTAAAGCCCTCCAGACCGTCTTCAACGAGCAAGGCGGCCGCAGCGTCTCCTTGCTGCTGGGCGACACCGTCCGCCACGAGCTGTCACCTGGTACGTGCCGAACCTCCGCCGTATGTGCCCCCCAAACACGCCTCGCTGACTCTGCCGCCTGCGCCCAGACCTGGGCTTCTCCCGGGAAGACCGGTACAAACACATCCAGCGCATCTCGTTCGTCGCGGCCGAGCTCGCGCGCGCAGGCGCCGCGGTGATCGCCGCGCCCATCGCGCCGCACCAAGAGGGGCGCGACGTCGCGCGCGACACGGTGCTGCACTCTGGTGGGCCGGGCGGGAACTTCTTCACGATCCACGTCGCGACGCCGCTCGCGTACTGCGAGCGGACGGACCGGCGGGGCGTGTACGCCAAGGCGCGGGCGGGCGAGATCAGGGGGTTCCCGGGCGTCGACGACGAGTTCGAGGCGCCGGTCGGGGCCGATCTGACCGTTGACACGACGCAGCAGAATATCCCGGAGATCGTGCACAGTGAGTCTCTCTTTTTGCGACGCGGACCGTGGCAGGCGCTCATCGGTGCATTGCGTTCTCAGGTATCGTGCTGTTGCTGGAGACCAACGGCTTGCTGTGAGATCTTCTTGCTGTTTGTTCACCCCGTCCGTCGTGTTTTGTCCCACCGTCCGTTGCGCATGTATCTCCTTATATATATACACACTATGATATAAGCTGGATAGAAGATCATTCTACGCCGTACGAGTTGAAGACGATTCAGCAGCCGATGCATGATGCCCCGCCCCCTCATAGCCCTTTATGACGCTACGGATCGTTGCTCAGCATCAGGACATTGAACGAGCCAGTGGCTGGCATGGAGGGCTTACCACAGGTATCTATGCACGTGAAGTAATCTGGTTGGCACGCGGGCGCGTCGGGGAAGGCGTTGCAGCAGACGATGCAGTAGCGCGCGCATTGCTAAACAGAGCAGAACGGAAAAAGAGAGCCGGGCGGGTCCGTCGTCAGTGTGAAGGGAGGCGTGGGCGGTCTTCCGGGGAGAGGACTGGAGGCTTACCGAGCCGGAAGGCGGGGTGGAGCATTCGTCGGCGCTTTGAGCGGCTGTGAGGGGGGAGAGGATGGAGAGGGAGAGGGCTGCGAGGAGGGTGCAGGTGAGACGCATGGCGACTGGCGGCTGGTGGGATGAACACGACGGAGGGCGGATCTGCGGTGTGTTTTATATGGGCCCGCGTAGGCGATGCGAGGCCGTACGCGCTTAACGCGCTCGACGGCAAAGCATGTCGGAGAGATTGATCAGTCGCTCGTTAGCGCTGTGATGCAGTTTATGGGATGTCGGTCGCTCGAGTGGAGAAGGCCGGGAGAGGCTGGAACGATAGCAGCAAATAAAGGAACGATGGGCCCGCGAGCGAGGTGTCTGTCTCGACTTACGACCGACTTCAATGTCTGTTGGCTGGTGTTGCTGTACCTTGGGAGGCCCTCATAATGGATAGGTTGTCAGGAGAGTGATATGTGCTGCCTGCGTTGCATATGTATGCGGATGGGTGTCGTTCTCGGGATTCCGTCAAAAGGAAGTGGCCAAGAGGAAAGCGAGCGCTCGCTATCGTCACCTGAGATTGCGCGTGGGGTCATGGAGACAGAAAGCATCGGGCCGGGCGGGTCTACATATGTTTGTTGGAAGATGGAATGCGGGAGTTGACGCGCACCTGCGATGCTCGACTGACGCTGGGAGGGGACGTGCTGAAACGCACGGACGGGGAACTCTGTTTGGCGTCTCGACGACAGGACTGACCGGGGTGTGATGGGACACGCGTTCACGATCGGGAAACATAGCTTGGACGATTTACGACATACGCGTGTGCTGCAAGAGAGTTCGCACGGTCATGTGAGGGGATGGGACCACGTCTCGAGCGCCAGCGCACGGCTGCTGCAATACACTTTCATTCCAATACTTACACGCGACCCACCGTTCGTCGCCCAGGTCTTTCGCCCGTCAAAGGTTCATCGTTCTCCGGACACCCGTCGCGTCTACCACAATGGCTGCAGATCTTCAGGTCCGCTGCTGTCCCTCCTGCCCTGTCCACGCACCCGCAACGCTGACCCGCTGGTCTCTCCCTTGCAGAGAAGGCACCACGAACTCGAAGGTGCCGCGGACCCATTCCCCTCCCTCTACGAGTCCCCCCCTGTCCTCTCAAAGGCTGCCGCCCCCGTCGCTCAACCCGTCGACACCGACTCCCACGACGCCTTCCCCACCCTCGCCCCCTCGCCCGCCTCCGTCAACAAGCCTGCCGCACCCGCATGGGGCAGCCCCGTCGGCCCCCGCATCAAGCCCGCGACCGTCCATCCCAACCAGGTCACCGAGTCCTTCACCCTCTCCTCCATCGACCTCTCCACCTCCGGCAAGGACGGCAAACCGGCTACCCTCGGTGAGATCATGAAGCAGGTCATGACAAAGTTCAAGGTCAAGATCGAGGCATCCACAAACCAGAAGACTCGCCAGACCACCTTCCACCTCAAGGCAGACTCGAACAAGGACCTCGAGAAAGGAAAGAGGTCCCTCCTTTCCCTCCTCAGCCCCACCGTGAGTCCTCCCCCTCTCCCCTTTCCGTCCACCGCGCCACATATATTTTCTTCCCGCCCCTAGGTCTCTCTGGTCATAAATGCCCCGGCCTCGACCATCGCGTCCATCATCGGCGTCAAAGGTGATGCTGTCCTTCTGCCTCCCTCAAGTCTCGTGCTCACCCACCCCATCCCCATCGCAGGTGCTACGCTCAAGCAGATCCGTGACCAGACCAACGTCAGGGTGGACATCCCCCCCAAGGATTCCCTCTCGGTCCCCAACGGAAACGGTCACCCCAACGGCTCCCCCCGCGGCACCACTCCCGTCCCCGACGACGAAGAGGAAGAGCCCACCATCCCGATCACCATCACCGGCCCCCAGCCCTTCGCGATAGAGGCCCAAGAGCTCATCAAGGACATCGTTGCGTCAAAGGCTGCAAAAAAGACCTTGCGCGTCCGCGACATCCCCTCTCACATCGTCCCCTTCATCAAGGCCCGCCGCTCCGTCTTCATTGATGCAGCCCACGGAGCCGACGTGCAGCTCACCCTCAGCAGCGCCGACCGCGAGCTCACCGCGGTCGGCGATCGCGACGCCGTCCTCCGTGTCATCGACGCTGTCAAGGCTACCGTCGACGCGTTCTCCTCCGGCCTCACTCCCATCAAGATCACGCTTCCCAAGCGTCAGCACCGCCTGCTCGTCGGCAAGGCCGTCGACGAGATCATGGCGTCGAGCAGGTGCTCCGTCGTCGTGCCCCAGCCAGAGGAATCCAGCGAGGAAGTCACCGTCTGGGGCAAGGACGAGGACGTCGCGGGCGGCCTTTCGGCCGTCATGGCAAAGGCGAACTCGCAGTACATCCACGAGTTCCCCTCCCTGGACCCGCCGCGCTCTCCAAGCAGCTCCTCACCTACATGACCGTCACCGGCTACCCCGAGACCCTCGCCGCCGCCCACCCCGGCGTGTCGGTCTTCACGCCCAGCCCGGCCATGCGGGAGCGCGCGAGCGTGCTCAACATCGAGATCATCGGCGAGAAGCCCATCGTGGACGGCGCCGTGCGACAAGTGTCGACGTTGATCGGCAAGCTCATCGGCGCCACCAAGGATGTCCCTGTCGACTGGCTCGTGCACAGGATCGTTCAGGCTAAGCACGCCAGGAAGTGCGCGCGTCTTTCTCCCTCGCAGACGGTCTATTGATGTCGTCTGAACAGGATCAAGCAGTTCCACGAGAACCACAACGTGCTCCTCTTCTTCCCTCCCGAGGCCGCCGAGCAGTCGTCCGTCCTCCTGGTGTACGACCCGACCTCGCCCTCCGCGTCCCCGTCTCCCGTCGAAAAGGCGAAGCACATCGACAACGTCGAGAAGGAGCTGCTCCAGTTTGCCAAGGACGCCGCGGACGTCAAGAGCGCGACCATCACCGTCGAAAAGAAATGGCACAGCGCCGTCATCGGCCAGGGCGGCACCACTCTCAACGCGTGCGCCCCTTTTCTCTCATGTGGTCTCGCTTCTGCGGATTGACGGTGGAATTGTTGCAGCATCATCGGCGACGAGAACGCCCTCTCCATCAAGATCGGTGCCGAGGTTGGGGACGCGTCCACCGAGGACGTCGTCCTCGTCCGCGGCGCCAGCAGCGAGGTCGACCGCGCCGTTAAGGAGATCCAAGAGATCGTCGAGAACGCGAAGAACGACCTGATCCTCAGCGGCTACGTACGTCCCCTCGCCCATTTTCTCTCTCGCCCCGCACCGAATCGCGTTCACAGTCCGTCGAGTTCGAGATCGACCGCGAGTTCGTCGGCAGGGTCGTCGGCTCGCAGGGCGCGGGCGTGAACAAGCTGCGCGACCAGCTCGGCGTCAAGGTCGACTTTTCGGACGAGGTCGACGAGAAGCAGCAGGACAGCTGGAAGAAGAAGAACACCAAGGCTGCCGCGCATTCCAAGTCGAAGGTCACCATCGTCGGGCGCAAGGAGAACGTCGAGGAGGCCAAGCGGCGCATCCTGACTCAGGTCGAGAGGCTGGTGCGTCGCGCTCGTCGACGTTGGCGCGCTGCGCGTGTTGCTGATCGTCTTGCCAGGCGGACGAGACGTCCGAGGTGCTCAAGATCGCGAGTCAGTATCACTCCGGACTCATTGGCGAAAAGGGCAAGTACGTCTTGCGGTTGGAGGAGAAGTACTCTGTCAAGATCACCTTCCCGCGCGAGTCGGCCGATAATGGCGAAGGCCGGACTCGCGAGCACCTCAAGGCCGACGAGGTCCTCGTCAAGGGCGGCCGCAAGGGCGTCGCGGGCGCCAAGTCGGAGCTGCTCGACGTAAGAATCCCTACCTCTCGCTCGTGAGCCTGGCACGCTCACCGCCCGGACTCTTTGCAGGCCGTCGAGTTCGAGAAGGAATCCAACAACGTCATCAAGTTCACCGTCCCCGCGCGCGCGATCCCCCGCATCCTCGGCAAGGGCGGCGCCACGATCAACGAGATCAAGGACGAGACCGGCGCGCAGATCGACCTCGACAAGACGACGCCCGAGGCCGAGAGCGCGCAGATCACCTGCCACGGGACGAAGAAGGCCGTCGCCGCCGCCAAGGCCGCCATCCAGGCGATCGCGGACCAGGTCGGCGAGGAGACGACCGTCGTGCTCACCGTCGAGAACAGGTTCCACCGCGCGCTCATCGGCGCGGGCGGCCAGGTCCTCAAGGACCTCATCAGCCGCTGCGACGGCCCCACCGACACCCGCGCGCAGGCGGGCTTGGTCCGGTTGTGAGTGCCCATCATCTCCCTTATGTCTCGTGGCGCGATCTCAGCGTCTCGTTCCGTCGTACAGCCCGCGGTCGGGCGATGAGCCCAAGGACGAGGTGCGCCTGCGCGGCGACCCGAAGGTCGTCGCCAAGCTCAAGGCCGAGCTCGAGAAGGCCGTCGGCGAGCTGCGCGATCGCGTTGTGCTCGCGGTCGACATTCCCGCGCAGCAGCACCGCGCGCTCATCGGCCGCGGCGGGCAGAACCTGACCGAGTTCCAGACCAAGTTCGCCGTGCAGGTGCAGTACCCCGGCTCGCGCTCGTACGGCCAGGCGGGCCCCCCGGAGAACGCGGACGCGCTCGCCGCCGTCGCGCCCGAGAACGTCGTCAAGGTGTCCGGCGCGCGCGCCGCCGTCGAGGCGGCCATCGAGAACCTCAAGGTGCGTTCCCGCCGTGCTCGCGCTCGCGCTCTCTCTCGCGCTCACGCCCGTCCGCTGCTGCAGTCCCAGATCAAGGCGCCCGCGCCCGAGGCGCTCGTCGAGACCGTGGCCGTGCCCCTCAAGTACCACCACGCGGTCACGCAGCAGGGCAACTTCTTCCGCACCCTGCGCACGTACGGCGTCCAGGTCGAGCAGTCGGCCCACCCCCAAAAATCCGCCGTCCCGGTCCGCCCCGAGCCCGACGCCGACGCCGCCGCGCCGTCCACGCGCATCGACGACGCCGACGACGAGCCCGCCGCCGCGGGCGCGCAGTGGGAGGTCGTGCCGAACTACCAGGACGCGGAGGAGGGCGAGTCCACGTGGACGCTCAAGGCGCGCGACCGCGCGGCGCTCGAGCGCGCGCGGCAGGCGATCGACGACGCGCTCGCGGCGCGCGGCGGGATGAGCCACGTCGGCTTCCTCACGCTGCCGGACCGCGCGAGCTTCCCGCGCATCGTCGGCGCGAAGGGCTCGAACATCGCGCGCCTGCACGGCGAGACGGGCGCGGACATCACCGTCGGGCGGAAAACAACACGATCGTCATCATGGGTGCGTGTCTCGCTTTGCGTCGCCCGTGTGTGCGCGGGTGCTGATGGTGGCGCTGCAATGCAGGTTCAGAGTCGTCGATCGTGGCGGCCAAGGACGCCATCCTCAAGACGGCTGCGGACACCGGCCGCCGCGGGCGCAACTACTGATCTTTCTGTCGGGGTTCATGGCGAGCGCACTGACGCACGGACGGATGATACACCTTACTTACGGATGGATGGGGGCTTGAATTATTGCATTGTTATCCTACCACTCGCACTTTCCGTCACCGCATGAAACAATATAAGCATCGTTTTATAATCATCCACGACCCGGAGCAGGGATGGACACGGAGCATTCATTCCCGTAGATGGAGAGCGGAGAGCAAGAAACTAATTAAGCTGCGTAATAGTGGTAGTAGACCACTCAGATATCGATCGGTGCCCCGTCCATGTCGTCGTCCATCGGCTCTCCGTCCACGTCACCCTCGTCCACCGGCGCGTGTTCAGCGACGGGCTCCTCGACGAGAGGTTTGCCGTCGACATCGTCGTCGTCGATGGGCTGCCCGTCCACGTCGTCGTCCATCGGCTGTCCGTCGACATCGTCAGCCAGAGGCTCCCCGTCGACCTCGTCGCCCATCGGCTCCCCATCGACGTCCTCCCCTAGCGGCTGTCCGTCCACGTCGTCGTCCATCGGCTGCCCGTCCACGTCGTCGTCCATCGGCTGCCCGTCCACGTCGTCCACCGGCTCGCCGTCAATCCCGTCGCTCCCATCGTCCATCGCCTCGCCGTCCAGACCACCAGCCGCGCCCTCAGCCGCGGGAGCGGCGACCTGCGCGGCCTCGTCGGCCGGCCTGAACGAGCTGGCCTTGAACCGCGACGTGAACACCGGCACGCTCTCCTCCTCGACCTCGGGGGCCACGTCCTGAGCGGGTGTCGCCTCCCCCGCCTGCCCCTCGATGCGCTCGCGGAGCTCGGCGGTGAAGTCGGGCGGGAACACGATCCAGTCCTCCCAGATGTCGATGACGGCCGTGATTTGCTTCTTGAACATGTCGGCCGTGATGCGCCCGGGGAAGGAGTGGTAGATCGTGGAGAAGTGGTCGAAGACGAGGCCCAGGCGGCCCTGGAACTCTTGCCGGAATTTCCAGGCCATGGGCAAGGGGCGGCGGAGTTGTGCAGGATGTCGCATATCAGGTGGAGGCGCGCGAGCTTCCTTGGCACGGGAGTGCCGTCCACGACTAAGGATGCGATGATGATGTCTGAAATCTGCGTGTGTTGACGATCAGACCCAGGCCATTCAAAGCAGAGCAGAACATGGTAGGCTTGCCTCATTCGCAGCTTCGGCATGCTCTAGACTGAATGCCATGCACCGTGCCAACTCGCCTCTAGTTCCTGACAGAGACCGGAGCATAGCTTCGAACCGTTTACGAGCCAATTTCCCGAGCTTTGTCTTCCGTGTTCGCTCCCTTTCAGACTCCTCGGCAGAGTCTGTAGAGAACACGCTGTTATAGCCCTGAAGATACACACACACCTTCGTTTCAATACATCTGCGGAGCTGTCATGATGACATACCTCGTCATCAAACTCGCGTTCGAGGCTTCGGTCCCTATCCACCAAGGACCTGTAGTACCTGTGCTTTCGATGCTGGATTTATACGTGTCAGTTTTGGAAGCTGCAGGGATGCCCCTGACCAACCTGATGATTTGTCAAAAACGCATAACGTGCATTGCCCTTCTCCCTCTCTCGTAGAGTTTCTTCATATTTATCGTTATGCCCCTTCACTTCAGCAGCGACGGTGCGTATGAACATTACAGTCACGTCGTCATCGTCGCTGTGGGCCCTATCAGTGGGGGAGCGGTGCCGACGAGGGGAACGGCTGCGACGATCATAGCGGCCACGACTGTGCTGTCGGCGTCGATGTGGTGGAGAACGCGATCGACTTGGACTGTACGACCTACTGCGTGAACGTCGCGAGACATACCGGTCATGCGAGCGCGAGCGCGAACGAGGACGCCGAGCTGGACTGTGTTTTTCATGTTCCCTGGAGCGGGAGCGGGATCTGTGAACGACTGCGTGATATTAATTTAATGGGGAAGCCACATTCAGCTACTGTCCAGCAAAACTTACCATACATAGGTTTGGCCGCGATTGGGACGGCTTTACTCCAACCGACACGTAGAACCGAGCCGCCCCAGTCAAATCCGTCAAACTCCCGCAGGGCGGCTTCAGCATCCTTTCTTTTCATGAATGAGACAAAACCACTGAGCCCAGCATTCTTGGTACGACGGGTGGCCGTCATGTCCGCCCCGGGACCGTGACCGACGTCACCACGAGGCCACATCACTTTGACCTGTAACATGAATCAAAGTCAAAGGCGAGCCTTGAATCAAATAAGCCGATTGAAATACTCACCGAACCAACCGGTCCCGCACGCGCAAAAAATGTACCTAAGCTTTGTTCCGTGACGTGAGGGGGAAGATTGGCGACAAAAACATTAGATGTCTAAGACGGAATGAGCATGAGACGTCGCAGTGAAGTATCTCTATCCAAACCTCGGGGTCTCCGCGATCCTTACTGCCACTTTGGCCTTCATATGCTATATAGCATGTCAGTCGTTTATCATGGGCGAGTTTTCTGCAGCGTACCAGCCATAGCTGTCGCAGACCTTGCGTGAGCTGCGAGTATTCATC
This sequence comes from Heterobasidion occidentale, assembly GCA_039111635.1. NCBI lineage: Eukaryota > Fungi > Basidiomycota > Agaricomycetes > Russulales > Bondarzewiaceae > Heterobasidion > Heterobasidion occidentale. The sequence continues at coordinate 1,084,277 of JBCAQO010000006.1, forward strand.
AGAAAAAGACGAAGACATGGAGCACAAGCACGAACCAGTCCGCGAAAATCGAGCTTCTCTTTCCGCCTGGTCTCTGTTCTCACGATGAGCACCACATGCTACGAGTTAGCCATTACAACAAACTTTTTGATTTCTTCCAGAAAGGCATCCATGGCGCGCTTGCCTTTGGGCTTGGGTGCTAAAGGAGGAGTAGGTGACTATAGTGTGGTCAACATGGTGTCAACTTGACTTGCAATCCATCTTACCTCAGACATCTCCTCTAGCGGTCGCATGTTGCGAGAGGATCCTTCTGCCTTGGACTGCACCGAGGGCGTATAAGCAACCCCTGAATCTTTTGACGAACGAACGAATCCTGGCCCTGCTTGTTTTTTGGCTACAGCCTCGCCCTCGAAAGCGTCCAGAAATTCTGCGTATGCTCTGGCAGCATTCTCTTCCTCTTCCCTCTTCTTCGCATCAGCTGCCTCCTTCTCTTTCTCTCTCCGGGACTTTCGCACAGTACCCTGGGCATACTGCGACAATTTCTGATCATCGACAGGTTTTTGCTGTTGCATGAGAACGGTTGGTGAGTGTGAACTGAGGAGAAATAAGTTCTATCCGTCGCACTGGGAACGAAGATTCATCTTCGTCTTTGTCAAAAAAGCGGCTAATTTGGACTTTGTTTTGTCCATGGTGTCCTGAAGAAGATCAAGGTACGAATGGTATTAGATATGTTGGTATGATGCCTTAAGGAGTAGAAAGTGCTCGAGTTTGGAGTGCTGTTAGGCTGTAGGTGGCTGTCGAACGCTGTCGAGTTAAGTGTCACATTGTTATCGAGTCACGTCACATATAGTACCACTATGGTACCGTGTTCATTTTCCAAAAAACATACTCAGGGCAACGCTCTCTACTCGATATTGGCATCGACTAATGAGCGCCATCAAGACTACAACAACGGAATTTGCCTCGTACACCATCAGAGCACAGAACGGCCTCCCAATACCTGATCATATTATATGATAAATCGTCCATCACTCCGATCCCGACTATGATACAGACGAACAGGTCGACTACATCATCAGACCGGACAAGCCGCTTGATGCATAGGCCATCGGCTTCATTGCTGGGTGGGGTTGGGCTTCAAATTGGAAGTATTCCTGCGTGCCAGCGGAGTCGATGCGAATCTAACATGGAGTTGTTGAGTATCTTGAATCTTACTTGGATCCGCTCCAAAAAAAATAGCCTTACGAATGCCCCTTTATTACCGGCCTGGTCCACATAATTCGGCGCAGAAAACACCTGTATTAGAAACGAGCAATGTTAAATACCAAGCGTAGAGAATTATGATAAGATGGCATACAGTGGTGCACAGGCCGTTGTGCTCAATGGCATAACCATCTGAAGGGCCCGTAACGAATTAGATCTTGGATGTACAAGTCATGATTAAATTCGCAGATGCCCACCTTGACGAACTTCATGACTCCGCAAAATGCCAGTGACACCATTCAACTCACACCATCTGCGTGTCACGTCTGGGCCAAAGGCAATACCAACACCCTTTTACACGATCAGGTCCTTGGATTTATGAATCGAAGTGCTTAAAAAAAGACATACCCGTTTGCTTGGCCCTCTACCAGGCGTTTCTTGTGGATCGGTCCATAGGAGCTATAATAGAATCGGTCAACACGCCCTCAACGGACCTTTGCTCAGACGCAGACCCGGACATACCTCGCCTAGATCCTCATGAGTATAAGGGGACATAAGCGAGTTGAAAGATCACATACACATCAACCCCTCTGTCCCTGGCTGACGTCCAATCCTCTCTATCTTACGAATCTCATCCAACGTAACACCATCTTTGCTGAAAAGACCGCCATGCACGACGAAGTATCGCTTGAGTCCTTCTGGAGACAAGATGGAACCTTGGGTTTTTCCGGTGGTCTTGTTGCAGAAATCAACGTCGCCAAAGGCACTACAAGAGTTTACTTTCTTAGTATAGATGGAACCGCGACTGATAAATGCTTGAACGACGCACTGGTTGTGAATAAATGCGCGAAGAGCTGGCTGATGTCAGGACATAGATCTCTACATTTTGCAAACGAGAATTACCTTATAGGTCTGATCACCATGTTTATGCTTTGCCTCGCCCTCGAACCCATATGTTCGATTCATTTCTTTCGTCTCGTGATTGCCACGATTTATAAACATATTCTTTGGATATAGCCCTATCGCAGTCCCTTTAGCTTGGATCAGCCAGATGTCATACACAAATGCTCTCACATTTGTAGGCTAAGGCGGTGAGGATAACCTCGATCGACCATGAGCCTCGATCGACAAGATCGCCATTCATGAGCAAGCAATGCTTCTCAGATGGTGGTCCGGTCAAAGAATACAAGTATAGCATATCATAAAATTGGCCTACCCCAATGCATGAGCATGCGAACCCAGATATTCTGTGTTTAGACGTACCATGCACATCACCGATGACATCGCAAGTCATTCCCTCCGAGAGGCAATTCTACTAGGCTTTGTTCTTTGATAAAAAGGGAGTGTGCTCCCAGGACGATCTCCCATACATATCGACGCGGAAGGGCCTTGCCGTCCTTGAACCACTGGATCATAGCCTGAACGAATTCCAGAGTTATCGTGTATTTCCCGTCTTCAGCCGTCTCCATTTTAGGCCCGTCGTATTTTTTGTCAAGATCGCAACCACCTATATGAGTGTAAAAGTGAGTTCCTGTATCGAGATATCGTGGTGATACAAACCGTCTGCAATGATTTCAAGGCATCTCTCTACGGCTGACTGTTCTTCGCCTACCTCGATGGCCTGCGTTGAAAGGATTGAAGGACAGAGACATCCAATATGCAATATGTAAGCTACCTTTTCAAATTCAATCTTTCGTAGAAGCTTCTGCGTTGATTCTAATTGCAGCTTGACTTGGTTATTGTGGGGCTCAAGCGCCATTACTTTCTTCAAGTCGGCCACGGCCAGCTGAGGTTTAAGAGTCTGTATGTGACATCGCTCGTCTATGATTGATAGTTGCTCGAAATCATGCTCGGAAAGATGCGATTTAGACCATACCTATAATAAGCTTTGGCATACTTGGGATTGAGTGCAATCGCCCTGCCTAGGAAGATCTTCTCAGTTCAATCATCATTGACTCTTTGAATGAAACACCTACTGGCATCTTGAAGAGCGTAGCCATGTTCTTCTATTTTCAACCGTGTGTATGCTCTGTTACAAAATAGCGTCGCATCCGTCGGGTTCTTCCCGATGGCCTCCGAGTATAGATGAGCCGCACGCGGGAAATCATGATCTACAGGATCAAACAAAATAAAGGAACCAAAAGCAGAGCACGTAGATTATGAACGGACCAATAAATGCCTTGTTAGCCTGCGCCTTCAATTTTGATGCCTCTTCCTTATCTACTTCTCCTGAAACCTCTTTCGTATCTAGGCTTAGTGTCGAAAGAGACGGCGATGGGATCGATGAGGGTGGAGTTGACTGTAATGGAGAGGAAGGAACAGATGATGAAGCGTCGCTCATGGTTCAAGATCAGTTAAAAGCTCGTTCTAAAGATGATTTGGAGAGCAAGGATCTCTGCTAGTACATTAGCAGACCGGAGTGATTGTCCACTGCATGCATACCTTTGTCCGAAAGGGGAGAAAACAACGTGCTTGGGGATGATGATGAGATTTATGTACACGAGAGAGTACTTGTGGGAGGGTCCAATGAACGGATACTGTAGACTTGCGACCGTGCAGGAAGGGTAATGGTACTTACGTCACACAAAACTAGCGGATATTGGGTCTCAGTAGTGTCTCAGTGCTGTCCCAGCCCAAGCAAGCCTTCATGAAGCAACAAGATGGCAAACTCCCCTTGGTCAATGGACCGTTACCCATACATAAACAGTGTAGATTGCGAGAATGTTACAGGGCTACTCTTCAATTGAGCCATACTAGAACCTTTAAATATAGCACCACAGGGTATAGTAGCTGAAATTAATCAAACTCGATGTACGACAACGGAAAAAACGAGCGCTATAGGAAAAGAGCGAAAAGACGTGCAATATCACATCGAGTGACTTTAGTCGCACTGGTCCAGGTTGAAGTACTTTCCAAGACGGGGCCTCATGGTGTACGCGTCTACATTCTGCAACCAACCGTTGACAAATGGTGCAAGCTGCGACAAAAACAATCAGATAAAAATATTTGACTCAGAGGTGCCACTCACTAGTCCAGGTTGTTCTGGCATCTGCAGCACGATGTGGACGCGGCGGCAGTTGCCTGGCCCTGATATGTACAATGTATGAGCGCTTTTTTATATAAAAAGTTGGAGCACCACGTTGCTTACAAAAGTCAATTGCGCGGACCAGCCATTGTACTGACCGATGGTCTTCAAGACATCACCACCATTGCTATTCAGCGTATCAGAGAAAAACTGAGCGCCTGTGCGAATGTTGTAGTCCTGAGGGTTAAGGCATCAACAAATGTGAGTGAGTTTCCTGTAGGTCAGTCAACTTACGGGATCCTTGCAATTCCCGCCAGGCGCCGATCCACACTTGTCCTTGGTTATCTGCATTAAGCCCTGTTCACCAGCACCACCAACAGTGGCAGGATTACAACTACTCTCTTGCATGGCAAACGAAGCCAACATGATAGGCGGAACTATCCAATCAGGATTAGAGAACAAGACCCAAACAAGCGACAAAAATGTTCCTCACCATTAAATTCTCCACCATACTTCTCAAAGAGCCCCACATAATCGTTGCAGGCTTTGAAGGGGCTGCTCTTGTCCTTGATCGCAGTCGACAGGTCGGCAGCGATGAGGTCAGAAATACGGACGAATGGAGGCCTCCAACCGCCATCGTTGATACCACAATTCAACCAGTCGATGTTACCGTTAGGGCCGCTGACAGCAGTGATGTCCTCTGCAAGTAAACTAGTGAGGGCCATCGACTAGGCATCACAACTTCCTTGGACTCACTCGTAGCACCGATGTCACCACACTTAGACTTGACGCTAATCAAGCCTGCGATAGCCCCTTTCACGCTGCTTTTGCTGTCATCAACATAGTTCGCGACAGGGGCCGACGCAGGCGCGGCTGCGACAGAAGTCGTCGGCGCCACATAAGTAGAGGTCGGGGGATTGTTGGTTGTCGAAGTCGTGTGGGGGAAGGAGGAGGAGCTCTTTACTTTGCAACGCTTGCTGGATGAGCTTCCCCGACGGGCAATGTGGGCATGGCGAGCAGAATGAGAGCGTTCTTCGTGAACGTTGCTCGCCTCGACAACGGCAAGAGCGAGGGCGATAGTAACAAGGCCGGAGATGAGTTTCATGATACAGTAACGAATGTGGGTTCCGCCTTGGGAGTAGTATCGAGTCTGAAGGTGCAAAGAAAGGCTCAGCAACGTGGGGTGCTGATTTTATGGGAAAGACGCTTACCCAGAAGCACTCTTAGCGTTGGCGACGTGGAGTAAAATGCGTGGATATATCCTGATATATCACGTTTACAGTAAAAAAATACCAAGCAGGTCACAGCTGCCAAGCGATCCAATCAATTCATTCAGAACTTTAGGCTAGCACTTACCTTTTTTGGCAACCGACCGATCACCGTCCAAGCATGCGGAAATTATTTTCTTTTTCTCAATGGTCTCTCCGATGAACGGTTCGTCATCGAAGCTCGCAAGCATGAAGCTCAATTCAACCTCGCGTCAAAGCGATGGCGAAGGACGGCGCTCATAGTTTCGTCCTCGATCAGTAAGATAAGCTCATCGATGCCTCCTGGCACCGGACATTGCCTCAAATATCCCCTGGGGATATCCGTGGTATATTAGGAATATACCACGAATATACCACGAATATCCCCAGACCCCCCCTCGGTACATTCGTGGTATATCTGAGGTAAAGTCACAAATCCCTCGAATATCCCCAGGGGATATTCGAGGCAGGGTATATCCACGGTATATTCACGGTATATTCACGGTATATTCACAGTATATTGTTGGTTTATTAGAGCTCAATATTGATCATTTACCGCTTTGAAAGCACCATATAGATACACATAAAAATATTTAAATATCAGTAAAATACAATAAAGCCATTGGAGGCTATACAAGGATCCCAAAGGTGAAACACGACAATCCACAAAACATTCTGCCTAGAAGGCGCCGGTGCAAACAGGGCACCCCACCGCCCTCACCCCGCTTATTCCTCCTTAGCTCAAAACACACACCGCGAGATGTTATCTATCAGTACCAAGGGTCACAACCCAACGAGAAAGAAGAGCACGTACCAGGCAGCCCGAGGAGCTCTTCGTACAGCTGCCTGGGCTTGACGGCGCCGAAGAACCAGGGCACCTGTTCGAGGTAATAAGCGCAGAGTTCCGAGGCGCGGGGCCAGGGTGGGAGATAGGCTTCGAGGGCGTATTGAGGGAGGCAAATCGACGCGTCTGAGAACGCGTGGGAGATCTCCTGGGATGTAGGGGAGGTTGGAGGGTGAGCCCGCGCTGGTGACGGCCGTGGATGGCCGTGAGGGGCCATGGTTGGGGCTTTCCGGTAATTCATTCTCACCCTGTTCAAAGTTGGCATTGAGAGCAAGTGGACAGAGGAGGGAAATCTGCACTTACCAGGAGCAGCGACTGCATAACGATGAGGTCGCATGGTCAGCACTTACTTGAGGAAAGGGGTAGCTGTGAGAGCATCAACGACGCACCCTGCCGATCGGCCATAGAACGTCGAGCCGCCATCGTCATGCAGCGCGAGCGTCCCAAGAATATCGAGTGTCGTGCTCTCGTCGGCCTCCTCACATGTTTTTTTGGCCTCTGGACGATCCAAGTCTTGCACCGCGTCGCCTCCGGCCGCAAGATGGAGGACTTAATCGACTTGATCTTCATGAGGTCATGGCGCAAGAGCGGGTGCTGCTCGCGGGTGACGTGAAAGTGCGAGAGCACGAGGGCGTCCTCCAGCTGGTAGATGCGGTCGGACATGTCTGTTATTTGGAGTGCAGGCGGTCGGTGTCGGCGAGGATGAATCTGGGCAGCGTGGATGATAGGGGTTGGTGGGAGGGGCCCGGGAGGATAGACAAGGGCTGCTCACCGTGTGCCTTAGCCTGTGACGAGGATGCCTGTAAAGAGAAATGTCAATGAGAGACTGGCGACGAGCGACGATAATGAGCGAAATATATGCACCAAAAAAGAATATCATACGACGAGCGCGAGCCCTGTTTCCGAGCCCAACACCCTGCCACCAGCAATCGGGATCCGTACACACGTCTCCTGTCGCCCCCGCCCCCACCCTTCCCTCCCCCTTCCGCCCCCCCAGCACTGGTGTTCGACGCATCGTCGGACGCATATACTGTTTTTTGAGGCCCATCTTAAGAAATAACATTTCAACATCAGAAGGGGAACAGAGGATCCAAGGGACACGTTTGGAGAGGAAGAAAAAACTTGCCAAGGCCCGTCCATGCGTTATCTTGGTGTCGGTATTGCGCGTCAAATTTGTTCCTCGTGTCCTGCTGTCTAGATTTGGCCGGTTTCTCTCGAGCTCGGGTCGCATGTGTCCTCCTTGTCATTGTTGTTGGAAGGGAAGCTGTATGTGTATCTGTTTGTTGGTGCTCGAGGTGTCGATGGACGGTGCAATGGTGCTGGTGGAGGTGGAGAGGTTACATGCAATAGGGAGTCGATAGAAGGAGGACGACTTGAAAGAAATTCGACGACGCGCATACATCACGTGGCCGTGGAGGTGGATGAGTCATCCCTCAACGTGTTGCGACTGGGGGATATTAGGGGTATTTCCCTGCGAGGGATATTCGCGGTATATTCGTGGTATATTCCCAATATACCATGGATATCCCCTGGGGATATTTGGGGGCAATGTCCGGTGTGGGCTTGTCTGCTGATAGTCTGCTGATACCTAGCTCACCTGTCGCAAAGCGTGTATTTCTCTGAACGATGATTTTGACTCTCATGACGGTCAATCGTTATGATCCTGACGGGAGCCGTCGTACTGCCGTCGTTGGCGAGGTGGCAATCAGGGCACGGCGTCTTCTGCCCGTTTTGCCAATGAATATCGGGTAGTGAAGGACGAGGCCGTTTGAGTCTCACCGAGTTTGCTATGCGAGCTTTCAAAGTTCCTACCCAGACTCTGTCCTCGTCTGTGTCATCTTCAACGTACTTTCATATCGAATATAACTCACCTACCTTCCAAACGCATGTGCTCCACCCACCTGAAGCGCCCCAGCTGATTCACATCACGCATAATCAAAATTATGATGCTAGAAAGTATTAGATATACATGTCTTTTCGCTTCATCGCTGTAGACCAATGCATGCCTGACTGCCCAGACGTCGATGCTTGAAGTGAAGGGAACACAACCAAAAAAGTTATGGTTAGGATTCCGCAGCACTGACTGGTCCTGTCTACTCCCACGTTCTTCCTGTCCTGGCACATCACTTGCACCAATCCGCTACCAGCCGCTACCGTTCCTTATAGTCGTTGTACCGTCGCGAGTTGTGCTTGGGGCGGATAGGTACCTTTGTAAATGGTTGACGGCAACACTGCGCTCAAACTGATCACATCGTCTGGTAGCTTTCTCTCTTTCATGTGTCAGAAATCTCACGAACCGAGTCGCAACATGCAATAGATGTTACGTCGTATGGATGCATTGTATTCTGTCGAATTCATGTTGAAATCTCTCAGGGAAATCCGTGTCCAAAACTTATACGCAGGCCAGATGTATTCTGATGCAGTTCCACACGACTGTTTTCGTGATAAATTGTTGTGAGTCACAATTCTACTCCTACTCTACTATGAAACGACGTTACGAATCCTATAGGAGATTTTGATAGGTCAACTATCTTCGAGCATCAGTATGCAAAATATTCAACGTTGAGATCTTGGAGACTTAGAGAGACCACTGAGAGACCATCTTACTGATTCAAACATGGGCCGTATAGGCAACTGCTGATGAATTGACGAAAATCGAAATGAACTCCCTTCA